>QODF01000143.1:1050003-1205004 GCA_024372805.1 Oostethus manadensis | reverse complement strand
AAATTAGTTTTCTCCGCAGGGTGGCTGGGCTCTCCCTTAGAGATAGGGTGAGAAGCACTGTCATCCGGGAGAGACTCACAGTAGAACTGCTGCTCCTCCGCATTGAGAGGTGCCAGATGAGGTGGCTCGGGCATCTGGTTAGGATGGTCCCCAGGTGCCTCCATCGGGAGGTGTTCAGGGCACGTCTGACCGGTAGGAGACCTCGGGGAAGACCTAGGACACGTTGAAGAGACTATGTTTCACAGCTGGCCTGGAAACGCCTCGGGATCTGCCGGGAGGAACTGGACGAAGTAGCCGGGGAGAGGAAAATCTGGGCTTCCCTGCTTAGGCTGCTGCCGAATAAGCGGATAAGAAAATGGATGGTTGGATGGATAAATCAACAGGTTCAATGATTAGTTCTATCTGACAAAACATGACTAACTTTAATTTGATACCTCATTCATTTCTCTAACCAAAGTATTAAAGAACCTATTTGGCACCACCAGATTTAAATGAAATTTCATGTGCAAATAGATAATAAAGTGATTGAATATCCTACATACTGTAACATCTGCACAGACGCCATTAAAGTCAGTATTTGACCAATACGCTTATCATTGCAAGAAAAAAGGAACAACAGTAACTCCCAATCAACAAGCTCCCATTCAACCAGAACACAAACATGCATAAACTTACCGCTCGCTATGTACATTTTATCTTGTCCTGATGCTCCCATACATGAGTTTGAAAGTCTTAAAGTTTGACTTAACTTTGGATGTGGTCCAACACTCCCATATAATTAAATCCCATACCAGAGGAAGAAGTCATCTGGCTAACAAGCATGTATACCAAAGAAAATACATCCCATATCCTATGAAAAATTGCATATTTTAGGACATCCACACGGACTTTTCTAGCAGAGCGTGCACGCTGAGCATCACATGACGTCATCCGTGCGCCCCAGTCAACATGCATGACTAATCGGCTTACGACAAACCGTTACAAGGGTAATGTTTAACGTCTTTATTATTAAAACAGCTAAACAAACACATCCATATAAAACCTCGAGTAATCGGTCGAGTGAATGACTCGTTACACCCCTAATAGATAAATAGATAGATAGTTTACTGTAAGCATTACATGTCATTATTAAATGTACCTGATGCAGGGCTTTGTCAAAAGGTGCGACGCAAACCTCCTGTCCCCCAACACCACCAAGACCAGAGAAATGGTGGTGGACTTTAGGATAAACGGGACACACCCAGAATGTGTTCTCGTTAAAAGTGACAGTGTGGAGGTGGTTCACGCCTATAAATAGCTGTGTGTTGCGGGAGCAACCTGGAGTAGGAGGACGGCACTCAGTGGACAAACTGGTGAGGAAGGCAGGCTCTGTCATTGGCACACAGCCCGACTTATGTGCCAGACCAATGGACTCTGAGGAGGCTCCTCTTCATCATGGACAACCAGAATCACCCAATGCACACCATCATCTCCCAACAGAAGAGCAGTTTCAGTGGCAGATTACTATCACTATCCTGCTCCACTGAACAACTGAGCAGATCATTCCTCCCCCAAGCCATACGACTTTCAACACAACAGAGAGGGAGCGACAAATATATATACTTAATAGATCTCCAAGAGAAAATGATTGATGAAGATGATTAATGATGAGATGATTGTCTCACTTGTTCCTAAGGCAGGATTCCTGGGTTCCAACATTTCTAAGTAGATCTGTGACAAGGAGGAGCGCAGAAAAGGGTTTGCGAAAGGTTGAAAAGCTGCATAAAATTGACTATAAAAAGTAATGGAAGACAAACAAACATAGAGTGGAATCTCCCTCTGCAACAACGCACTGACACTTAGAACGTTCAGGAAGAGCAGAAGAATATACAATACAGCAGTGGTAAAGCACAAGCGACTGGCATGAATGCCAAACATCTTATTGTGGCTGATCGACATTTTTTATGCAATTTATGCAGCAGCCTACGATGTGAAGTCCAGCCTTCCTTCTGCTGAGGTGCTTCACCTAACTTGTCCTCAGCCTTCCCCCAGGCCTGATCAAACATGCCTGAAATGTGTCCTAACCAGATTCCAGAGATGTCTCATCTGGCTTGTTTTAATGGGAAGCAAATAATTGTCTGCTCGTCTGGATGACAGTGCTCCTCGTCGGATCTCAAGGGAGAGCTCATTGCTGACCAAGCTCTGACACCAGTCATACAGAGAGTGAACCAGCCTGAATTAGGTTGTCCGGTGCACTACACTCCTGAAGTACTCCCTGCACAAGTCCCAGAGGAACACTGTCAAATACTACATGGAACACATGTGGATTGATGGGCAAAATCCCACACACCTTCCAAGAAACTGCCAAAAGTGTGGAGTTGGTCCGCTGTTCAAAGACCAGGACAAAAACCACACTGCTCGTCCTGATTCTGAAATTCAACTATCCAGAGCACCCCCCTCTCCAGAACCATTGACCAGACTTTACCGGAATGGCTGATGATTGTAATCCCACAATAGTTGGAACGCACCCTCCAATTGGCCAATGCAGAGTCACCACCTCAGATGTCCATGCGATGCTGCAAAGTCATGTCAACCAAAAACAGCATCCAGGGCCCCAAGGAACTCCTGGCCGCTCTCCCCTATCTCCCGGCCCCTGCCAAGAGGGGCTCCACCGAGAGTCCACCGTGGAGTCTCCAGGCACTGTAAGACATGCTGTGATCATCATAACATCTTATTTGGAGAGTTGTTTGGTACCTGATCCTCTGTTGTTTGTCATAGGTGTGTTTGCACTTGCCATGTTTGGTTAAATGCTATTATTTTGGCTAAGTTTGAGAGTAATCCACCCAATCCAAACCATTTTAAAAATGGGTATCAGGAAGCATATCTCTCAACATTTCCGCCGCTTGTATCCGCGATCTTGTTCTTTCGGTCATGACCCATAACTCATGACCACAGGTGAGGGTGGGAACGTAAATCGATTGGTAAACAGAGAGCTTTGCCTTCCGGCTCAGCTCTCTCTTCACCACAACGGTCCGGTACAGCGACCGCATTACTGCAGATGCTGCACCGATCCGTCTGTTGGTCTCACGCTCTAACCGTCCCTCACTCGTGAAGAAGACCACGAGATACTTGAACTCCTCCACCTGAGGCAAGACCTCACTCCCAACCCGGAGGGTCCAGTCCACCCATTTCCCACAGAGAACCATGGCCTCGGATTTGGAAGTTCTGAGTCTTATCCCAGAAGCTTCACAATCAACTGCAAACTGCTCCAGTAAACGCTGAAAGTCACAGCCTGATGAGGCCGTAAGGACCACATTGTCTGCAAATAGCAGAGACGAGATCCTAAGGTCACCAAGCCGGACTTCCTCAATGCCCTGACTGCGCCTAGAAATTCTGTCAATTAAAATTCTGAACAGAATCGGTGACAAAGGGCAGCCTGGGCGAAGGCCAATGTTCACCAGAAACAAGCTCGACTTACTGCTGGCAATGCAAACCAGGCTAGGAGTGTGATCCCTCTATAGTTGGAAATCACCCTCCGGTCACCCTTTTTAAAAATGGGGGCCACCACCCCGGTCTGCCAGTCCAGAGGTACTGTTCCCGACTTCCATGCAATGTTGTAGAGGCGTGTCAACCAAGACAGTTCCCCAACATCCAGAGCCTTGAGGAATTCAGGGTGAAACTTGTCTACCCCAGGAGCCTTGCCATTGGGGAGTGTTTTAACTACCCCAATTACCTCAGCCACGGTGATTGAACTGTCCACGTACGTATCCTCAGACTCTGCTTCCTCTACAGAAATTATGTCAGTGGGATTGAGAAGGGTCTCAAAGTATTCCTTCCACCGACCAACTATATCCTCAGTCAAGGTCAGCAAGCCCCCGTCTGCACCGTAAACAGTGTGAACTGGGGGCTGCTTCCTTTTTCTGAGGTGTTGGACGGTTTGCCAGAACCTCTTTGAGGTCGACCAAAAGTTGTGCTCCATAGCCTCACCGAACTCCTCCACACCCGAGTTTTTGCCTCGAGCACCGCCAAAGTCCCGTGCCGCTTGGCCTGCCGGTACCTGTCAGCTGCTTCGGGAGTCCCGCAAGCTATCCATGCTTGATAGGACTCCTTCTTCAGCTTGAGAGCAGCCCTAACCCCCTGGTGTCCACCATCTGGTTCGGGGCTTGCCGCCACGACTGGCACCTACCGCCTTCCGGCCGCAACTACGACTGGCTGCCTCACCAATGAAGGCACGGAATACAGCCCGTTGCATTATATTAACCATATAATGGATATGGTTAATGTGGGATATTATCCATATCCATGGAAGGATATTAACCATAACATTGGAAAATGGGAAAATTGACAATGACTGTTAGTAATGTTATTGCCGACATCACCGTCCCAGTAATAAAGCCAGCATGATAACAACGTCGACAGTGTGGGTGTATATGCATGTGTGAACAGGTTCCCTGTGGGTGTGCATGCATGCCCACAAGCCCATACACATGCATAAATGTGCATGCATGTGTGAACGTGTAATTGTCACTGAGAATGTATAAAAGGTGAGGGACTACCACCACACCACCCAGCATGCACTGACCCACACAGCCAGGATGAGTCCCTATCATCAGAGAGCTACCGGCCCCACAGGCCAAGCAGAACAAAGACCAGACCCCCTAGACCCAGCCCGCAGAGTTGCCCCATGAGCCAGCAAGGGGTCGCAAAGAGGCAATCCCGGCCAAACTCTGAGACCAGCGAGCGATCTCACTACTCTCCACACCTAGTTGGCCCAGAGCCTCCCCACGACCAGAAACGCCTGCCCCAACGAGCCCCCCCAGCCCACAGAAGAGGTGCCCGGCCCACCCCACGCCACCCCGCGCCTGGGCCTGGACGCAGGCCCGTCCCTCGCAAGGTGAAGAGGTGGCATTGCCCCCCACTCTGCGGAGGCCAAACACCTAGCCCCCATTCCTCACGGAGTCCATCCCCGTGTATCCCCTCTAAAATAATAAATACATAAAAAATCCACACAAAAAATCCAACATCCACTGCAAGGCTAAAATTTGGAACTTCTAGTTCAGAAGCACCATCACTTCATTCCATAAACGTCATCGCAATGCCTGCTGCCTGTTTACATTCACCAACAAACCTTTGGTTTCATGAAGTCCAGCAGTCTGCTGGTCACTTCTTGTGGACTCTTCACTCCTCTGCTCTGTACTGCATGTAGGCAGTACGTGGAAGTGAACAGTAGATGGCAGTATAAGAACGTGTATGAAGCTACGTTCCAATGCAAAGGCTATTAAAAAGGCCCAGTCAGCAAGGAGATGAGATAGATAAATAGAAAGATACATACTTCATTAATCTCCAAGAGAGAATTGAGGCGTGAAGTCAAATCAGGTTATTCTGCAGTTGTGATCAAAAGAAAACTCCCGTCTTCAGCCTCCTTTGCAGGGCTCGAATAATTTTTGAACACCCACTGGCTGGCACTCCTGATTCTGGAGGCCCAGGTCAGATTACATTAAGATAGCAACACACAGGAGCTAACATCTGGTTGGACTAACGTACACATACGCTTCTGAAAGCAGTGCAGTCAAGAGACACACTGCTAAATGAAAACAAAGGACTGTTGGAGTAAAGGAATACAATTTCACGCAACAAAGGTGTTGGAGAGACTATGTCTCTCAACCGGCCTGTGAACGCCTCGGGATTCGCTGGGGGGAGCTGGAGAAAGCTATTCCTAACTTCTCTAGCACTTCTCTAGAGAGTAAACGCCCGCCAAACAACTGGGACTTTAGGTTTTCTAATAGGGTTATTATTTTTTTCCTCATACAAAAAACAGTAGCACTTATTTCCACACTAAGTAATTCCAATTTGTCGCGAGTCCACTTGAGCGTCGGAAACCGGAAGACGACAGCCTTATGCGCACGCGTTCGTTGGTTCCGCGTCACGTGCTCTCGTCTGCGCGTCCGTTTACCGCGCCACACCTAGGTGTGCCTTGTTGTGCCACATTGTTTTCAACCAGCGATCCGTCCTCGTCCAGATGCAACTATTCACTAATCCGGCGCAGTGTGGACTGTTTGGACAGGGCCTACACATACAGTCAAATGAAACAACAGCTGACACTCCTTCTTCTCAAACTTCAAGTTTTATTTGATTTGCAAATGTTTATGAGCGACCGCCAGAGAGACCCTGTGATTGTCTGCCTTTGGGACAGTCGGAAGGGTCAAGGTTTGCGTGCAAACATGTAGAAATACTTGACCACCATGGTGAGCTTCGTTTCTGGCGAGGACACCTGCATGGCGGCCAGCAGCCTGAGAAAGGAAACGACTTCAGGTCATCACAATGTACTGTCGAGCCAACACTCTGTGAGTGCTAAACTGTGAATAGCTTGCACCCTCGTTTGGGTCATCAGTTTTTATCCTGTTTCATCTCTCCTCCATAAATGTGTCTCACTGTCCCTTCAGTGGGGCCATTATCTTATCAAAGCCTCAAACAGCAGTGAGCTTTTCATGAGTAAGATTCAGTGGTGTTCAGTAGCAGGTTGGCTGAGGTGAGTGTGAGATTACGCTGGCGGAACGTGTCAATGTCTCACTTGCTCCTGATGTCGTCAGAAAGGCTTTTGGCCTCAGCGGGGTCCTGGCGCATCATCTTCTGATAGCTGGTGGAAGTCTCTACCATACCGATGAAACCGTTTACCGTCACCGTCCTGTTAACCCTTTGACAGGCATTCCTAAATGAATCAAGGGGAGAATACAATCAAATGGCGAGAAAAACGTCAGCAAGATTCGATATGACTCAGGAACACACCATTCTTTGTCCGGATAGGTGCAGGATTCAAACATGTCTAAGTAGCTCTTTGAACAAGAGGAGCTCAGACAAGGGTTTTTGAAGGGTTGCAGAGCTGCATAAAACTGATCAGAAATAGTAATTGGAAACAAAAAAAAAAAGCAAGAAGGTAGAAACTTGTTTTGCAACAAACTACTGAACCGCCCAGGCATGTTGACAAGTTACATACATGCTGCAGTAATTACAGTATGTTAGGTTTGAATAAGAGCGTGAATGATTGGTTGTCTATATCGCCCTGCGATCAGTCCAGGGCATACCCTGTTTAAAGTCATCTGGTATAGGCTCCAGCATACTCCTATGACCCTAATGAGAAATAAGTGGCGTAGGTAAAACAATGGATGGATGGAAACCAGGGGTGTCTTATAAAGCTTATATGGCTCATGTACTGTTTTATTGAAGTTGTTGTATATTTTCAAATAGTGTAATATTCATAAATACTTAAGAGATCATTTTGGGAGAAAAGGGTTTTTTTCTCTGCACTAAGGTACACACCCTAAATTGTGGTATCTGGATTAGATTGGAAGTGAAAAAATGCGGATTGATGCCTTCCTAAAAATGAGCTCATTAAGTAGAAATTTGTGTTTTTACAATACACCAAAAATGGTGATAGGAACAAACACCTTGCCCTACAAAGTGGAAAAAATATCATTAGAACGGTTAGGAATGAAATATTTGGCAGTTCCATTGCAACTGTTAGGAATGGAATATGTTCCCACTATTTAACAGGGTTGTGAACGATTACCCGATGCGACAGTATATCCGGTTTTGGGAGTGAGCGATTCGGGAGCCTCCTGTATCGATAATAATCAGCCATAAATCTTTGGATTAATTGACATGCACTCGGTATCGTGAAAGAAGCAATCGGTCGACGGAGCGTCTTTTAAAGAACGCAAGAGCCTGGAAAAGGATGCTCCGTAGCTTGCCATGACTGAAGACGAAGATGAGCACACCCGCTAGATAGTCACCACAAAAGACTTAAGATTAGAGTTTGGTGTGTCCTTGGATTATTTTCAAGAAAGGTGCAAAACCTGACCAACCGGACCAACTACGGCGGGTGTGGTAACTCTGTAACATGTTTGTTCTGAAATGTTGCACCTGGAGGGTTGAAAAAACAAAGCTCAGTCTGAAATGTTGTGGGATTACCAGCGCGATGACGTTTTCAGTACGGGATTGTTTTCAGCATTTTCATTGCACACTTGATGGTAGAAATACTATGTGTACTTATGTGTGCTTGGACGAAATGTGTAATTATGTAAGGAGCTTATTTTGTTGTATTTATTTTCTATTATTAATTGGACTGAATGTTTTTTCACTGTTATATCATAGATAGATAGATAATTGTTTGTGTTTTTGAATCGTATCGCAAAATGTTTGTGCATATCGAACACAGAGTGGAACATATTACATTCCCAACAATGGACCCCCAAGGGCTTAGAGGTTCCAATTTGTGTAAAAGTGCGATTTAGTACTTGTGGATGCACTACATGATGTATCCAACTCATGACAATCTGAAAAATCACCTCATCACAGACTTTGTTAAGTGCATTTGAGGCATCGCCGTACTCCAGCTCCATATCCATCGTGTAGCTTAGAAGGGCCAGGCAGCCGTTGGACTTCAGTACACGGTCAGCCTCCTTGAGGAAGCGCGGGCGGTCGAACCAGTGGGCCGCCGTCATGGCTGTCAGAAGGTCTGCCTGGCTGGACTCGAAGGGGAGTTCCTCTGCAGGACACTGCCTGGAGGTTTAGAGACAGAGAGGGGCAGGCTTGAAATCCAACTTTACAGCCTTCCAGCAAGTCAAAGGAAGGCCGGCGGGGCGGTGGGGGGGACAGTGTATGGAGAGGTTAGGAAGTTTAACCACCATGGTATACTGTAGATATTATCTAGCCTGGAGCTGTGGTACCAGTTTCAACTACCAGGTGGTACATTCAACATCTTGAGCAACTGCATTCCACCTGGCCAAGCCTTAATTTTGACTCACCTGTACGTCACGTTGGAGCAACGGCTGTTGGCTTGCGCCATCTCCAGCTGGGCGGGACTAACATCTGTCCCAACAACCTGGTCAAAGAAGGGGGCCAAGAGTATGGTCCCCTTACCATTACCGCAACCGACATCCACCGCGAGGTTGAATTTTTGCTGTGCCTAGACGGGACGACACGAAGCATGAAATGTGCAAATTGAATGGGTTACATAACATCATCCCAATTTGCTGCCGCCTGTTTGTGTTCACTAACATACCTTTGGTTTCATGAAGTCCATAATCTTGTCGATCATTTCTTGAGGAGTCACCCTGTACTGCAGATAAGCAGCAACATGATCTTTTTCTTCATACATTCTCAAAGCCATGATTCCTGTGGGAGCACCGGACCGGTCTGCACGCGTTTGCTTCTCCAACTTGACACGTTCGCCAATTAAATGAGGATGATGGGAGGGTTGGTGGTTGTTTTTCTTTCTTTCTTTTTTTTTTTTTTTTTTTGCATCTGCATTTGCACAAAAAGTACAGTAGATGGCAGGAGAAGAACCAGTATGAATGTTTGCATGGCATGAGAAGAACCTGTTTGAAGGTTTGCTCAAATGTAAAGCGGGCCCAGACCAACACAAAGTTAATGGATTCAAGTCAACACATGCATGGGGAGAAAAAATGAGACGCGCTAACTTGTACATCCTGGGGATAGGAATATTTTCAATATAATATAATATAAAAATATAAAATAATATTTTCAATGTCTTATTGTCCTTTATGCAGTAACTGTGTGTCCAAAATGTCACCAACAAAACCACCGTAATGGATGAGAGACATGCTGCAGGTTCACAGAATGGAAGCTTTGTGCGTCTTTAAAGACATGAGCAGGACATGCGGAAAGAAGTTGCTGGGAGAAAAGGGTACATTTTCAAGTCAGTCCTTTCATAGCACACTAATCCCTCGCCTCTTTGCGCGTTGAGTTCCGTGGCCCCACAAGAAGAAGAAGTCATGCTGGTTTGTGTTTGACTCCAACCTATTATTAGTAATATGCATACACAGTAGCATGCAAACGTTTGGCCACCCCTGATCATTTTCAAGATTTTCCTTTATAAATCATGAGTTGTTTGGATCAGCAATTTCAGTTAAATATATCACATAGCAGACCAACACAGTCATATTTGGGAAGTGAAATTAAGTTTAAAAAAAAAAAAAAACATTACTAGAGCCTTTCAGACATGAACTAACACGCCTGTCGTCACCTTTACATCGTGCAGTTGCAATGTTTACATCACATTGCGCAACTCTTACGCTGCAGGGACTTGAGTCGAACACCAGCTAGCGAGCGAACCAGTTAGCCTCAAATGTATTTCTTCGACATTTAAGTAGTCAGAAACTTACCACTTCCACATGGAATGGGAGAATACATTTGAACTCCGCGTGGCTCGTAACAACACGGTTAAAGAGTGCGACGTGTTCTGCTACTATTAAAGATATAGAAATAGATTTTCAGACATGTGTGGTATCTTTTAGCATTATTCAAAATTGTAGTTCATTTTGAGCGGTTAATACATACAAATATGTAAAGTTGTGTCCTGTCATTTATTGTATTGTTCATAAAATATAGTAAAAATGCGTATTTTGCACGTGGCAGCAAAAAGCGATTAATCATGATTAGTTAATTTGAAAACTGTGATTAATTTGATTCAAATTTGTCATCATTTAACAGCCCCTAGTCTAGAGCGCTCTAATAATATTAAAAAAACATATTTAGATAGTCGTAAGTGTATTTTTTATGCTCTAACTACGAAATTATTTGATGATTGATTATTGAATATTTCACCAACAGAGTCAGCCCACGAGGGAAAACGGTTTCGTTTCCGACTTCCAGTTCCGGTTACCCTGTAAATACATGACAAACACAATTGGACTCACACGGTGCATTAAGAACACGTCAGAATGCACATCAAATTGTTACCGAACTGGAAAATGTACGTAAATTTGGGCGTAAACACGCTAACCGCACATCGAGGTTCTGATGTACTGTGAAGTGTACGTCTTAAGTCCTCAAAGATAGGTATCCCCCTGATCTGGACGCCTCCGATAGCCTGGTTCACTTCTGTTTTGCCCGTGTTTTGGGCATTTTCGGCATTTTAGTTCAGTTCACACAGCCTGTAACAGGCAGGTAAATGCGGCTATGTTAAATTACAACGCGTAATAGTTGCAACTTTTTACCAAACATGTGCCTCAAGGCATGCTTGGAAGCTGGAGGCACTTGTCCTACAGCATGTCTGTGACCGCAGGACATGTTCCTGTTGCACCGGTTTAGGATCTTTTCTGCAATTGTCCGGTACGCCTTTAAAGTCGACAATGCCTGCACGCTGATTTGCCTCAGCCCCTCGACAACGTGAGTGTGGAATCGTGCCGGGTTCTGGGGGGCTGGGGGGTTGGATGGATGGTATTGGGTATCAAATCCCGCTTCCCTCTGGAAAATTTCCAGCAGGTACGAGAGCAATGCTGCAGCCGCTCCGTGAAATTTTAGGAAATTGTGTACAAGGCCAGCAATTTATTTTCCTTGTGATGTGAGTTCATTGTTTGCGTTCGTCAAATCTCGATCCCTTAAAGCTTCACTTGAGGTGCAAATATGAAAGGGAGGCCAGTTAATCCCACTCTGCAGCTGAGAGAGGTAAGCATTGGCTTTGATGGCGGGTATGGATTAAACAGATTATATTAAAGGCCAGTTTAATTGAACCAATCAATCCCGATTCTGCGCCCATAAGATAACCGATGAACGGGCCGATAGCGTATGTAGGTCATGGAGGGGTTGGGCGAAGGGGGGGTTTGCGGTCATTTACACCAACGAAAGGGCTTCTGAGTCCAAATCAAACAAATGATCTTCATCCTTCCTGACTTGTCCTCCTTTCGCCATCAAGTCTCCCAAGTTGGTCTTCAAGTCTGACATGTTCTTGTCGCTGTTGGAGATGTACAGTTAATGACCTGAAAATTGCAACAGCGCTATGAGTACACTGCTTTTTACGACAAGCTCGGCGAGGCTTCGTGTCGGCATGGCTCAAAGGCTGTCGGCGCTTCGCCCTCTGCGCCATTACCCCCTCGTGCACCCGTCTTCCCTCGCCGCGCTCGTTATTGACGGTGTCCGGCTGAAAGCGAGCATGATAGCCCTGACCTTTCCATCCAACCTCGTTAGCGACGTGAATTCGTTAAGCTCTGATGTTTAATTAGCAGCGGGATGGCGGCGAGGGAGGAGTCTGGGACCTCTGTGGGCTTAGACACGGATCAATGGCCATCGGGGAGCTTTCGGGCACAGGACTTTTTTGCAGGCTCAGAATGCTTTGTGCACAAAATGACTGATACTTCGGTCTTCAGTCATTCATTCATTCATTTTCTATGCCGCGTATCCTCATTAGGGTCGCGGGTACGCTGGAGCCTATCCCAGCCGGCTTTGGGCGAGAGGCGGGGTACACCCTGGACTGGTCGCCAGCCAATCGCAGGGCACATATAGACAAACAAACATTCACACTCTAATGGACATTTTAGAGCGGCCAATGAAGCTAACATGCATGTTTTTGGAATGTGGGAGGAAAGCGGAGTACCCGGAGAAAACCCACACACGCACGTGGAGAACACGCAAACTCCACACAGAGATGCCCAACGGAGATTCCAACCCTGAACCTCCTGACTGTGAGGCCAATGTGCTACCCACTCGACCACCATGCGGCCGATACTTCGGTCTTTGCAGTGCTAAAGTTAGCGTGCTAACGGTGCTAACATTGCTAACATGCTAACGTTAACGTGCAACAGCCGGCTTAGTGTCTGTGTGTGTTAATACTCACGGAAATGTCAAAATATGCTACCATGCTAATAGCAGCTCGCTAGCACTAACGTGTCAACACCCGACACGATAGCATTAAGTGTTTATATGGGTTCCTACTCGTGAAAACCGCTAAAATGCTACGATGCTAACCATGCTAGCGTTAGCATGCTGAACCTAGCACGACAGCGCCAATGTTGAAACCAGTAAAAACGGCTAAAAAGGCCACTGTGTTAACGTTAGCTTGCCAGCAATGCCATCATGCTAGGGTTAGCATGCTACCACTTAGCACGATAGCGCTAAGTCTTTCTGTAAGTCTGGACTTTAAAATGCTAACACGTACATATTAGCGCAAGGGCACCAAGAATGCTAAATGGCCTGAGTGAGTTGTTGATTTTGACTTTTAACCCCCCAACCCCTAAGTTGGTCTTGCGCATTTCCTGCTCATGAAAGCACATGAATTATGGACCATATGGACCTCTATAAGGTAATACGCTGTTTCTTCCTGGTTCTTGGGACTCCATTGCAAATGGAGAAGAGCCCATGACATGTACACACAGCAGTTCATATTTCAACACTTTTTTTGGGGACATTTTAGGGGAAGCTGAGCTTCCCTTGCAGTCTTACAGCGGTGGCCACAGCTATGGGGCAGTAATTACACAAAACATTGAGACCTTAACATTGCATTGATTCTCCTCCCATTCCGTGTGGAAGTGGTAAGGTTTTTGGTTTATAGAAGAAATAAATTCAAGGCTAACTGGTTTGCTTGCTAGCTCGTGGTCGTCTCGAGTCCCTGGAGCATGACAGTCGCAACGTGGTGCAAACAATAAATAATAGGAGTGTATAGGTGTGTTATTTCATGTCTACACGGCTCTAAGGAGGTTTAGAACCATATTTAGAAAGCCATAAACAGGCTTTCTACGCTCTAAACATTCCATTTATTAACACTGAATTCTTTCCAGCGGAAATTCCTGTAAGGCGGTCGGGTCCGGAACCGGTTAACCGCCGCCATGCCCCCACTAATGAGCAAAGCTTAATTTTGCGTAGAAGTGAGAATTACGCTTGTGTGAGTGCGAACAAAGCAGTGTTTTCCTGCAGGCTATCCGTGAGTGAGCAAAAGTAGTTGTGCTATGTGAGTGTGTGTGTGACAGGATGGCCTTCTGAGAAACTTTTAGACTGAAAGTGCACCGAGCTAATGGGCTTATGTGAATTTGCATACTATGTGGTATTATGTATTATGATAGGTGTGTACCTGCCTAGACTGCCCAGTGCTTGTTCTTTTCATTGCTGAAGCATTGACATCAGCGCTGCTGATATGTTAGTAGGGTGTTTTCATCATTATCCTGACCTGCAAAGTCAGCAAAATGCGGCTCTAGGATTTAATCAGTTCCAGTTCTTGCTCGGTCTTGTTTGTCCAACAACTGCCTGCAGACGATTCCAAGAAAGGCATGCGGCACGACTCGTTTAGGTGAGCAGAAGTACGTAACACGGCTCCCTGAGTCAGGCTAATTTCACGCAGAAGCCTCAAATAGATGCATTTCACCGTCTTTCCGGCTGAAAGTCTCCCCATCGACAGAACGGAGTACAAAACAGACGGGCTTGCAAAGAAGAGGAGCCGCTAAATGCACGACAAACTGAGTGGTAAAAATCCCTGACAAGGCTGCCGAGATGCTGCGCGACGAAGCCGATAGATGGAAGCCTGATGAGGACGCTTCTCCGCAACCGCGAGTGTGATTAGGCTTTAATTGCAGAGGGCCATGGCGACGTATTCCCTATAATTGCAACACTCGGATGCTGCCCGCAGAAAATCCGGCGCCCCTCAGCTCGCTGAAAGTCAACATGACCGCTTGTGAATTTCTCTCAAAACTAAATGAGAATGAGAATAATAATGGGATTGTGGAGGAGGAGAATGTGAAGGTATCTATGAAGGTGAACACTTTGCCTCTGATTTGCTTTTATTGTATTTCTTGGAATTATACTTTTGTCATTATCAGAATGCACCGGTAATTATGATAATTGTGTATTATCATAACATCACCATCATAATTATAATGAGTCAGAATTATAAGCACCAAAATAATTATCATTATTAAGGTATTAGAGCACACACTTATTCATGTTGCAATATTTTTATGACACTATTATTATTATTAATAATAATAATCATCATAAAATAAAAATAACCCAAATGTTAATTATTTACATTTAAATGCTATATAAAAATGATTTAATTGAATGAATGAATAAGTAAAATTAGTCTATATTTATTGATTTTGTTTGTTTGTTTTTAGCACAATCATCATTGCTTCAATTCTGAGAAATCGTTATGCACTTGTTTATTTTACGAATTTATTTTGTAATAGTTTTAGAATAATCACAATCGTTACCTCCATGCTAATGACAATTATTAAAAATATGTATGCATTTTTTTTATTTGGTTATATTTTTATAATAAGAATCATTAGCACATCATAATGACACATATTACTTTAAAAATGACTATACATTTATAGTATTCATTAGGTTATATTTTATATCATAATCAAAATACTGCTTATGACAATATATTTTATGATAGCAATAACAATTAACAATAATAATAATGACAATAATAATGAAAATAGTCGCACGGTGGTTAATTGGGTAGCATGTTGGCCTCACAGTCAGGAGGTTCAGGGTTCGAATCTTTGTTGGGCATCTCTGTGTGGAGTTTGCATGTTCTTCCCGTGTGTGTGTGGGTTTTCTCCGGGTACTTCGCTTTCCTCCCTCATTCCAAAAACATGTTAGCTTAATCGGTGACTCTAAATTGTCCATAAGTCTGCCCTGCGATTGACTGGCGACCAGTCCAAGGTGTACCCCGCCTCCCGCCCAAAGTCAGCTGGGATAGGCTCCAGCAAACCCCGACCCTAACGAGGATAAGCGGCATAAAAAATGGGTGGATGGATAATAATGAAAATAACAATAGCCACAAGTGTTATTATTTTATTATTTTTATCTATCATTCCTGTAATGATATGTTTTTATTTTCTTTAGTATTTATTTAATTTTATTATTCTGATGATTGTTTTGTTAACCAAAAAAAACAACAACACAGAGTCAATTTGTGACTTTTAACGAGGCCTACGTTCATTTCTTAATTAATGGCATGCTCCCCTGAACCCTGGATGAAAGAAGGCACCGGTACTCGGCATGGAACATTTTGAATTACTTTGGCTGGCTCCACCTGTTAATGAAGACAAGGCTTATCAAACTATAGCCTACCATAACCTATGGGCTTTGCTGAAACTCTACAGGACCCCAGCCAATAGTGTAGTGTTTCACATAGCGGGATTTAGTGCTGCTGGCACGCCCATCACCATGTGATTGTCTTTGCCGGCAATCCGAGGCGTCTTCAGCCGGGATGTGCATGAGCAGCGGGATAAGTGGTCCCATAAATGAACGGATGAAAGAGGACGGAGTTGGTGTTTGTCTCTAACAGCGTGTTTATCGAGATGCTCTTTCAATTATTTGCATAATATTCCGCTTGGGATCTGTGGTGTAATAGCGGGATAACAAAGCGGGCTGCTGTGGAAGCCTCCCACCCCGCCCCCCCAAGTGTGGACGTGGGTTTCCAGTGAACTCACGGCCGGCCTCATTCTTATCACGTTTAATGAAACCGACACGACCTTTATTGAAGAACGACTCCGTCGTTTCTCATTCCACATACGTGCTCCGGAGTTGGAGGCTGCGAGTTCAGTTAGGTAGATAACGCGTCTGTAATTACTGATAATAGCACATTAAGTTGGACAGATACATGTAAGCTTCCTGATGAGGGTGCCTGTTTCAATTAGTGAGTACTAAATGAACCCGGGAAAAAAAAAGCAAAAAGAAACCCTGATGGGACTTCCTCGGTGCCAGACCCGAGGAGAATTAATACACTGCATAGGACCATTTAGCAGCGAGTAATTACTCCCTAATTAGCCATTAGTTATTCGATTAGCCTTTTATCAGCCGGTCATGGTCAAAAGGCAAGAATAGCGGCGAAGTCGTCACCTTGTTTGCTCGCTGATGCGATTAGACACGAAGAGCAGATGCTTTCAGCGCTTCTGTGCTTGGGATGCAATCGGAATGCAAAATCGGAGTATAAAAAAAGCACAGATTGATTTAATTTCTGGGCATTGTTTGGGTCCAGCTATAAGTTCTCTACTGAAAACGTGCTCTGGGTGCTTATTGTCGGCCGTGTGGCTGAGTCTGCGATTAAGTCCTGATAAGAATTCATTGGAGGTGAATACGGGCAATTAAGATTGGGTATAGCGGGCCACGTCCGGCCTTAAACTTTTTTTTGTAGCCGGCAACGCGAGGTCTATTGTGGCACCAAAGTAGTCAGATGCAATCTGTAGCTTGTACAAAAAAAACAAAATAGCCCAATGCCAAAAAACACCTATATATTCCCGCCGCAAGGTATGCTGGGTAGCTGGTACTCTTTCTCCCAACATTTTGCAGTATTTGTTCCATTCATGTTGGATTGCAAAATATGTTGTGGAGGTTGTCAGAGAAGTAAACAAGGAGTTGATCTTATTGTTGCTGGACTACACAGCATGCCTTGCGGGCATTTGGAAATAACAGTTTTAAGCAATGTGTTATGTGTAGTCGTGTTTTGTTTCGTTGCACCCTTCTGTTTGATGACCACCTATTGACATAGACAATCCCTCTGGCAGATGTTTTAACCCACTTAAGTTTACCCACCCCTGGATTAGATATTACCTGATACCAGTGCCTATTTGATACTTACAAAAAAACCTACAAACGTCCAAAAACAATGCCTCATTCTTTATAGGGAATCTTGTGCTTCGCTGAATGCTGAATTTTCATTAACCTTGGAAGGTCTGATTAAAACTTGGGTATTCCGTCAATCATAATGCGCTTCAACATTTGGGTGAGAGAAACCCATCTTACTCACCGTCTTACTCTCCTCTTTCTCTTCTGGCAGACTTATTTCTTTCCTTGGACATGATTTTGTGTCAATCAGAGCACCGCGCTTAGCAGTCAATCAACTTTGAAGGCAAGCTTTACCATGGGCGAGTCTTACCAGGTGGAATGAACCCTTTTGTATTTTTGCAAAGTGGATGTAAATAGTCTCAGACATCAGCCCCTATTGAACCTTTTGAACTTTCACATTTAACTTCCATGAAGTCAGGTCTAAGACAAGAAGCCCATTCTTCCTTCTTTCCAGATTCTGGCAGATCCTGAGGAGGCTGAAAGATGCAGTCTCTTCCAAGTGTCCTATCCTCCTACAGACTGGATGTGCCCTGAGCACCAGGAGGCGTCCTGACCAGATGCCCGATCCCCAGACCGGGGGTGTCAAACTTGTGCCACGGAGAGCCAAACCACTGCAGGTTTTCTTTCCAACTGGTAACTAAAAGCAGGTGATTTTACTGTTCAGCACCTCCTTCAAATGGGGGGAAGGAGCAAGAAAACCTGCAGTGTCTTGGCCCTTCATGGCACGAGTTTGACACATGTGCTGTAGACCAAAGTTGAGGTTAAGAACGTGGATCGACTTGTACATTGAGAGCTTTGACTCTGATCCAGAGTCCGTATCCCTGCATACTTGTGTCGATCTCCACAAGTAACCACCATCGTGAAAGTGACAATAACTCATTTTTGTCTCCCTCCCTTAAGTGCCACCAGATTTCTAGCGTCGTGACCTGGCGGTCATGCTTTGTGTTTGAGTTCTTTCCGACTGTCTTTGAGGCTGTGAATGTGTACAGGCCTGACTGGTGATTGGATGAGAAGGGATAAAGAGTTCTTGAGAAGATATGTCAGATGTTATTGTGGAGTGGTTGCAATTGATTTTTTTAAATCATTGTGGATAGACCACCTCCTCCACGTTCTGTCGAAGTCCGGTTACAACAGGTGGGTTTTGCTTCAGAAACAGCATTTTTGATGTCATGCCACAAGTTCTCCATTGGATTAAGGTCCGCGGACTGGGCTGGCCACTCCATAACATTAATTTTGTTGCTTTGAAACCACAATCTTGCTGGTTTACTAGTGTGTTTGGGGTCATTGTTTTGTAGAAACACCCATTTCAAGGGCAAGTCCTCTTCAGCATAAGGCAACATGACCTCTTCAAGTATTCTGACATATGCAAACTGATCCATGATCCCTGCTATGGATAAATTGGCCCAACACCATGGTAGGAGAAACATGCCCATATCATGATGCTTCACTGTCTTCATTGTGTACTGTGGCTTCAATTCAGAGTTTGGGGGTCGTCTCACAAACTGTCTGTGGACCTTGGACCCAAAAAAGACTCTTTTGCTCTCATCAGTCCACAAAATGTTCCTCCATTCCTCTTTAGGCCGGTTGATATGTTCTTTGGCAAATTGTAACCTCTTCTGCACATGCCTTTTTTTAACAGATGGACTTTGAGGGGGGTCCTTGTAAACAGATTAGCTTCACACAGACCTCTTCTAACTGTCACAGTACTTAAAGGTAACTCCAGACTGTCTTTGATCATCCTGGAGCTCAACATTGGATGAGTCTTTATCATTCTGGTTATTCTCGATCCATTTTGATAGTTGTCTTCCATTTTTCTGCCACGTGTCTCTGGTTTTGCTCTTTGGGCTTTAAGGAGATCATTTTAGCTGAACAGCCAAATATGTTTTGCACCTCTTCACAAGTTTTCCCCTTTCCAATCAACTTTTTAATGAAAGTACTCTGTTTTTGTGAGCAATGTCTTGAACGAGCCATTTTCCTCAGGCTTCAAAGAGAAATGATGTTCAACAAGTGCTGTTTTCATCCTTAAATAGGGGCCGCCTGATTCACACCTGCTATTTCACTAAGTTGATCACTGATCACTGAATACCACGCTGCTATTTTTTTAACACCCCCCTTTCAACTAATTGCCCAGTTGCACAGCCCTAAGAGCGTACATATCATGAGTGCTGGGTCTTGTTTGTTTTCTGAGAATCTACTGCATCGATTGTTTGCCATGTAGCAATAAAAATATACTAATAACAGTTATTTATCTGGTTCATTGGACTGCTATTATTCGGACCACTAGTGTATACCATATAGCTAGTAGTAGGGCTGCAGCCAGGAATTCTGGGTCCCATAACAAATCATGGTACTATTTTTGTTAGTAATTACCTATTTTTGGGTCCTGTGGCAGTCAAGGGACATTGGAAGTGTCCTACTTTTTACGTTTTTTTTTTTTTTTGTATTGGTTGATATCGGAATCAGAAAGAGAGTTGGCCAATATCATCATGTCTGATATTGGCCAACTCTTTGTCTTTGGTAAAAATGACTAGGAATGGAGGGTAGAATTTACACATAAATTAATAAACACATTTATGATGTGGGATGTAGGCTATAAAAAAGATGAGCATGCTTCCTTGCATGACTAGCAGCCACCACTGCTTTGACACCACAAGGCCAGAAATTTGATAAGAAGGTGCCAAATTCAATCTTGCCAGAATGTACGAAAAGCCTGCATCACCAATAAACTCCATTCATTTGTCTTTTATAGTTAGTTTGCTTTGTTTTCTGCATGTAAAAGTACAATTATTCTCTACAAAATGTATTTTTTGGTAATATTTTTTAGTGTCTGGTAAATGATTTTTTTTGGATTTATACGATTTCCCATGGGAAAAATTGCCTTGGTTTTCATATGACCTTTTGGAACAAATTAATGATGAAATTCGAGGTCAATTCATCACCAAAGTGTTTTTTTTTTGTCTGCTTACTACAATTTGTGTTGACCCTGGTTCAATTGTGGCACCGGGTTTTGGTAATGAGGTGGGATTTGTCAGTGAACAGACCAGCCAGGAAGCATAAATACTCCATGCCAAACTGCGTCTACCATTTATTACACATAATTACATTCTTAAATAAAAAAACAAACAGTTCCTTGCATAGAGATATTACAATACCAATTTAAAAAAAGGAATTATGAAACAAACCGGTAACAAAAATAAATCTTTCTCATTTTTCCATAATAAAGAACATTATCGTACTCATACATCATAATATACAAATGATAAATTTGAAACACTTTATACAGCAGAAAGAAAAGGAGAAAGACTACGGAGGAAAAAAGAGGATGGTGGACGAGGTGCAGGGGGACATAGGAGCTGTAAGGGGTGATATCTGATGGAGAATGAGGGCGAGGCAAAGAGGAGACGCCGGTAGAAAAAAGGGTCTGATTTAAAATTCAGTATAGCTGCAGCCTGCACCTTAGGCTGAGCCAGTGTGTGTGTGTGTGTGTGTGTGTGTGTGTGTGTGTGTGTGTTCGCCTGCATGTATAAGGAGTGTCATGCAGGCGCTGAGAGCGTGCGCACGTATGTGCACGCGTGTGTGTATAAAACAGCAACTGTACAGAGATGCGGCGGCGGCGGTGGTGGCGGTGGTGTGATGTGCACGAGTGGACAGAAAACATCAGACAGGGTAGTGACTTTTTCCCAAAATTGAGTGCATATAGAGACAAAAAAAAATACACACAGGCACAGCAGAACTGACAATTCATCATTGAAATGACACAGTAGTGAAGAGCAGAAATAAAATAAATAAAAAAGGTAAACATTCACATTTTCAAAGTTTTCCGGGGTGCGTGTGAGAAGAATAAATTGAGTGTTTTTAAGCGAATATTCCGGGGTTCCAGTCCAGGGTTGTCCATGAAAACATTGAGACCGCGCGTCGCCACACAACCATTCATGTCAACATTGGAGCCGGATTATTGGAACACACGTAGAGCTGCCATTGATGGTCCAAACCACTTCGCCTTGTTTTGCAAACTGACGCTGGGGCTACGTTCACAGGGCAGGGGTTGATCTTCTTGGGTACAAAACAATGCGAGACAAATGTGACTTGCATTTGTGTGAAAGGTCAACACCGACGCGTCCGGGAAGCGATGCGCATGCTCACGGAAGTCCTGGGATATTTGAGTCTTAACCAAATTATTTGGCGCTGGAGATGAAAAAGGTAGAGGCTACCTCATTTTGGCTATGGGAGTTTGTGGGTCACTTTCTGCGACATCTGTTCCAGGTTCTAGAAGAAGAAGCCTGGGTCGCATTTGAAAACATCGAAAAAAGTATTTGTACTTGTGAAATACCATTGAGAAACTGACAATATCTATTTATTTACCTGCACTGTACAGATTGATATTGCATGTTGAGTACCATAAATGTGTACAAGTTGGCAGGTCTGCAGTAACAGCCTCTCGGGTTCCCCCCCGACAGTTCAGTTGAGAAGCACTGGCGTAGGGTTTGATGCCCAATTCAGATTTTTCGACCAAATACGATCATTTTACGTAGTTGTTCACCAAATCACCAAAAAATGCGACTTGTGATGAATGTGAACTCGATGCGTTTGAGAAGTGTGTTTAGGAAAGTAAACATGGTCCAAATTTGTGGCAAGAGTCATGATTTTGTGCAACTCGAGTCAACATTTTACTAACCAAATTATTCCACGTAGGAGATTGGGAAGGAAGAGGGTGAGAATTTTGGCAATGGCATTTTGTAGGGCTACATTTGTTCCGAGGAATGGTGGGACATTGAAATGAGTGTTGAGTTCAATCAGTTCCCAAGCATCTTCTTTTCCAAAACATCTTTCACCGTCTATTTTGGCAATGAATTTTGATGTTTTCCGCCTTTCAATGACCCCAACATTTAGACTGCAGTAGCATCAGAGACTTCGGATTTGCTTCGGAGGCTTGTGTCACATTTGAAATTTGTCTTGTTGACACCGGCATTAACAAATCAGATACAGCTCACGTATGAGCAAAAAAATTGGGAGTGACCTGCCGTGTGAAAGTAGCCTTGGACTGCTAGCTAGGAGCTGTACATACCGTAAAATCTGGACTGTAGGCTGTTACTTTTGTCACCTTGCAGCTTGTCAACAATGTCACGGTAATTTATGATGAAAAGAACTACGGTTCCCCATGAAGCACGGGGTGCAGATTCAGGAAGTTGTGGGTTGAGGTGGCAAAGTGGAGGCTAATATGACGCGATCGTGTTTTGAGCTGACAAATCTTAAGTATGTTTGATCAGGTGCAGAGGTACTACAGCTTCTGCTCGGACTGTGTGAACCGCAGCAGCACACTCATCTGCGCTAAGGAGGGACGCTGGGAATACCGAGTGTAGTTAGGGTTGCAAGGTTTATAGTGTGTCTTTCTGTGTAAATATGGACACCTACGGTGTACGCTCCATGGTCCATAATTTACAGTACTCTCCTAAAAATGAAACAAGCATGGATGTGTATGTGCCTCACTTGACTCAAATCATCCAACCATCCATTTTTTGTACGGCTTGTCCTCACTATGCTGGAGCCTATGACTCCAATAATCCAAGTCCTTCATCAAATCCAGACCGACATTTCTGTCAAGGTTTGCAGTTTCAGTCAGCCTGAATCCCGGCATAGCCTCTGTTTTGTCTGTGCTCCCTGGTCAAAAGGCATTTAGCGGAGCTGGCGACTGGGATTCGGGAGCCCGATCACCATGAACAAATGTGACTGCACGTCTTTGTATCTAGAGGTCTCACTCTGTTGTGGTTTCAGGAGCTGATAGGGCAGTTATCTTTGCTGAGCGGTGCTGAGCTGCTCCCTCTTCACTCTAGAAATCTGCTTTCCCGACCCCCTGCTGTTCCAATGAACGTGACACAAGCCACCAGGCGTGACTTCCCAGTGTAACGTAGACATGTAAAGTGGAAACGAGTGGTTTTAACGGTCGGAAGCGACCTCAACGGCATTCCCGTGTTTTCAGATGCAAGTGCACAGACACATACACAGATACATTCACATTGATTCGGCGCCAATTGATTGGAACTGTCCTCTGATGACTCCATTCTGTGTCCAGCTGGAGATAAATCTCACAAGAAGTCATCAGGAAAGTCCTAGGAGATGCATAGGGCCTGATTTACTGAGACGGCTGCATTGTGAATGGAAGTCTGCTAAATTGGAAGAGTTCTGCATGGAGAGCAATCTGTTGGCTTGTCAGATGCCAATCCCTCTCAAAGGCCCAAGAGATCATTTCAGGCATCGGCAGTTTTCATTTGGCTGCATCCATTCCCAAAGAGTTCTTCAGAGGGTTCTTTGTTCGGAAACAAATAGGAGATCTTTGCTTAGAAACATATAGCCTTTACATACATAGCGATCTTGTCTGATGTGCTATTACAGTCAGAAAAATGCTTGGACTTGTGCCTCCCAGTCTGACACACTGGGGCCTTTCTTTTTAGCAAAAGGTTTGTAAAGAGTCAATTGTGCAACAGTTTCAGCTCCGGAGATCCACACCGAGCAGCGGTGCTGGCTCTCTGCAGGCGCGTCGCTTCAACGGGAGATGGCCTGTCCTTCCCAGGAGTAGATAAGTTAAACGCATCCGGAGGACAACTCCCAGCGGATGGCGTTCATGGACCCGCGCGGCTCTGCGGAGGGCCCCCATCAACCTCCGCGAGCTGAAACATGCTCCCACCGTCAAGTCTCCAAACCCGATTCAAAACAAGCGGCATCGGACCAGAATGATTCGCAAGAGGCTCCAGTTGGTAGGTGTTAGAGGTCAAATGGGAAACTCAAGTGAGATTATGTAGCCTTTGACTGAAGGGAAAGGCTGCGGCAACCCAGTGAGCGGGCGTTTGGCTCGAAGAGGACCAAAATTGACGAGCGCTAAATGGGCTTCAGGTAAAGCGATGCTGCATGAACATGCCTGACATTTTGCTACTGCAAGGGAGGCCAAATTTGGAAGTTGAAACAAAGAGCCGCCAACTAGAGGTCGTTCATTCCGGGAAGCAGATGACGGCGAATGGAGTCGTCGCGTGTGACCCGTTTGTTGCTTTCCCGCGTTCGAGACCCCGTCGAGTCGGAGACCCCTGCGTCTGAGATTCACGGTGGTACTTTTTCTGCGAGTGATGCTCCCCTCCCTCTTTCTCTCCCTCTCTCTCTCTCTCCTCATCCCTGCCTCCGTCGCCTTCAGACCTCTCCCGGAATGCCTCAGATGTGCCTCTTCATGTGCAGCGCCAGATGATCTGACCGTGAGAAACACCTGCAAACAACAGAAGGGAGGGGGTGGGGGCGTTAGCTTAAAAGCAAGGCACGGCGAAGAGGTTTGTTCAGTCAGCGGCGCCAGTGTAGCTGTTACGTAGCGGGCGCCGATGCAATTAGTGCGCATGTAACAAATTCGTAATCAGCATTTTTATCCGCCTCTGCTAATGATCGGTGCTGCTCCTTCGGCAAGTCCCGGCAGCAGACGAAAGACAAAGCGCCAAATCCACAAGTCGTCAGTCGGGCGCATGCAAAGGTAAAGGCCCCATGTGGACACGCGTGCGTGCATGCATTCATACGTCGGGTGAACTTTGCACTCCCGCGGCTAGACTAACACTGTTCTGGCTAAGTGTGTGCCCAACTAATGCCGCACTCCCGGGGGGGGGGAGGCATGCAAGTGTTGCTTTCTCTCAGATAATTGCAGCCTGTATGTTCTGGTGATTAGTGTGCTGGGGGAACATTTCAGAAGCAGGGATGCCGAACACGCTGCTGGCATGTTTCCATTTATGTCTAAAAACAAACACCAAAACTGCGACGCTGTTTTTGTTCGAGTCGAGTGCGTCTAGTTGCAGATTTGAGGTCAACACACCGCCCCGGACAGTGTCCGCCCAAACACAGACATGTTAAATTGTGTGTTCCATACGGCGGGCCTGCTGCCTGCACTAGACTAAAATTACGCTTTGGAAAGTCCTCACCAAGCCAAAGTATTACCCAAATTCTGTCTTGAGTCAAACGCCACGCGGATAACAAAACCTAAAGCTCCAACCGCTGTCATGCACATCACGGGCAACCTCAGCACACAACTAAAGAAATCGTTCATCGAGGTTAATTGGCTACGAAATAGGATCCAACAGCGCCTTCCAATGTATTTGTATGGCGCCATATCACAGCAGCAGTTATCGCATGGGAATTTACCCGTGGACGTCGCAACTGGAATCCCACTTGAGCAAGCACTTGGCGACGGAGGCAAGGAAAAACTCCCTCTCGGACAGAACCAGGGCTCTGTAGGGCGGCCATCTGTCTCGACCAATTGGGTTGAGATTTAAAAGGAATACAGTGATAGATGGTAGATCAAGCCAGAAGTCCCAGTCTCAAGGGTCAGTTCTAACCATATACTTTGGCAAAAAGGTGGGTTTTGAGTTGACTTTTAAATCAAGCAAAGTGTCTTCCCCCCCGGATCGAGTCAGGGAGGTGGCTCCAAAACAGAGGAGCCTGATAAATAAGGGATCTACCACCTAATGAACTGAATACGTCATCAGTTCGAACACAGAAAACCTGTTTACGACTTTGTGACCATTATTAGAGCCTCATAGACAGGATAACACCCCTATAGTCACTTTTACGCTCCAATTGTTCTTTGTTTACACCACACCAGTGAGCAGGCTACAGGATCACTTCAGGGTCATTCTTATGGCAAGCTACTGAGCTAACTAGTTAGCCTCCAGTTTCTTTTGTTCTACACTTATGAACGTGTTTCAAACGGGGTGGAAAAGAAGGTCAAAATAAGAAGCCGAAAACTTCCACAGGGAATGGGAGGATAACGTCGGACATGCCGTGGCTGACTGCATGCGCTGTGAAAGTAAAGCGGTGGTTGTTTTCCGTCACCGAAACCAGGAAAATGCAACACGATGCAGAGTTTTGTTTAGTACAGTAAATGTGTACATGTTGGCAGCCCCGCTATTTGAGAAGCACCGAGGTAAGTAATGTCCCATTAATGTGACATTACCGATGCCTGGTGAACCGGATAAGACATGTAACTTGTCTTTCAAAATATTTGGACAGACAGTAGGCCAAAAACCACATAACAGCAATCATTTATTAATGATTTTTGAAAAAATCGTCATAGAACAACACAGGACAACTGTATACTTGTCAGTGTACTAGACTGCAAAACTGTATGAATCCTTATCCACTGAAACCATTGGACTCACCACCATTGTTGCCTAAAAAGCTTGCAACACAAATTCCGTGGTGGTGTGGCGGTCCGGGTCCGGGGCGGTCCGGGGCTGCTTGAGGTGCGGTTAATTGAGGGAAGCGTGGGTTCCAAAACATAAGGTGACATTCGAAAGGACATCATGATCTCCTCCCTTCGGAAACTGGGCCACATGGCAGTTTTCCAACATGACAGCGACCCGAGCACACCCCCATGAGGAGAACGTGCAGAAGGTGAAGGTGTGGTCAAGCACAATATGTGTCCAGCTTGGAAAATTTTAAAATCTAAGCACCCGTCAGGCGAAAGGTGGAGGGGCAGAAGGTGTCTAACACCCACTGGCGCGGTGGGGCGAGTGGAAGAGCATTCCAAGAACATCTGAGCATCTCTGGTGAATTCCATGCCCAAGAGGATTAAGGCGAGGGTGTTCAAACAAAACATAGAGACTTTGGACACAGTTTATTCACAGTCAGGTGTCCTCTAGTGATGAGATTTTCCAGCTCTTTCCCCTCCCAAATGATCTTTTTCTTGCTTGGACTGATTCCGCCCGCAGCCACAAAATACGTTCTTCCAGCGTGGGGTCTGAAAATGATGAAGCGACATTCTTTCACTCGGCATAAATCAACTGTCTAATCAATCAAATGAAATCCGCACCTTCTTGTTCACACTGACGGACGGGCAGACGTGGCGTGCGATAACACCTCTAATTTGCCAACAAACATGGCTGCCGGGAAGCATGCTTAACGGTCCCGCATGAAGGCGAAGTTGCACTGTGTGCAACGCGTCGGAACGAAGACGAAAGTCATAAGATTGGCAAAGCGCTTTTAGATTTCACTATTAACTGCTGGCTACCTAAGCAGAATTTTATTTTGCAGTAGTTGACCATGAAAAGGGGCTGCCTACAGCCTAACTGGCCCATTAAAGGCGATTTCTATACTGCAGCAAGTGAATTCCTTATTTATAAACGGCATATTTTCCCAGTTGGAGCACACACCTTCTAAATACGGTTATTAGAGCCCTCTAGACATTAAATAACACCCCTATAGTGACCTTTACACTCATTTTACCCGATATTGTAGACATGATCTGAGCCATTTAGGACACAAATAAAACTTCTGACTGTTTTAGATGGATTTTGGCCACATATAATTGTTAGGATCATCATGTTATTATTTTTGTGCCTTATTTAGTGTCTTATTTGTATTTGAGTTCATTTATGCTTGAAAATGCTAGGTAAAATATCCCATGTGTTTGCTAAAAGGTCAGATTCAACCACAAGTCAGCATGATTGATAAATAAATCGATTTTTGTCACGCAAGTACATGGAAAATTGTTCAATACATTATTATTGTACAAAAAACAATATTTGGTGTTGGAATTGAACCTGAACCACAACAATAGTACTACTTTAATCTCTTATTCCGCTGTGTGCTGGCAATATTTTGGTTCTCTGCTGTTTTGGGCTCTTGACACGGTGCCCCACGCCTCGCCGCATCCACGCGCCAAGAATGCGGCCCCTTGTGTAAAATGCCCCCACCCCCGCTGATGCACAGCGCGTGTTCTGCGTGTAGGGAGTGCACTAAGAAGTCTTTTTTTTGTTTTGACAGTTGAGCCTGGAATGAATTATGTCTAGTCTATATCTTATGGGCAAAGAACTGACACAGCGCCACCTGTTGTTTTGGGATGAGCTTCAAAAGTCTGTAAAACTAAAAATACTACGGGCCTGGTGCTAGGTGGATGTGATCTTCTAACATCTGTGTCCTCTTCAAATATTGTCTTGTTATGATGCTATTCATTGGTTGGTAAAATATGCCCCAAAAATGATTTTAAAAAAAAAATCCATAATAATGTGAAAACAGCACTTGAATCAAAAGCGGCGTGGTTGGAAGCCAGGCCTTTATTTTTTGACATGTCCGACTGCTTCTTTCCAGTAAGACAGAGAGGACTGTCAGGATGAATCAGTGTTTGGCCCGCAGGGCGGCGTTCCACTGATGAGCCACCCGTCATCTGTTCCTGTCCTACCTGCATGCATATGTGTGTGTGCGCGCGCGTGCGTGTGTGTGTGTGTGTTACTTCTTTTGCCACCGCATAGCAAAGACGTGGGAAGAACAACTTCGGAGACACTCAAGGGTGTGTTTTTTTGTGTCTGGGATCAGCGAGACAGATGGTAAAGTATGAGTCACAACTTGGGGGCACGACACCAGCTGGCACACCACGGGTCTTTCACCCCTCCCCCCAGCCCCCTTACCACTCATCTCCCAAAGCACCCTCCGACCCATCCTCGATCTTGTCTTCTCTGTTTCCCCTCTTCCTTCATCACAGTAGGATGTGCGCCGGGCCCGAGGGGTCGGGCGCTGTGCAACATGACAGAGATGTGCCCAAATTAGGGATGCGCCTGCAGGGTGGTGGTGGTGGCGGGCGGGGGCGGCTGGGGGGGGCTCAGACGGGGGCAGGGTGGCGGGGGCAGATCAGAGGGGAGGGTTTACTGTACTTACAGTCTGTCCAGCTGAGACCCGCTGATGACAGACGCACTGATGACCATGAGGCTCTCATCAACATATGGATGCTTTCAGTTCAACCACCCCCGGCGGAAAAGGGCCCTTATTGCCCGACGCCGCGCTGATACTCACTATCTATGCAAAACGGCCCTAATTTATTGTCACATTTGCAGCATACGCACATAATACTGTTGACTGGTCTTATCTAACAATGCAGTTATTTTTCAATATAGTCATTGACACTGATATACGGGCCAATATGGCCCCATAAAACTGGCTTTATGACGCTGCAGATGCTTTACAGCTGCCTCAGATTTATACTGTTGGATGCGCAATTCAACCGGATCACAAAAATGACCTTTCCATCCAAGAAGCCATTCCCCAGAAGACAAAATTGCTGCGAGATCCCTGAGGTGTCAGCAAGGGTCGTATCACAGACGGAGGCTTGTAATTAAAACAGAGCTAAAGATTTTTGTGTCACGGTCGAGCCTGATCTTTTTATAGCAAATAATGGCCCCTGAATGCCTGATGACTTCACCCAGCCGGGCTGCAAAATTAACATTTTGCTTGTGTTTCATAATTAAACAGGGGGCTGCGGTGACTAATTAAGGTGGGGATTCAAAATTACAAATTGCGTCACGTCATCACTGCATCTTTGCTGGAGATCAGAACATCTTTTCGTCTTTTGGATGGCTGAGCATGGATAGAAAGAACCATGAAAGTGAGCGAAATTTCAGGCTCCCTCATCCATCTGGCAAATAATGAAATATTTAGACTCTGAATTAACATGGGGGGCATACTGCTTAGCTGGTCAGTTCACTCGTCTCAAGGACGCATGCGAGGTTTGATGGGTCGGGCTAAGTTGGGCCAGCTTGAGGCTTTATTTACAGCAACACACTGACCTGTATTTTGGATGATCCTAGGTCTGAGAAAGATCACCACAAATACAAAATATGCCGTCATGCACGCAAACAGGCAAAGGTACACAGTGAAATTCAGTGTTTGAGGTGCAGCAAAGATCTGTTAAAGCCCATGCACATTAATTATGGGCCTGCAAAGCAAAGCACAGACCCATTCTATTACTCCTCATACTTAATTATGGGCCTGCAAGCATGTTTAAATCTCCGGACAGGTCTTGGACGTAGTGTGCTATTTATACTATGTCACATTTTGTGTAACCATGGTGACGGAATTAACTTTATTAGGAACACCCCCCTGTGCCCATGTTGTGCAAAAAAACCACAACAAGTGTTATATCACCGGATGGGTCTCGATGAGAGGAGGAGCCTTATTTATTATCATTCTGTGTAACCATGGCAACGTAATTGTCGACCAAACCTAAACAGCCGCTTTTTTAGGAGACCACCCTTCAGGCAAAGCAAAGCACAGAAGCCCATTCTATATTCCTCGTACTTCATTATGGGCCTGCAAGCATGGTTAAATCTCTGAACAGGTCTTGGACATAGAGTGCTATTTATGGTATGTCACATTGCGTGCAACCATGGCGACGTAACTGTCGACCGAACGTAAGCAGATACTTTTTTAAGAGGCCACCCTTCTGGCAAAGCAAAGTGCAGAAGCCCATTCTATAGTCCTCATACTTCATTATGGGCCTGCAAGCATGGTTAAGACTCCGGACAGGTCTTGGACGTAGTGTGCTATTTATAGTACGTCACATTTTGTGTAACAATGGCAACGGAATTAACATTTTTAGCAACAACCCCCTGTGCCCATGTTGTGCAAAGAAGGTTTTATCACCGGAAGGGTCTCGACGATAGGAGCCTTAATTATTATCTTTCCGTGTAACCACGGCGACGTAATTGTCCACCGAACGTAAACAGACACTTTTTCAGGAGCCCACCCCTCGGGCCGTACTGTGCTTTAAGCAACCTGCAAGGATACAAAGAACAGGCAGGCCCATTAGTCATTTCCGCAGACATTTTTTTCTATTTTGATGTTGCAATGAAAAGAGTTGGGAGACAGTTTGTGGATGACGGCCTCATCCAGTCCCCAAAAGGGGGTTATGTTGCATGAGCAATCCTGCCTGTGCCCTCCCCAAGTGGGCCGGCAATCTTCTCGTCAGCCTCCTTGATTAAAGTCAAGCTCCTCGCACTCCAAAATGAAACATGGCATGGGTGCGCCAATTAACACGCTGTGAGTGGCGCAAAGACAAAAGCACGATTGTGTGTGTGTGTGTGTGTGTGTGTGTGTGAGATTGGGGGGATTTGACACACCTGTCGCAGTGGTTACACTTGAAAGGCTTGGCGCCGGTGTGTTTGCGGTAGTGCCTCGTCAGCTCGTCGCTCCGGGCGAATCGCCACTCGCAGCCTTCCCATGAGCACTTGTAGGGCTTCTCACCTGCACGGGGGGGAGGGGAAAACACCTGTTTCATCGACAACAAAATGCCAGGAAAAGACACATAACACATGGCATCGCCTTCCAAGTCCTACATATGATGTCCTGCACATCAGTTACCACTTCATAGCCCTTGGAATATGCCTTGGAATATTCTCATTCATCCAGGTCGCCGTATTTTCAGGGCATTGAACCGATCGCAACCAGACTGGTTAGGTGGTCTTTGAAGACGTCTCGCTTCTCATCAGTTCATGCCCAAGGGCGAGGTAGCACAAACACTATTCAGACCAGATAGCGCAGGTCCAAGTCGGATAACTTGAGGACACCAATGCACACATTCTGGGCAGAGAAGACAGATGATTTGAAGGAGAAGTGAGGGAAGCGACCTACGTTAAGGAACACCACCCTTAGGCCCCATACAATGTTGTCCTTTCATTCATTGCTAAAAGATTCAATCATTTAGCCTCTGACAAATAAACAAAGAACAGCCACCTTGGTTTCATTTAGAAAGGAATGCTAACAAAGCCATCTTTGGCAGGAAGAGGCAACTGACGCCACAAAAAACCAAAAACCATTTCTGTCTGGACATGCCTGTCATGTACGCGCTCCTATTTTGTTTTAGTTTCCCTGCCTCCTCCTGGTGGGATCTTTTCCAGATCCTTCTCGGCCGGGTGGAGGCAGAGCTGCTGGACACACCTGTCTCTAATCAAGCCCCCTACTTAGGATGAGTGCTGCCCGCCGGGAGACGCTGGATTATTCAACCACATCCCCGAGTCTACGTCTCTCGAGCTGAATCCCTTGCGAACCTCTCCAAGCGTCTCCAGCAGCTCTCTGTCTCCGCCAGGTTATTCCTCTTCGTTCACGATGCAGTTTTTCACCATCGCTTTTGGTTGCAACCTTTTTTCCATTAAAGACCGTTAAAACTCACCTGCCTCTTCGCCTCTGCGTCTGGGGGTCCGGACACACACCTCATCGCCCCGTGGCAATGCCGGCTCCCTTAGAGGATAAATACACTGGATCTTGCACTTGCAAGTTCGCATACTAGAGCGTTACTATCTAGTCTGACTAGCGTCTGTCCCACTTAGTCTTTGAGCATGAACTGATAAAGCCTGCTCAGAGGCAAAAAGTCTTCTAAGACAACCCGAACAGTCCATTTGCGACCGACCCAACGACCTGAGGAAGTGTACTGGAACGGTGAGTTCAAATCCTTTATTTTGGCTGTAGACTGAAAACATTTGCATTTGACATCAGGAGATGAATGAGGCCAGAGAGTGACGTTTCAGCTTTTATTTCCATGTGTTCACATCTGGATCTGGAAGATAACACCTTCTGTTTGAACCCAGCCCGTTTTGAGGGCACAAGTCCAGGGACTTGACAAATAGCACTGAATATCAGAGAGGTCTTTCCTGCGCAGACTGCATTTTAGAGGTGCAAACAACATGCAAACCAGACGGGTCGTGTATGGGTCAATCTGAGACAATCAGGAGCACAAACACAACTATAGCCGTTACAACTATTTGGAATATCCTGCAGGTTACAGGTAGACTGAGAAGAAATATTGTGAGGGCTGTAAAGAAAGACCCTTTAAACAACTGCTGGTGACATCCGGACAGTAGGTATCACTAGCTACTGGTCGTGGAAGACTTTATGAACGATGAAGTAGTAGAACGGCTAGACCATAATTAGCAAGAAGACTCCAGGCTTTCCCCTTGGACATTTTGAAGCTGTGGTGGTGGGCTACATGGGAGGGCAGACTGTCGGCACTGCATCTGCAATTTTTCTTTCATTACAACAATTTTTTATTGTAGTTATTTAACATCATAAACAACAGCGGCACGTGAATGGAGAACAATGCAAAACTTTTCATTTAATGTCAAAAGATACCAAGAGATCAATTTACTCCAGTAGCACATTCTGTACTACAACTAACGATTATATTCCTAATCAATGAATCGGTCGATTATTTTTTTGATTAATCGGTGAATCGATTTTTAATTTTCCCTTTTTTGCAGTAATCCCTTTAAGAAAGCATGAATGGACGTTTTCCCTCCAAAAATCATAGCAAAGAGGAAGACCTCAGTCACCGAAATTGAAGTAGCAAAGTATAAACCATCAGTTGACAAACGCCACAAACACGCAGTTTCTTCTACCAGTAGGTTTTGTGTGTACGCATGGTAAGAGTGAGAGAGAGTGCAGAAATGTAGACGTTTTCCTAAGCACAAGTACAAGTATGGGATTTACTTAGCGTGGGAATGCTTTTACACGCGCTCTACACACACATCTCCGCAGTGGTTTGCTTTGCAAGATACCAAAAAGAGGCAAAAATGTTGATGGCACTTTTCCAAAGTCAAAGGTGATGTGTGTGAAGTATCTTGTTTTGCCTGAAACACAAAAGATAATATGTCTGCTTTCATGGATCACTAAGGAAATAAAAAATAGTTACATTAGAGCGGCTAAATCATAATATTAATAGTTCATTTTTAAATGAAACGATTAATCGATTACCAAAGTAGTTGTCGATTATTTGGATAATCGATTAATAATCGATTCATCGATTAATCATTGAATTCAATGTCTGTTTTTAATTAATACGACTACATGGGCAATGTATTGTTCTGTAATATATATTTTTTTAGCTCAAAACAACAATTTCAATATTTTAGTTAGAGAAATATGTCCTGTATAAACAGTGTTAATTCAGAATCCAAGTTTGTAAAAGCACACGTATATCCAACCTCCTGTACTAGTAAATCTACTTGGACTAAAAGAAATAAGAGGTGAACTGTTTGTGTTTAATTTTGCATTTATTTCCAAAGCATCACTCAGTGCGCTCAGGAAGTTGTGATGATGATGGATGATTGACGTATGCCATATATATAGCTCGGCCGGGGGACAAAAAACAAGTTAGACAAGTTAAACCAGCTAGATGACGCCGGCCAGGCAAAATGTGCAAACAAAAATGTGCCAAAAAGTGGAATGAGCTGGCATTGATAGGCTTAGCATGTTGCAAACAAGCTGTTGTCAAACGACTACACATTTTACGGGCCGATTATAAAAAAGACGTGTTGCGCAGAACCGGCGATTCCGGTGCATGCCAATAAAAACAATTATAAATGATAAATAATAGTGAATGAAAAAAATGAAAAATGAAATTGTTGTCAAACTAAATGTGGTCAAAATAATACGCTATGTATGTATCTATACAGCACACATATCCATTCATACAATATTTTACTTCAAATTGATTTCAAGTTGTAAAAATAACACCCGGGCGTGGCGGCTTTTATTATGTCGTGGCGCAACGCCACTTCTTAAGCCTCACAGGGAAGCTGGAGGGCAAGAGTTGGACTTTTCTCTGAACCTACGGACGGCCATCGACACGGACACATACAAACAATGTAGAAGACGTGGGGCTGACATACAAGTCAGTACGCACAGCGAACACATACGCTGACATTGACTCCAACCTGAACCATCTTCCAAAGCAAACCAGTGCGCCGCTGTGCTGCCTATTAATTAACAATAAGATATAATTAAGAACTACACAAGAACCACTGACACATATCCTTCTTGCTCCACTTCTCAGAAACACTCCGAACAGCAGGTCTGGGCCATCCGGCTCCGGTCAATGAACCCCCGGGAGACAGGGATGCCTGACTGTGTTGCCTAGCAACGGCGCTAAAGGAGGGGGGGGGGGGCTGTGTGTGTGTGTGCGTGGATGCTGGGTGCATGCAACATGAGGAGGCAGTAGTCAGTGCAGCTGCCTGGATCTGGCGACGGCACGGCGCCATGCCACCGGCCAATTACCAGGCACGCCGGCAGAGCACGGAGGCAGTTGCCTAGCAACGGTAACTGTAGAGACGTACAGGGCAAAGGGGGAGTGATAGTGAGAGGTGGTAGCGGTGGTGGTGCGGAAGGAAAGAGGAACGGGGGGCACTAAGAGACCAGAGCCTGCGGCAATAATAACCACTCAGCTACCAAATCCTCCAAGATACGCTGCCCCCCGTTGCCTGGCAACACGTCACCCCCTCCCCCGCTCTTTTCTTTCTCAAGATGCCCTCGCACAGACAGACAAGTGCACACACATAAATGCACATCCACACACATTTGCTGGGACTGGGTGTCAGTCGGTAATCAAATCCAGCATATTAGCCCAAACCATCATCTTCTGTTCCTAGTGGATGGAATCCCCTGTAAAACGTAGCCCGGTTTTTGTGCATTTCATTTCTTCCACTAGGTTTGACGAAAATCAAAATCAGTTTTTCCCTTTCAGAAATAATGCAACACCCATACATGCAAAAAACAATGCAAAATCATTACAAATGACCAGTGGATAGAACAATTGTTGATACAGACTTCCTGTACATCCTGGCGAGATCAGATTCAATACTGTTCTGCACCTTTTTTGCTTTCTTTGGTGCCATTTGCAGCTGTAATCAATAAAAAAGCACGGCCAGTGAGTCAGGGTGCTTTGTTGAGGCACTCCATTTCACCGACTAGTTGCGTGCAATGGCGAGGCAAAACTTTGGTGGCCATTTTCAGCAAAAAAAAAAGGTTTGACGGCAATGGATTACGTTTTTCTTCTTTTCCTTTTGGCTTATCCCGTTAGGGGTCGCCACAGCGAATCAATTGCCTCCATCTAATTCTTGTCTTCTGTATCCTCTTCTCTTGCGCCAACTACCTTCACGTCCTCTTTCACTACATCCATAAACCTCCTCTTTGGTCTTCCTCTAGGCCTCCCGCATGGCAATTCAAAACTCAGCATCCTTCTACCAATATATGCCCTATCTCTCCTCTGGACATGTCCCAACCATCTCAGTCTGGGCTCTCTGACTTTATCTCCAAAACCTCTAACATGTGCTGTCCCTCTGATGTGCTCATTCCTGATCCTGTCCATCCTGGTCACACCCAAAGAGAACCTCAGCATCTTCATCTCTGCTACCTCCAGCTCTGCCTCCTGTCTTTTCCTCAGCGGCACTGTCTCTAAACCAAACAACATGGCCGGTCTCACCACAGTTTTGTACACCTTTCCTTTCATTTTAGCTGAAACTCTTCTATCACACATCACACCCGACACACACGGCAATGGATTACGTTATGAATGTAAATAAATCATCCGGATAATAACCATCTCTGTTGTTAAAAAAGTGTTCAGGCATGTCAGGCTGTCCAAACGCGTTTTTCCCTTTCAAAAGCCTTGTGTAGTAATCAAATAAGCAATTATACAGTTCACATCCGTAATCTGATAACTGGGTGTTTCCTGATTCGGAGTAATCTTATTATGTGTAATCTGTTACTTCCAAATGTTTCCCCCACCACCACCCCTCTCTCTCTCCACACACACACACACACACACTCCAGCCTCTCAGGTGCCAGTGTTGGTCTTAATTGCATTCCCTCCATTAGCTGGAGCCAACGCTGGGCATCTGGGTCTCAGAGGTCATTAGTGAGGCTCTCAGAGAGTGCTTTACAGGCTCCGACCCGCAACCGGCATGCCAGCCTTTGATATGACTGAAAAGGAGAGCTTTTGGGGTGGGGGCGGGGGGGCTGCATGAAGGGAGGAAGATGAGAGATGGTGGAGCATGTTAAAGACTGTCATGAGAGGGTTGGCTGAAATATTCCAAAACATATCAAAAGGACAGTTTTCTCTGCGTAAGCTGCTTTAAAATGATCATGCAAGCAGTAAATCAAAACATAACTACACGCTGACATCGTTTAGCTGCTGGTGACTTTCCCAGAAACACTGGGAGTGACCATGGAAGTGATGACGGGAGCAATAACCTTGACGACCGCAACACAAACTCTCACGCAAAGAGCCAAGAATCGGAGGGTCACGTGCCCTGCGAGCCCAAAACCGAGATGTTGGCATGGTTACACACCAGTGTTGACCAGAACCGGTACCGCAGATTGGAAGTCGACGCGGTTAACAGCGATGAACCACCGGGGAGTCAAGCAAACACGGGAATATTTTCGGAAAGAAAGTCACAGGAGAGGTGATGAGGACGTCAAACGAGGATGAGTCGGGTGGCCTTGTGTTTCAGCCGCTCCCTCAACTTGCCCGCTATCTAATTGTACCAGTCCTTATCTGTCCTAAGCCTATTCACAAAAAAACTCGACATGGCAGCGCCATTCCATGCCACCCCATCCAATTCCAGATTAAATCGTCGTCTTTTCTCCAGCGGTAATTTATGGAAATAACAAGTAAGAAAAAGAGGATTTGAGTAATGACATCTTTAAGCGTGTCAGGATAATAGCGCTGTGAATGGGGGAGCCCGGCGCTACATGAAGAGGGTCGCTCTCCTGTATCCTCCCTTGTGTCACCTGTCTTGTTTGACTCTTGGTTTCGCTCTTAACACACCACCCCTTCACTTGAAAAAATATTACCATTATGCCTCAGATTGTGCTAAAATCTGACATTTGCAAGGATTCGATGTTGTAGCAAGTCGGGATGGGTATCGTTCACATATAACCCAATACCGATGCCAAATAAACCACCGGGGCCCAAATGAGTGTGGAGCTCGGTCACTTGGGAGGAGCTCAGAGTTGAGGTGGTACTCCTTTACATCCAGAGTAGCCAATCGAGGTGGCTCGGGCATCAAGTCAGGATGCTTCCTGGGGAGGCCCATGGACAGATTTTGGGCACGCTGGAGGGATTATGTCTCACAGCTGGCCTAGGACCGCCTCGGTGTCCTCCCGTTGTACCTGGATGAAGGGGTCTGGACTTCCCTACTCGGATAAGCGTACAAAAAAGGATGGATGGACCGGTGCAAAATCCGTACTTTGGAAACGGTGTTGTTGCTAAGACGATGCCTGAAATGGTACTAAACTTACACGATGTGTCCTACATCAATGTATTTTTGTTTTTGTGGAATTTTGCGCAGACCTCCGCCAGGAGCCGTAGTTTCCCCAAATATTGTGTTTCACACCAAAATTATTCTCCTTCATTCTTTCATTCAGTCATTAGATCCTTCTTCAGTCTTTGTATTTTTTCCCAAGTGCCAAGTCCCAAGTATATGCGCAAATTCCGAAAATGGTCCTACCCCGCAATTTTAAAGCATCCCTTTAAAAAAATCCCGGATCCCAAAATGTAATCATTTCTTCCATATCGGATTTCCGACAATTCCTGAAAATGTCCAAATCCAAATCCATTCCAAACTTTTCAAGCTATTTTAAACACAAACAAAACGTCGGCAAAAACAAACCTTGGCGTGGAGCTTGTGCTTTGCGCTGTACTCGACGGAGGTAACCAGAACAGCACTAGGAGAGCGCGGACATCCGCCAAGCGTCATCCTCCCACACCACAATAATCATCTTACATTTTTGGATCAGTCTTTGATATTCCGTAGAACCTGTTTGCACCAACGCCAAAAATAGTCCTATCTCCAAATGTTTAACAATCTCTAGATCCAGACGGGTATTCCGATCACTCCCAAAATGGAATCAGTTCTTCCATATGGCATTTACTACGATTCTACCAAATTTCACCCAAATCCAATCAGGACTTTTCAACTTACTTCGAACACAAACAAAGAGGAAAACACCTGGCAAAAAATAACCTCCACACTGCGCTTTGTGCGTTATTACGTTAGTACAGTTGACTCAACAATAACTAGAAAACATTTGATATCTACTTAGCTTCGTGGCCTCGTTATAACCGTTTTACTTTGGCACTACCGGGTTTCGACATAGCGGCTCAAAGATGACAGCTAAATTGGTATTTTCTGCGTACTTGACATAATATTTACCCACTGAGGCGGCAAATACAAGTCACAAGGAAATCAATAATCGCTGCCTCTCTGTGGCCTTTTTGTTTTTTTGAAATTGCAGCTGACACTAACACCTGCGGTGTGCATCGGTGGAAAATCACACGTTTGTTGCAAGCGTAGTTGCTGACAAATGGATTTTATTTGAGGCCATAGATGTGAGCATGCAAATGTGGACACTGGAAAGCTTTGGCAGCCGGGTAGAGTGTCGCCAGTGGCTTGGCAAGTCAAATGTTTTCCCTCCCACTGCCCCCCAAATGGTGTGCCACCAATGCCCGATTGAGTCTCTTTACGGCCGACAGACTTACTGCAATTGTATTTGGCGATACGGAAACCAGCCAAGTCAAGAGCGTGACGCCAATGGCTATCCCCATCCTGCCTACTCAACCTGTAGTTCTAACACGTCAGGTCAGGTTTGAAATAAATTCACACGACACGTGTCGTATTTCATTCCCGGACGTCCAAGCGATGCTGTGTTGCCCTGACACGCGACGACATGCCATGACCTGCCTCCATAAACTGTTATGTCTGCAGCATATTTGTAGTTTCAAGATGATTACAGAACCTGCAAAATGTGGCCATTCTCTGAACGAGACCTGCAAGAAGCTGAGAGGATGAGGGGCGGGAAATAAAGCGGGGAATGGCAGTCGGCCTATCCAGGTCAATCCATCCATCACTGAGCAGTTACTCGGACGGAGGACAGCTCCCCGACAGTGGTCTGAGTGGTTTGGGATGGAGATGGAGGAGTGAGAGAGTTATGGCAAAAGGATCCTCCTCCTTCCCTCTCGTCGACAGCCTTGTCACTGTAGGACGAGTTCGGGTAGAAAGGGAAGTTTTTCTCTTTTTTTATTTAATGCTGGTGTCTCGTGAGATGGGACGGATGCATCCCAGTCACTGATGTTGTGTCCTTCGGAAAGACACTCCACCCGCTTTGTCCCCAGGTTCACCCACACAAGGACGCTTCACTGAGAAAGACCCTGATCGGCTGCACGATGGCTGCCCGCTAATGTCACTGTAACTAAATGTATTATTAATTATAAGGCCAATGGATGGACATGAAAGACCTGTCCACAAAATTAGATGAGCAAGTGTGAAGGGTGAGGCTAAGGGCTGAAAGTAAGAGGTAGAGTGAGGAGCTCAGCCATGCCCGGCCGGGGGGACGGAGTGGGGTAGACCTAGGACATTCTGGAGGGGTTATGTCTCACAGCTGGCCTGGGACCGCCTCGGTGTCCTCCCGGTGGAACTGGAAGTAGGGGACTAGGACCGGAAAGCCTGGACTTCCCTACTGGCACTGCTATCCCGGACTCGGATAAATGTAAGAAAATGGACGAATGGATGTGTAAGCCATTCGAAACGTCTTCTGGCTACAGCAATTCTCACCTGTGTGTGTCCTCTGATGGGCCTTCAGGTGGGAGCTCTTGGTGTAAACCTTCCTGCAGCCGTTGAACTGACAGCGGTGGATCCTTTTCTTGTTCTCTGGCAGCTCGCCCATCACGCACGGTACTCCCTCGTCTTCCTCCTTCACCCGCACGGGAAGCGAGTGCGCTGCCACCAGCCGGGCCGCACTGAGTCCCACTTTCCTGGCCACCAGCTTGAGGGTGAGCGTCCCATCAGTGGAGGATGTCAGCGACGGGCTGGGTTTCACAAGGTGCCGGCCCAGTTCCGGGGACGAGGGTGGCGTCAGGGAGGTAACTGCACTTAGCTGGGCTTGGTGAACCCCTTCTGTGGCTTCAGGGCCATTTGGTTCTTTTTTTATTGACGCAGTAAAAGTGAAGTTTTTGCGTGCGGGGCAGAGTATCACTGCTGATGGGCTCGAGGGCTCAGGCAGGCTGGGGTGCAAGACGTCTGCTAGTTCTTCCTCGCCATCCTCCTTCAGGTAGGCTGGGGTCAGGAGGCCATCCAAGTCCTGGTCAAAGAGCTCTGACAGACGCTTGGGCTCTGTCTGCAAATACCGCTCCAGTTCCAGGCAGGTCTGGAAAACATAAAGACAGCAGAGCAGTCACTCTCTAACTCCACTTGACAGACATCCATCATCACAGACGCCGCCATGCACCACTGGGGAGATCTACGCGGGGTACTCGACTCACGCACACATGGCCAGAAATCTCTTCCAGTGATTACAGGCTGATTGACTGCGTGGGTTGATAGGAAACGTCCTAAACTGCAAAGAACACATATCAAGCAACGTTTCATTGCGCTTTGACAAGCGTACGTACACCGGCTTCTAAGCCAGCCAAGATTGGAAGATTTACTCCTCCTTAGTTATGGTCTGCTTCCTCCCAATTACTTCCCGCACCCCCTCATGGACACCAAACAAAAGACACCCTGATTTGTGCACACTGGCACCCTGAGGAGTCTATTACTTCACACTACACCACACTGGCGCGCCAGCCAGGAGAGGGGTTCCCAATGTCCAAGGATGAAGCTATTATGTGCAAGCGGCTGGCACCAGTTTGATCCCAGGGATGGTTGTAGCCACTAACCTGTTTTGACAGCCGAGATGGAGGCAAGCAGCTCTGGCGGGCGCGTGCTACTCCCCACTTCATTTGTGTGTAAATAGGCACTGACACACAGACTAGCTGCTTCCATTATCAGGAATAAGGTTGAACACACTGAACACATCAGAGACATTTACAAACCCCGTCCCCCGCACAGCCCCCTCAATCCCGCCGCCATCCTTGTTTGCACCTTCTAAAAATAAAGTCGCACATTTCCCTGCTATTTTTTTGGAGGGTGGGGTGTGTTGCTAAGGGAGTGCGTCTTCCAGGAATAAAAAGGGATTTTTTTTTTTTGTTGGCGGGGGGGGGGGCTGTTTACATCATTTGCATTTTGACATCAAATTAAAAAGCTACTTGAGACCGCGTCTCCTCCCTCTGCCACACGCCTACGCGATTTCTTCCTCTCTGTCAACGATTTAGAAAAGAACAGAATGCCGCACAACAAACAGGTAATGTACAGTAAAATATTGGGAACATACAGTAATCTGCTCCCTGTGCATAGATGTTCCACAAGCTGCCCGCTTTACTTCATTTTCCCTCCTCCCTTGCCAAGGTGAGTATTAATTATGCGGCTAAACCGGCCACTTAGAGAGGAATTTCTTCAGCAAAGCGCTGAGGACTGCAAACCAAGGTGATAGTGTGTTTTTTTTGCAGGTGAGATAGTCCGAGCGGGCAGGAAAAGAAGATAGAAGTAAGTGGGAGGAGGAAGCGAGCGAACGGCGGATGAGACGGGGGCGGCGGCGACGGCGGCGGGGATGAGGGGCGAGCAAGCAAGAGGGCCGAGGAAGGTCTGTAAGTGCGACATTTGGTGTAAGAGGATCCGATCCTGTCAGTCTCGAACACACGGGGGAGCATCCACGGGCGCGAGAATGCAAGGTTGCAACCCGCGGTGACGGTCGTGACGCTGCACAAGGTGCAACCCGTGCACCTTATCGGTGGTACCTCCGCCCCCAGGGGGTGGCACTAGCATTGTTTGAACAGCAGGTCGTGTCATTTGCAATCAGCATCCAGTGTGGGTGGTGGCTCGCCACTCGCGCGCACATTACTTTGCACGTCCGTGTATGATGAGAATCGTAATTATGCGGCTCCGAGTGTAATGATTTTTGCGTGAACACCTACGCTCGTGCATAAACAAATCTTTCCGCTGATCTGCTGTGTTTGTGTGTGTGTACCACAAAAGGGCCAAGATAAAGGAATTCTATTGCCCCCCTCCCTTGGCGGAGCGCCCATGTGGAGTGCTGACATCCACAGGTTCAGCACCAAGCCAAGTTCCATTTTGCTCAAAGGCTTTTGGGATGATTTCCTTCACGAGGCTATTCCAGCTGCTAAACACGGAATGCGGCGGTGCCGGGTCAGCCCCCGTTTCCTGGCAGTAGTCAACCCTCAGTTATTGCTGTGTTTTTATGTTCACATTGTCCTCGTTCAAATATGAACGGGGGGGTTCGCTCTTTGCGAGAATGTTGACAAAACACACCTTTACATCAATCCCCCAACACAACACAGCGTACCCCCCAGGTTTCCGCCATACTGCAAAGTCAAAGGACACGTAGATATGCTTTGATGTTATATACTCTATATTAAATATATATATATATATATTGGTAATAAAATGTGTCACTTTTTTCCCTGTTTATTTGCATTTTCCAACTATTTCAACGTTCCGTTACATTTTGTCTGGTATTTATGACTTTATTCCCATCGTATTTTGACGTCATCGCCGTATTATTACAGCTTTTTCACTGACCCAATTTTCCTAAAAACAACTTTGTTTTGTTTGTGTCCCATATTATGTCTTTAAAAGCACATTTTGTTTAATATTTCAACTCCGTGCAACCAAAAAGACTATTATTATTTTTCCTCAGAATAATATAACTAAATTCCCAGAAAATGTTGACTTTTTTTCTATTAGTGTGTGACTTTTCCCCCCTAATATTTTGACTTTATTCTCATACTTACGGCACTTTTTTTTTCAATTTCTTGCATAAATAGGACTTTATTTTTGTAAAATTTGGGACTTTATTCCCGTAATATTATAACTTTTTTGCAACCTATTTTTCCCAAAATCTTGCTTTATTTGTATTTTATGCTTCATTCTTATACCTCATATTAATATTAATAATAATTTATAAGATAAATACATAACAATATAAACGATAACCTATAATACAATCATATTTTTCTCCAACATTTCAACTTTGTGCTATTAAAATGACTTCAAATCATTTCTAGAATTATTTATGAACTGAAAGTAAGTTATTCTAATACAACTTTATTCTCTTTCTACTTTGACTTTATTCTTCTAAAAGTACTGATGATTTTTCCCATTTTTGTAGTTGTTTTTTTTTTACTTTTCCTATTCAATTCTACTTTTGTAACTAAAAGTGCTTCGGACACTTCTGCATTAACAGATCAAATGAGCTACCCATTTAAAATTCTGCAGACTTCCCATATAAAACCTTTTACTTTGAACATCGTGCAAGGACCCGTACTCAACACGACAGCCGTTGAGCATGTTTGGGATGCTCGGGATCGGCGTATGCGATGCATGCAGCCCTCTCCCCCAGGACCTTGTGATGTATTGTTTTTAGGCTTGGAGTGGAGACGATGACACGGTTGTTTTAAAGAATGTCTGCACACACCGTAAGTGGAGCCGATATGGGATTTTCTTTGATACAATGCTTGCCATTCTCTTTCACGGAGACAGGAAGCAACATTCTTGTCCTATTTACGCAGCTCGGGATGGGTGGAGCAGGTTCATTATCTCGAACACCTGCAGCCGTGCATGAGTTGACAGCACTTAACGACACGTTGGACGCCTCCGAAAAACATGACACCGTTTTGGAAAAAATCAAAAACCCTCATTCCTTTGCGTTGATGTTTATTCATTATTGAGTGGCGCAGTCGAGCAATGTTTAGTAGCACGTTTGCCCCAGCCTTTCCTGTGCATGGCTTAGCATAGCTTATGGTGTTTAATCTTCTTTACCAGCCATTTTACTTCATTTAAGCAACACTTCTTTAATAATAAATCCCCTAAATGCTCCAAAAGCCATTAAATATGACCCCCGGGCACACTGTACATCCACACCTCGGGGGTTCAAATCCAGCATGTGTGACAACGGCAGACAGACAGACAGCCTGCAAACCACGCTCACCCTCACCTCCCCTCTTCCGCAGGGCCCTCGGCGTGGCAGCTGATGCCCCCCACCCCCAGCCCCGCCGCCGCCCCCGCCGCCTCCACTCTGCCCGCCTGACATCGCCATCAAAGCGCGGGCTGCCTCCCAACTGTTAGCTCCCCGCGACGCCGCTAATAAAAAGCCTGGGTTATAAATATGAAGAGAGGAGCGCATCTAACGCCCTAAAGGAGCACCCAAAACACCACTAAACAGATACATGTAATGGGATGGCTACGCCTCATTAATTTTAGGATGTTTAGCTTTTACAGATGCCGTGATGGAGACAAGGTGGTATGAATAATCCAAAAACTGCATGTAAATATGGTAAGAGCGTTACGGGGAACGGGGTGGGGGGGGTTCCCAATGCCGTTCTTGTACAAGCTGCACTATTGCTGACCAATATGGATTTTTTTTCCTGAGACACATTGATTGTACATAATTTAGCATAACAAGCGACATCCTCCTAATGGCAAATCACAGATCTATACATTTTTTAAGCAGCCGGAGAGTGGGTTGGGATGATTTTTCTTACGGGTCCCGTGGCAGTGAGCTTTTCTTCCCACAAATGGGGCGGGGGAAAGGGAACTGCAATCAAGCAGCTGCTTTGATTTATTTAAGAATCCGGGGTCAACTTTACTTTCGTATTCTTTTGATGCAGACTCCCCGCTGCGTGAGTCCCATCCTGGCGAGGTGCTACAGGCCTGCCATTGATCCGGGGAGGCGGGCAAAGCCATCGCTTTGAGGTGACAGCTAAACGACCGGCAGCCTCGGGCGCCCAGCGTCTCACCATCAACCTTTCTGTGTTTGCATTGCAGTGACCAATCAATGCAGAATGAGGCCGGCGTGGAGCTCGTCAGCGGTGGCAGTCGCATCGGACAGACTGTAATCCATAGCTTCGCTGAGCAATACTTACATGATCTGCATGCACGCAACATCTCCCCCCACCCAAAAAAAAACCAAAAACACCACCCCTCCGCCTCCCCTTGCCTCCTAAGCTCCCCTTCAGGCTCCTTCCCAGGCACCCGCTGCGAACTGCAGCCTCCTCGGAGAGCAGCATGGCGTCATCATTGGCAAACCCGCCTGCAGGGCTCCAAGGGGGGCAACACTTCATTTTCCTCGTCGTCGAACTGAGCGCCCCTTGTGTCACCCCCATTCTCCACAGCTCCACTGGCAGGAGGTTCACCATTTGGCCAGGAGGGATCTTAGAGGCCCTCCGGAGCAAAAGAAAAATGGAAGACACAAAGAAAAAAGAGCTACTGGGGCAGAAAGGAAGCTCATTTATCTGCCGACTGAGAGGTGAGACATGTAGAGACGGAAGAAAGGAGGATATCGCACGAGGTGTAAGATCTCCCAGCATTACACTGCAGATTGGTGTAGAAGATAGCCGGGAAGAGATCGACTAACAGCTCCGTCTCTGCCCGCAGCCGAGCCTCACCTAGCTGCAGATAAAACACGGCGGAAACAGCTTAATTACACGCACGGCCTTATCAGCCGACATTAGCCCGGCAGCGATAATCAGCGGCAACGTCAGGCCCTTCCGCCAAAGCCGTGCGGCGCTTCCACACAGTGCAGGCGCCAGGCCGATAACACACGTCACCGTTTGCTAAATCACAATTTGGTGATGGGGTTACATGGACTGTGTACGAGTCCAATCAACTGAGGAGCATTCCTGTTCCAATCAGCACTGAACCAAAAGCTCTGCACCGATTATACCCTAAACAGGACTGTGGTTCCGAATGAGGTCGGCATCTCTTGGTCACCAGTCTGAAGTCCCACACTCCTTCAGGATTGGAACTGCAGCTTCCAGTCGTATCTTTTGCCTGCTTTTTTCACTCCTTTCTCGAGGAAGGGTCTTTTTAAAATGAGAACCAGTACCGTTCCCACCTCTGCCATGGTCTAGCAAGCTGGGACTGTGACAGTGAGAGGAGCCAGTTGAGGTGGCTCGGGCATCTAGTCCGGATGCCTCCCGGGCGCCTCCCTGGTGAGGTGTTTTAGGCATGCCCAGTCAGGAGAAGGCCCCGGGGAAGACCTAGGACACGCTGGAGGGACTATGTCTCACAGCTGGCCTGGGAATGCCTCGGTGTCCTCCCGGTGGAGCTGGAAGAGGTCGCCGGGGACCGGGAAGTCTGGACTTCTCTACTGAAGCTGCTGCCCCCGCGACCAGGACCTGGATTAGCGGAGGAAAATGGAATGGAATGGAAAGTACCTCAATTAAAGCACCTGCTGGAGGAACTGGCGGGAGGAACTGGCGGAGGGAGAAAACCTGGAGTGTCTCGGCCCTCCACAACTCGAGTTTGACACAAATGGTCTAGATGGATGGCCTGAACTACCTTGGTGGTCAAACTGCATCGTTCCAGAACTGCTCGTAACCCTCAGCTGGGGCCCTAATAGGCGCTATCATCCTGGGCTGGAACAGATCAGGGAGTCGTGGCCGTTAAGGGGAAGTCAATTTGCCGCAAAATGACAGGAATATTTCGGAAAAAACTGAACCCTACCATCGGATGCAGTCTAGTGTCTTACCCAGAGATTTTGACGGTACGATAACCAGATATTTTTAAACCAGATAATATGACGCCTTGAAAGTGAAACATGAGTATGTAATTAAATAATAAAGAAATTAAATGCAATTTAGTGCAGTCTTTTGTGGCTATTCCTGAAATTCCAACACAATAAATATTGTCTTAAATTAAAAAATGAATAATAATAATAATAATCAATAAAAATGATACAAAAAATGTTACATTATTATTTTACCATGTCGGGTCGCACATTCCCACTACATGTGATCGAGACGTTAACCGCTTAACCTCAACTCCTGTCTCGTTCGGAAATTACATCTCCGCATTCGTTGACCATCGAAGTCGCTCACTGCCAACCAGGCAGCTAACGACTTTTGGCAACACATCAAAGTCCAGTACAAAAATGAAACAAACCGTATTCGCGGAATTTACGGTTAAACATGGAATATCGCGGATATTGACATAATGGGAAACGTTCGTGTGGGGAATTATTTCTCCGGCGGACGGCTCAATTGTGGCGGAACTCTCATTACAAGCACTAAACCGCCCCCTCCCAAATTAAACATGTTGTACCGGCAATAAACACCAGGAAAAGTGGTGGAAGCTCCTCTGACGAAGCGTGAATGGAAGCTAGCGGGGTGAGCTTAGTTTAGCATTTTCACCGCGTTGTGTTAATGTAAGGATCATTTGAGGTCTGATGACGACGTGTAGGTTCTGTGTAAAAAACAGAATTCTAAGAAAATTAAACGGAAATAAAAATAAAATGGATTTTTTTGGTCCCTAGATCCGTGACTTTAATTCCGACAAGTGGCGATTGCTCTAAGACAGCAAGGGACTGCAAGACTTCCCCTAAAATGTCCAAAAAAAAGTGTAGAAATATGAACTGTTGTGTGTACATTTTATTGACTAAATATGCAGTAGAATACCTTCCTCTTTTGTTCACAATCAGCTACTGAGCATTTACTGACTTTGATGGGGGTTCAGTGGGTCGTCTATGGGGCAGCGGGTTGGCCCGCACTTCTGCTTGATGATTGGATGATCTGTCTGAGGTGGAGTCTCCTTTTGATTGACAGTGAAAATGAGCGAATCAGCGATCTTGAAGTATAAACCTCCACCCGAGCATTTTCCAAGTTTTTCATTCTGTTGTTCCATTCCATCCATTCTCCTCCGCTTATCCGGGTCCGGGTCCGGGTCGCGGGGGCAGCAGCTTCAGTCGGGAAGTCCAGACTTCCCGGTCCCCAGCGACCTCTTCCAGCTCCATCGGGAGGACACCGAGGCGTTCCCAGGCCGGCTGTGAGACATAGTCCCTCCAGCGTGTCCTAGGTCTTCCCGGGGGCCTTCTCCCGACTGGGCATGCCCGAAACACCTCGTTCTGTTGTTCTGGACCGATCCGGAGACTTCCAGCGACTTTGTCTTTGGTAGAAACCACTTGGAACGGAGGGTAGAATTAGAACACATTTGTGAAAAATGAGCTTCCCTACCTTGATTCCGAGGTACGTATCGAAAGGTGAGGACGCCGCAACGTTGGGCCCCTAAACACAAAACCTTTCTGATTTATTTTACACTTCAGCCCTTAAAGCGGAGACCTTCCCTCCCTTCCTCTCGCTGCACCCCTTGAAATGTCAGAACCTAAGCCGAGTATTTGTGTTTAGTTTACTATTCCAGGAAACATCGCATGTGGATAATCCGTCTTTCCGTCAACACGTAAACAGATTATAACTTGTGAGGTTCTGCTGACCTTGACGGGCATGCCGAGTTCAATGCAAGGGCGCGAGGTACAACAAGTACACGCGCGGCGCATAAAGACAGACTCCGATCCTCCAGCCAGGCGCGTGACAAAGTGTGGAAAATGTCTTTGTTATGGTATTAAAGACGATGATTTGAGAGGTGAGTGTGAAAGCGGATCGGGAGCTCAAGACAGAAGAGGGAGGCTGGAGAGGAGGATGAAGACGGCGCGAAGAGGCGAGAGGAAGCGGGGTTGGGGAGTTTGTATGCGGAGGATGTACAGTTCTAATCCCGCCGAGTGGAGCTTGAGTTTCACGTGCCAAGGAGGGGAAGTCTGTCTCTCTTTAACTGGATTTGGGTGAGCTGCTGTTTATTGGCGTATGAGTCGCCAAGTGCCCCCAACCCACCCCCGCTGCCTCCCCCCTTTTAGCTGTCAAAACCGTCCTAATCTAATCAAGAGACATTTCAGCCGTTTTCCTCCAACATGGCCCGTGCGCGCCGGGGGGGGTCCGGCGACAACAGCGGTTTTACTGCGGGGTTAGCAGCTTGTGGCGGGATTTGGGGAGCGCCGTGCTCCGGATGTGGGGGGGACCCCATTGTGTGCGGCAGGCTGGCTAATCTTCATTACCCCACACAATGGCGAGGCCCGGAGAGCGAGGCCTCGGCTGCAAAAGGCAAGGGGGAAACAAAAGAACGGTGAGCGGAGAAAGGGGGCGGGCGGGGCCGGGGGTCGGCAATAACAGAGGCGAGAGATAAAGGGAACAGTGAAGCGGAAAAACTCTTGCTCGTACCGCGGGGGCCGGCAGAAAAGGCCGCTCGGCACCGCGATCACGCCGGCAAAAAAAAAAAAAAAGCGCAACCCCCGGCGCTGTGCCACCGCTGATAAGGTCCATTCATACTTGCTGAATTAGTGTTCTTCAGCGGGCTGCCACCGTCCTCACGCTGCCAAAAAGACGGAGGGGCGGTGAAAGCGGGTCAGTGGCACAGTCTCACAAGTTGGATTAGCTCAGGTGCACGGCCACCGTGCGGGAGCGGGAGACGGAACGCCGGCGTTCCGTCTCCTGCTCCCGCGGCGACGCTTTTAGGACAAACCCGAGTGGGGAAGATTAGCCCGAGCTGCTTAAAATATTGAAAGACATCTCCTCGCCACCGGGCTCCCTGCCAAGTGCCGAGCCGGCCCAGGAGCGAGTTGATGTTGCTCACAGATGGGCGGAGGCGGATGATGAACCCGGTCACCCCCGTCGCCGCTGCAGCGCAAACTGCGCGCACCCCAATTTCACCCCCCAAGCTCCACAACAAAGGCTGACAAAAGGAAGCTTGACGTTTGAACTTTACCTCCACGCAGGTCTATACAGTGCTGCATGTTTGCGTGCACACACTGCACCTGCTACGCAAAACACACTTTTCCTCCTGCACACATAAACCCAATAAACCCCTGCTGTGACGCTTGCGCTGCTGCGGTGCCTTGCTCACACACACACACACACACACACCAGTGAAAATTATTGATGTGCTCTCTTATAAAACAGTGGCTGGTCTCTGAAGTATTCCTGGCAACATCACAAGCTGAAAATAGCTGCCGACCCAAATAACTTTCCCCGGTCGGAACGTAGACGGAGCCAGACCACAGCCACCGGCAACTATGGCTTTGCTAATTGGCATCATTTTGCAATGAAATAATATCTGGGACGCAATAGTGGTAAGCTAAAGACGCCTGGAAGGAGCTCCCTTCTTGTCGGCGTAATTGATCAAATCCTCCCTTAAAATACAGAAGGCGTGTGTGTGTGTGTGTGTGCGTGTGTGCGTGTGTGTGTGTGTGTGTGCAGTGGTCAGGCGGCGACACTTGCATGCGTGTCACGAGTGCCATTGTGGATTATTTCTAGCAATTTGGACACACCTCCTCACTATTCGGTGCATAAATGAATGAATGAATAAACGCCTAATGTCCAATGTACCGTGACATGTTGAACAATTCCATGCTTCCAAGTAGGGACTAAAATCTTTATTGCAACAATAATACAGCGCATATCAAGATTTATAAGCTTTCAAATTTTTCTTTTTTTTTTAAAACTAGAACAGAGAACATCCCTGACCTCTGAGATCACATGATCATGGGGGACAAAAATTGGAATGTCAAGAGCTTTTAAATAAAATTGTACTAGCTTTATTAAGTAAGATATTTTTATGACTCATATCCATCCATCCATCCATTTTCTTCCGCTTATCCGAGGTCGGAGGTCGGCAGCAGCCTCCCCGGCAACTTCGTCCAGCTCTTCCCGGCGGATGCCGAGGCGTTCCCAGGCCAGCTGAGAGACATAGTCTCTCCAACGTGTCCTGGGTCTTCGCCGAGGCCTCCTACCGGTCGGACGTGCCCTGAACACCTCCCCCAGGGAGGCGTTGGGGAGGCATCCTAACCAGATGCCCGAGCCACCTCATCTGGCTCCTCTCAATGCGGAGGAGCAGCGGTTCTACTCCGAGTCTCTCCCGGATGACAGTGCTTCTCACCCTATCTCTAAGGGAGAGCCCAGCCACCCTGCGGAGGAAACTCATTTCGGCCGCTTGTACCCGCCATCTTGTCCTTTCGGTCACTACGCGGTATAATCAATATCAATGCATCATTTAATGTTGTTTTTTTTCACGTGGCGTAATTTGGCCCCCGTCACTATAAAGCAACACAAGACGCTAATTAACACACATGATGGACGCAAAGGGTAATGATTCTTATTGGATTTCCAGAGTTGCTGTACTTCATCAATATTAACTGTGCAGCAGAAACTGTGTGCGTATTTTGCAAGGAGCACACGACTAATGACTTCTGCCGCGAATCATTTTACGAGGTGCAATTACAGTTTGTTCGATAAAACCATCACAGCTTTTTGGCGTCCAAGGTTTGTTTTATCATTCTTAAGTAATTCCCACTTCACCTACGACGACATAGAATAGAAGATTCTTGAAAAGATCTCTGCAGGCCTGGCAGTCGCAAACTGACCCAAAACCGTAAACCTAGGAGAGACAGTGCATAGTGCCTCAATGACTGAACTCCAGGCAGATCCTAGCAGACCGTAACGGGTGTGATGGCGACCCGAGTGAATAGGGTGGGATTCATCTAATCCAAGAGTTTCCCAGCCATTATTAACACTTAAACGCACACTGGGCTCCTCAAATACAGAAAGCGAGCCGAACAGGAAACAGAAGTCGGCTGTCACGCTGACGAATGGCTCTTCCCACAGGTCTCATTAAATCACTGGAGGCCACTTCTCAGGCCGGTTGGAAGTCGTCATTCTAATTTGACACTTATATGACCATTTTTTCCCCTTCGCCAAGGCTGAATGTCAAAATAAAATAACATCTGACATGTAGGCCAATCCCAATTTCAAGTTGAATCCACTCGTTTTTGAGCTGGCAAGTCGTATCTCATTCAAACGCTTCAGACCCTGTGGGGCTTGGAAAGGAAACGGCTGCTCCTTCATTTGGAGCCAGGTTTAATCTTGCATGTCAGATCTTTTCAAGGATGTTTTTACATGACTTAGTCCACGCACCAACAAGCGTTTACCATTTTTTAATTATTTTTAGCCTGATGATGAACAAGCATGCATGCGTCGGCTTTGCATGCGGAGCAAGCATGCAAAGCCGACGCAAAGTGGCTTGCATAACGCACTGAAGGCGACCGATTCACCGGCACTACGACATCGCAACCTTGGGTCAGGACGAGAGGTCCTCTAAAGAGACTTTCAAAGCATAGGCAACCCCCAAGAGTCAACATGGCGCCTTCACCCCGCTTTATAAACAAGCGGCTTTACGACGTGTCCTTGTAGCGGACGCAAAAGGATGTGATTGATGACGGGCTTCAGATGGCAACAGGCAGTGCTGTTTACTCAGGGCAAATTGCCCTTGTCTCTCTCTGCTCCGCATCTCTTTCCTGTTCTTGGGTCTTATAGGGAGAAGGACTCTACAGCTGGATGTTTGCTTTCTGGGCAGCTCGTGCTCCTTTGGGGTGGGATTAGCCTTCTGGACGGACAGCTAAACAAGCAAACGTATGGATGCAGCAAGAGATCCGCTAGCCGAGGCTGCCTAGCAACAGGTAGGCGGTGAGATGGTACTTTGTCGTTGCCATGAGACGGACAACCACTGCACCCGGGTTTTGGAACGCCCCAGTGTTTGTAATCCAGTATTGCACAGAAAAACAGAAAGGGATATTTTGAATGGTACATTTTGCTGCAAAGCGGAGTAATAGACCGGTACCTTGGCATACGAGTGTTCCTACCATTGCATTTTAGATACCAGATGATTTTTTGCTTCCAACCGCGAGCAAAAATTTGCACAGGAGTGCTTTGAGTTTACAAGCAAATAAATGGCCAAATGCTGCGATTGACTGGCGACCGCCCAAAGTCAGCTGGGATAGGCTCCAGCATACCCTGCGACCCTAATGAGGATAAGCGGCACAGGAAATGAATGGATGAATGAATGCCCAACTGAATTACAGCCATCCTGATGTCGAATACTTTCAGGGTAGGACTAATCATTTGACATGGTTATACATCAACTGGTGGTGTGATTTAGAACATATGACTTTTTGGACAAACTCTCTTCAACGTGATAATAACTTAGTTTGGTCCTTAGTAACAACACACTTTATGTGCAAGCTCCCGGCAACTAACTAACCAAACTAACTTCACCACGTCTGCATGGGGGTGCATTTTCTCCTTCATCCGGGTGGCGGGAGTCGAGTGGCGACCTGCTTTGAGGCAAATTTACCGCACCTACCATGTTGGAGTGTGGCCCTGAGTTACGGCATCCAGATCTTACCCGATCTTCAAAATACAGCAGATGGGCAGCCGATCCCGATCCTGAAGATTGGATCGGGACATCCCTAATTTCAATCGGAAATGTGGTTTTATTGAAAATATGGATCGACGATACTCCCGGCATTGCTTGTTTATCCAGCACACTGTGGACCACACACCCGACACCAAATCTCGCGATACTCTCGCGATGGTGTCCTGTAAGATTGATTCAGTTGGCAAACTCAAATGAGAAAGTTACACAAACTACTGTACTCCGTTTGCCGCATTAACAAGAAGTTCCAGCCTGGCCAAGAAAGAAGAAATCAAGGAAGCTAAAGTTATGCATTGACAAGTTGGTAGTTTGAATCTCCTCCTCTCTCTGCTTGGAAAAGTATAATTATTCTTTAAGAAAATACACTTTCCATTACCGTTGTTGGGGGTCTGGAATGGATGAAATGTTTTTCCGCGGGAAAAGCCGCTTTGGTTTTTCGTACACTTCGGTTTTTGAAACAAATTGGCGGAAACCAAAGCTCCTGGTCCATGGTCCAGGGGGTCCGTGGAGCATGGATTTCAGAGAGTTCCTGGGGTGTAGATGTGTTTGACATTAAAATCTAAATTACGTATATAACTGAATATTTCTAGAGATGGTGAAGGCTCCATAGCTTTCATGGGATTTCTAAAGGCGTTCAAAATCTCTGCGGTTGTTGCTGACACTTTAAAGACGCTCAACTGTTTTTTTTAACTCTGCTCCAATGCTGATTGTTTAACAACTGTAACGGCCTTCGGAATTGCCCCACATTTCCCCAAAGAGACCAAGTTTAAGTCGTGTACTGCAGCAGGAAAATAGAAATTGAATTACACAGCCTCTGTGTTCCCGCCGCCTACCAAGCCGCATGGTTGCAGCCAAGCAGGTGGTGCCGCAGCAGCATCAGGATTTTGGCTCAAACGATGAGAAAGTCGTTGGCAAGCCACGTGTGTGTTAAGTGCGAGGCGACAAAAAAAAAATAAAACGACTGACTCCTCTGCTGGCTGTTAATCTAACCAGGGACGGCGGAGTGTTTGGGAAAGCTATACATAAAGATGTGCTTGTCCACGGCGCCGCCACCCCGCCCCCCTCCCGCTTCCTCTGACAGGCCAGGCAGTGGTGTGTCAGGCAAATGAATACATCCACCGCGGTGCTCTCTTTCATCAACGCTTCCCGACTTTTCATCAGCAGCCATAAAGCAGTAGCAGGCACCCATCACTGGTGATCGCCTCTCAGCTTGCCTGAATGATGAGACAGAGGTGGCGGGGTTCACTAAGCGCTCTCATGTCAGAATGGATGTTACTGGGTCAGGGGGTCGCTTGCACATCTCATTACACAAACCTGGCGAACGCCAGTAGATAAACCCGAGCGACGAGCACACCTCACCACGGACAAACACCAAGTGGCCTCTCCAGTTAACTGCGTCTCCAAATAGAGTTTTGCCAGCTACGCCTCATCCATCAGCTCATTTCAAACGGACAAACTCGTGGCTCGTTAATTACAGCAATTTTTTATCCCATTAAACAGACAGGACTCCCCGCTCCAAACAAATACTTTGAGGGACAACCTTGCAGCTGGATCGCACAGAGGCTGGCTTTCATGGGCCACGCCGTGTCCAATAGATTCTACATGACCAAGATCTCCTGACTGCCTTTGGACTGGAGGCAGACATCAGCCTGATTAGCCATCTGAGCATCACGAGGCGTGGCGAAGCGCAATACTTTTAGAATGTTGGAGAATTGCACATTTTTAAAAGAAGGGCAACATTTTAATTTGGGGTGCTTACTAAATTTGACATCTGACCTTAAGTTAACTATTTTATTCTGTTCTTTATAGACTGGAATGGCACATTTGCAAAGTATCGGGATGACAAAAAGACAACTACAAGAGAGGCTGGCGGCTCATAAATATGACATACGCACAGGAAACTAGGGATCTCAGACTGGCTGTTTTGCCGATAGCCGATATTCCGATATTAACCATACCGATTTTTTTTCACTTTATTTATGAGTATTAAAGTCAGTACAATTCCAATGTCCCTTGAAGGCCAGTTTACCCAAAATATTGAATTGCTAATAAAATTACAAATTCTTTAATAAAGGATAGGGCAACATGATTTTTGTCACGGGACCCAGAATTCCTGGCTGCAGTCCTGTAACTGGCTATATGACAAAAGAAGCCTTAAAATCACCCTAATTCAGACAAAAACATATCGGACTTACTTTTTGAAGAGAACATCCAGGGGACGACAAGCCTTTGGAGTCTTTGGATCTGAGAGTTCATTGGTGGAGCTTCCAGGTACATGAAAAAGCACCCGGCGACTCGGCGTCTTCCACGGCTGCTCATCTCAGCCAACAATATTCCATAATTTCCCGGGTCGGCCGCTTAGCCACAAGGTTGTGTTCGCCACAAGGTTGCTGTGCGGAAATTGTTTTGTGGGAGGGGAAGGTGGGATGACGACGCTGCCGAAGATATTAGTTAGGTACTACGAGGCACTTCAAGATATACACAGCACCAAATGATGGCATTTAAGGGCATTTGCTGATCTCAGGATATTTCAAGGAAGTCGGCCGATCGGTGGTCGATCGAACCTCAGGCTAAATTGGTGTTCATTGTAGGGAAAAGAAACAACACTGATATTGACCAATATTACATTTTGATGGCAATATCGGGCTGATAACATTGGCCACAGGAAACACCAAATACCCTATGACCCGACACTTTTGGGATTTTCAAAATAGTAACAGGAACAGACCATATACCTAACACCATACCTGGTGTTAGGTTAGGGAGCGCCTTTGATTTTTGCAGTTTTTGTAGGTTCTTTATTACAAGAAAGATACAATTTTTACCACATCACTCTGCTCAAAGTGGATTTAAGGATGCATATAGAAACTTGGTGGTAACCAAACCGCAAGTAGCAATCGGTGCCTCATTTTAGTGTGAAACGAATGCTGACGGCGATACTGTGCAAGTACCAATGGACTGCAAGTAATGCAGTGTCCCGACAACGGACCACACAGCCTCATTTCAAACTCTATCGCCGGCCTTAACACACCAACAGCAGTGCTCGGTTCCAACACAGCACGCACGTTTCTCCAATGCTTTCCATAACACTTCCGGTCACAGTCACGTGTTGCGCGCACAAGCAGGTTGGTTTTGTCGTCGTTGTTGGACAAAATGCGTACGCCACCAATAAAGTCCCAATAACATGAAAACAATACCCAACCCAACTCACAGAACGCCAAAAGCTTCCGATTGATGTCACCTTCATTTGAAAACAAGCTTTCACGCGAATAGGGCTACTGCATGCCACGGATGGTGGCTCACGCCATACAGATGAAGAGTCTTTATGTGGTGTTTCCATCAGCAGGGATGCGGACATGTTAGCAGCGTGTGAGGAAGCGGCTGCGGCCTGCTGAGGATTACATAACACGGTGAGACACGCGGCAAGGTGTGCGCTCGCACGTACGGATTGAGAGAAATTTGCGCCCACCAGGCCTGACTTGCCACTTTGGCTCACCGCCGTCCCGTAAACCGGCGGAGCCTTTCTGCAGACATTCCGGACTCCATCCCCACATCTTAATCCCGACCCCCTCATCTGCCTGTCTACGTTCGCTCGTCACCCCTTTGGGGGTTCAAGCCCACCGGACTGTGAAATGCGAAACCCTGCAGCAGTGGAAAATGTGCAAGCTCGGCAACTTCTTCTTCCCGCTGTGCTCACTTCAGCCCCCACCGCCGCCGCCGCCGCCACCGCCGCCGCCGCCGCCGCCGCCAGCTTCCCCAGACAGCGCCGCTGAAATGTGCGTGTGAGAGAGCTGATGTATGCGAGCACGCCAACCCGCATATAGACAGCAGTGTCCACTTTTAGACACCCATGATGCACTGCAGCAGCATTCAGACATTTCGCTGGGGTGGGCATCGTGCACTCGCTCCAAATGCATGCGTGTGTGTGTGTGTGTGTGTGTGTGTGTGTGTTTCGAAGCCATGAGGGATGATATATGTGTTGGGGTCAATGACACGCAGTCATATCTGGAGTCCTGTTACCAATCAGGATCAAGTTCTGCACACTATCAGCATGGAAACCCATCCAGATGCTTGTTCTGTCTTGGGTTTTTTCGCCACATAAAGATGAAAGTTTAAAAAAAAGGCCGCCGTCGAATTGCGTGCTTCTTTGAGGACAAATACGACTTAGTCCGGCTTAGTCCCGGCCGTTTGTTCCAACCCTCAACAAGCGAGCACGCTGGGATTTGGATGTGAGACGCTTCAGTTCGGCTCTGTTAGCGCCAATAATGGAACAAACAGAGGCCTCAAATGTGCCATCTGCAGACCTCCAAAACGCTTTCGTCCATTTCTGCTCCCCATCCCGCCCCCCGCCCCCCCCAAAACCCCCGTTACCGCCTGAATCACGCCTCAGACGACGACAGGGGTCACAGTCATCCCTCATGCCCGAGCCATTTGAGCCCCACAACAACGGCCTCCTATCTCACCCGGCATCCGATTCCGCATTCTGGCTGTACTATAAGGGACACCGCGCGGGTCACAACCGGAGATTTTGGGAGGACTCAGAATTCCTCCATTCAGGTGCTTTTTTCACGTAATAAGACTTCCAGATTTTGCTGCTATCAAATAAGCAGACAAACCCGGCAGCACCAACACACACATCGTGGCTCTACAAGTTGCAGAAGATGTTTTTCTTCCCTTCCAAAATGGCTGCAAAGCACTTCCAGCCTCTCGGGGTAAGAGCTCTCACTCGTTTCCGTGTGCATTAGGTATTGATTTTGGAGATGCAAGATGTGGGCGAGCCATTTAAAAATCCACTGTCGGTGCAGGCAGGGAGTTGAGAGAACTTGTCATGAAAAGATGCCAATTAGGCCGCCCGGCCGCAAGGAATGGATACCCCGCCATGAACAGACCCCCATCTTTTTCTTTCTTTCTGAGGATGCCAGAGAAGTGAAGGAGGCAAAGCTGGACAGGACTATTTATTTTCGCTTTGCTCTGTTTTTACGCATCATAAGCACTGCAGGCGGCGCGGATTCTTACATTACACATTTTAAAAAAGTCAGCAAAAATGCAGATATATTTGGAAAAACACATGCATCGAGCCACAGTGGGGTTTGTGGAGAAGATGCCATGTGGCCGCATGCCCATCTCCTCATCCCTGCCCCGAAGTTGGACGCAGCAACGTGCGCGTAAAAGGTGACAGTTCATCCCTCCCTGGAATATTTATTCCAGCCCTGCGTTTAAAAGATGCTGCTAAGACAGACATGGCAGGTATCTATAATGGATAAGAGGTGGATGGAGGGGGGGGACGGGGGGGGCTTCCTTCCCAACTCTGTAATGCGGATGTATAATTCACGACCAATTCTGTCCCGGTGATGCCTTCCGCATTTTCATCTTCCCAAATCGCACTTGACAGCTTTATTACGCGCCGGCGTGCGTCCGCATCCCATCCACTACGGCTGGGGAAAGTGTTTTTTTTCCCCCCCACCAGCCCTCATTTTCTCCTCCCTATAATTCCATTTGAAAAGGAACTTGTCTGCAGTGGGACACTCACCTGCTGCCAGTTCTCCTCCAGTGACGGCATGGCGGAGAAATAGCCGGTGTCGTGCACCAGCTGAAGTTCCTGGAAGATACTGTGGTTCGCCAGGACGTCCATGCTGACGCGCGCTGTCGGGGAAAAAGCAAGACTGGTCCACTGGGAAATGTGCCTCCTCTCTGTGTGCCGTGTCGCGCGCTTCTCTATACGTGCGCGTTTCTCATACTGGTCCGCTTTGGCTGCTCAGACTGTCCCGGGCTACCCGCGCGCATTACCGGACTCGGTGCGTAAAAGAGAGCGGAGGTGATGGAGGCTCCATGCGTATCCGTGTTGCCAAAACAGACACTGATAGCCGGCGAGGCGAGGGAGGGGACGCGGGAGGGGTGAGCGTAAACGAAGGGGCGTGGTTTGCTTGCGTCAATCAACCCCCTTGTTTGTCCATGTAAGGTAAATGGGCGGCTGAGGGGCCATTACAGCGGCGGTGGAGCGCGGAGAGGTGGGGCTAAGCAGATTGTGCCAGGTGGATTGGTTCCAGGGCGCCGTCACTCATGGCCGTTACGGGCTGGATAGGTGCGCTATTTATGGATGGGTATATTAGATTTGGAAGACCGTCTGACAGGCTAGTGTGCAAGCAGAACCGGTGGTGTAAACATGCCGGAGCTGGCGCCGGGCCGACTGGTATTGTTTCACAAAGCCCATATGGGGATGTGAGGCGTTTGCATGACACCGGTTTCACCTCCGTACGTCAGTGCGCGAGGATGAACAAGTCAGGTCAAGTCATGTGTCCACATGCAGTCATTAGTGTGTTGCCGAAAACCACTTGAAGTGTTGCCTTTTCATTGTCGGCTGGCTCTTAATGGAACAGCGCCTTCCTTATTTATATTTACCTTGTTGGAGCACAAAAGAACTTCCTAAATATGTTTTTAAACATGATCAGAGTCCTCTAGATATGAAATAACACCCCTATAGTCACCTTTGCGCTCGTATTACCCAATATGGAAGACATCTGCCCATTTATTTTCTATGCCGCTTGTCCTCATCAGGGTGGCGGGTATGCTGGAGCCTATCCCAGCTGACTTTGGGCAGGAGGCGGGGTACACCCTGGACTGGTCGCCAGTCATAAAAACATACAAACACTCACACTCTAGTTGACAATTTAGAGTTGCCAATTAACTTAACATGCATGTTTTTGGAATGTGGGAGAAACCGGAGTACCCGGAGAAAACCCACACACGCACGGGGAGAACATGCAACAGAGATGCCCAACGGAGATTCGAACCCTGATCCTCCTGACTGTGGGGCCACCATACTACCCATTCATCCACCGTGCAGCCGAACGTGAAAACCCACCATGGAAAAGTTTGAATGACTCAAAGAATGCTAACAATGCTAACACGCTAACGCCCGAGTGTTTGTATTAGTGCCTCCCTCTGAAAATGCTTTAAAAAATTACAAAATATAATTATGTTAGCATGCTAATACCTAGCATTATAGCGCAAGTGTCTCATATTCATGAAAATTGCAAAAAATTCTAGATTGCACATGTTTGCCTGCATGCACGCTGGAGCCTATCCCAGCTGACTACGAGCAAGAGGCGGGGTGCAGCCTGGACTGGTCGCCAGCCAATCACTGGGCACATATAGACAAGCAATCATTCACACTCTTGCTTATGGATGATCTAGAGTCGCCAGGTAACCTAATATGCATGTTTGATGTTTGGAGTTTCAAACAGCAGCTGACTATGTGGAGATGTTGCAGGGGGCACCCCTCATGACTGAAGGTCCTCGTCTGTGTGCTAAGGACTTTTCCTTGTCCTTTTTTATGGAAAATGTATTGGTTCCGGTACCGCAGTTGTAGTTCTTCCAGAGGAATCAGCGCACTCTTTTGGACCATCCTCTGTGTTTCCCTCATCTAAATCCCACTGTGAACATTTCGGGGGGGACTGGAGACGAACGTTTACAAAAAAAGGACATCAGTTCCAGACAGTGGGTGCCCCTTTGTAAAGCCTTCATCACCTGGAGGAACATTCCCTGCAAACACTGGCATCATGCGTGCCCTAACCCATTTTTGAGCTGATTAAGGAAAATCTTGCAGCTCCTACTGAGTCCTTTTTTGAACATTGTATTTCTGTTTTAGGGTTTTTCAAGCTCTGGTCTTAAATTGACTTGTTTAATTTGCTTACAATGATTTGTTTTGGGCCGCATGGGGGATGAGTGTTTAGCACATTGGCCTCACAGTCAGGAGGTTCTGGGTTCAAATTTCCGTTGGGCATCTCTGTGTGGAGTTTGCATGTTCTCCCCGTGCGTGTGTGGGTTTTCTCCGGGTACTCCGCTTTCCTCCCACATTCCAGAAACGTGCATGTTAGCTTCATTGGCCACTCTAAATTGTCCATTAGAGTGTGAATGTGAGTGTGAATGGTTGTTTGTCTATTAGTGCATGCGATTGACTGGCGACCAGTCCAGGGTGTACCCCGCCTCTCACCCAAAGTCTGCTGGGATAGGCTCCAGCATCCCCGTGACCCTAATGAGGATAAGCGCTGTAGAAAATGAATGATTTGTTTTGGTTTTGCATTTGGAAGCTCCACTTAGAAGTTCCTGAAGATCCAACAGTGCAGAATGGAAATTCCTGCAATTTTCCCACTGGTTTTAAAATTTGGATCAGGAGTGTATTATTCCGCTCGTGTGTTGTAAGTTCCGGATCGGGTGTGCTCGGAATGACAAAGGCGTGTTTTAGTTGTGAGTGAGCGCGGCAGAATTCTGTGTTGTAGTCTGCAATCTCATTGCTCTGTGAAAAGCGAGGGATGCATGTGATTTGCGCACGGCATTTTTGGTGTTTGGTCCGGATGGATGACAAAATCTGCGGCTGACATTTATCCATCTGACACAACTCACTCTGCCTCCACTTCCTCTTCCTCTCACCGCTTCTGCTTTTATCCCTCCCCGCTGCTCTTTGAATCTGCTTTTTTTTCCGCTTCATCAGTCTCTCACTGCCAGGACTATCACAAACTTAATCTAGCACCCACCTTCACTTCTAATCCCGTCTAACATTTTGCATTTTACCATGTGTGGCTCAGCAGAACCGCAGGACGTATGACATAGAATTGAGCAGTAGTAGACCATTTGCACCCGTGTCCTCTCTCATCTCCTTTGGCGTCTGCGGACAGCGGAACGTGAAAAGAAAAATAATCACGGTGAAGGATGACAAAGACATTTCAGGGCGGTGGTTTAAAGTGCACCATGGAAGGGAAAGAAAGGGTACTTCTGGGATCCGGTGTGTACACGAGTAGCGCTTTGCCTCACTCTGCATCCTGAGCAATTAGTAGGTTAGTGGCGTTTTACTAAACTAACAAATGGCTTCCAAATGCATTTGCTGCTTGCTAAATTCACAGCCGGTCGCACAACCCTTAACTATAAGGCCGTTGTGGCAATTACAGGCCTTAAAATCAAATTACCGGGAAGGACAGTGAGGGTGACAACAGGCCAATGGAGGGAAAAGGAATGACTTCTGGATAATACAGTTTAATATCCAGTTGACAAAACACCAACATAAAATATACAAGACAGAATGCATGCTTTCCCGAATACTGCAAACTGGTTTTCAACGACCCGACATTCATTAAAGGCCAAACAGAATTGAAAATACTGACGTTCCTTGGGTTTCGTATGAGTTCAGTTCCTAGACTGCAGTGTAAGTCGGGTTCTGATGTAAATCACACCCGATACTAAATTATCCATCCATCCATCCATTTTCTATGCGGTATCCTCATTAGGGTCGCGGATATGCTGGAGCCTATCCCAGCTGACTGAGGCGGGGTACACCCTGGACTGGTCGCCAGTCAATCGCAGTTTCGCAGATACTAAATTAGACTTAATTTAAAATCAATTAATAATGTTCTACCAGCAATGAATTATAAAGTTTAATATTAAGTTTACAAAAAACAAACATCAAATAACCCCCGCTGTGACTTTGTACAAAACAGAACGAGTGTTATGGCGTCTGAAAATGCTGAAAACTGAGTGTTGGTTCCCAGTGACCCGACCTTCACCAAAGGCCAAAAAGCACAGAAATACTGATGGTCCTTGGGTTTCGTACAAGTTCCTTTCCTAGGACTGTGCTATCTAATTTAACTCAAATTGTTCTGTTCTACCAGCGCGGGTACAAAATCAGAGGAGTGCCAAAATGAAAAGATTCAATAAGAGATTCAATAATCAGTAGTCTTTGAACGCAACCCTTCTTGGCTCTTAGTAACATGATTAACGTGTGATTCAAATGTTGTGCTATTATTGGGCAAATACGTTTTCAAACATGGGCGGTATCTTTTCGCTTGATTTCTACTTTCGGTTTATTTGGATCTGTCAATACATACTAATAAAGACATCATTGCAAAAATGAACGTATTTGTCACATAGTTGCAAATGCTGATTAATCACGATTATTTAATTTCAAAACCATGATTAACTTTTAATCAAATTGGACATTAGTTATTTGTTTCAGATTTTCATGTTGTTTCTCATTACATTATGCCTTTATTACTCTTATTTTATTTTTATTATCTAATTTTACCCATTACAAACGTGCACCGCTTGGGTATTTTGTACACCTCTGTAACAAACCAAAAACTACAAATCTAAATTTGATCCTAGATTATTACAGTAGCTATCACCATAAAATATTGTAATTGCATGTTAAAACAATTCATTGTTTATGAACCTTTTGTCCAAACATGCCCACATGGTGTCCCTCATCAAGAAGGGGAATGAACACCTGAATGATTCCGAGAAGTCTTAGGAAGAATGTGACGGGGTCAGATGAGACCAAAATTGAGCCCTTTGTTGTGGATTCGCAGAATCTGAAGGAAGAGAAATGCTGAATATGACCCAAAGAACACCATCCTTACTCTCAGGAAATACTCTGGTTTGGTGCTGTTTCTCTGCTCAGGGTACAGAACCACATTGAGGGACAGATGAATGGTTTTGGTGTACAGTAGGATACTGGATGAGAACCTCCAGTGAAAATGGGGATGTTTATATAAATGTATTATAACTATTAAATGGACTTTAAATGGACTTGTGTAAGTGGAACTGTATGATTTTAAAATACAAATTAATGAATGATAGCTTTGTGGTTATTGGTGGACGTGATGGGCATGGTAGCGTTTGTGGGTGGTAGTGATGATGATCGGGATCATGCGACTGATGTCATTTATTTTTTTATGTTGGTTTGGTGCTCTGAAGGGGAGTAAAGTTCCTGTTGTTATCATTGTCATTTTTATTATGAGTGTTTATTATTTCCCTTGCATATTTGCAATCCAGCGCTGGCAAGCCGGCAAATTTGAGAAATTATGTGCACAAAAATATTTTTTCCTCCCAAAACAGGCTGTTTTTATGCAAAAAACACATCTCATTCAGCATAAATTGGTAATAATCTAAACATATGTGATAATAAAAAGCATAAATGTATAAAAAGTAACAGCATGACCAGCTCCAACAGTCACCAATATCTAGACGCTTTAAATGAAGATAGAGGCGACCGTACGGCAGATGGAAGCGCAGCTGTAGTGCTAACCTGACGACCAGGCTAAAGGCTATAGCGTGACTGCAATTCCATCTCATCTACTGATCATTATCATTCATTAGTGGTGAGTACTAATACATTTTACGTTTAACAGGTATGTAAGGCACATTATGTAGCTTAGACCTGGAATGTGTATCTGTTAGGGATGCCAGATATTGGCTTTTTTGCCGATATGTCGATATTGTCCAACTCTCGATTTCCGATTGCGATATCTACTGATATCATTGTGTGTGTTTTTTCACAGTATTTATCTTCTTCTTCTTTTCCTTTGGGCTTATCCCTTCGGGGGGCTACCACAGCAAATCAATTGCCTCCATCTAACTTTGTCTTCTGTATCCTCTTCTCTCGCGCCAACTACCTTCATGTCCTCTTTCACTACATCCATTAACCTCCTCATCGGACTTCTTCTAGCATCCTTATACCAATATATTGACTATCTCTCCTCTGGACATGTCCGAACCATCTCAGTCTGGCATCTCTGAGTTTATCTCCAAAACCTCTAACATGTCCCTCTGATGTGCTCATTCCTGATCCTGTCCATCCTGGTCACACCCAAAGAGAACCTCAGCATCTTCACCTCTGCTACCTCCAGCTCTGCCTCCTGTCTTTTCCTCAGCGGCACTGTCTTTAAACCAAACAATATGGCTGGTCTCACCACAGTTTTGGACACCTTCCCTTTCATTTTAGCTGAAACTCTTCTATCACACATCACTTTTCTCCACCCGTTCCAGTCTGCCTGCACACGCTACTTCACCTCTTTTCCGCACTGTATTTCACTGTATTTACAATGAGTGCTATTGACCAGGGGTGCCATCTAAAGGGGAAAAGTCAGGACAATTTCCTGTGTGCGAGGGACCCAAGAAATAGGTCAAGATACTACAACGCACCAAATGATCGCTGTGGGCTACCATACTGCTAGAGACCAGTGACCGGCTTTTGGGATCGGCATTGAAAGGCATTTGTTGATCATGAGGATTTTCACGTAAGTCGCCCGATACTGATCAGTGGCTGATGGACCGCTTGCTATATTGGTTTTCATTATAGGGAAAAAAACAATACCAATATTACATTTTTATCCCAATATCTATGCATTTACCTTGGTAGCTTCCTTGAACAATGGCATTTGAAGAGAGACGGGGAATGTTCTGGTGCTGAATCTCATCTAATAATTACAATAGTCACTTTTATTGCAAATACTGATTGGAAGAAAACATCAACACTAAATTAGATGGAGTGTTTGGAGGGGGAGTAGCGTAGGGTGACATTAGCGTGTCAAAAGGAGATATGTTCATGGGCGTCTCAATTACAGACCTTTATTCGCCTGCGATATGTGTGGGCCGTTATCCACTGGAATGCAACATCATATTGTGGATGCTGAGGTTGCTTTTACCCCGGCAGCCGCCGCTTTGACTATATTAATAATGGAGCCAGCGCCATTCATCACCAGGCTACGAGGCCGCTAATCATGTCCACTCCGCATATTCACCTGTCTCATCAGAAGACGGCCCGAGGTGGACGGGGAGGACGGAGGGAAAGGTGAGAGATGAACAGAGAGAAGGGCAGCGGTGATGGAGGAACGGGGGAGTGAGAGAACGGGGAAGATGCGGAGCCCGGGACAATATCAATGTGCTGAAACACATGACAGATGCCCTTGGCCTTTTGCTGAATGGCTCTCCTGTTGGCAGGAGTTAACCAGTGTATTTAAACAGGACAAGACGAATGGGACCCCTACTCCCCCTGCTCACTGAACCAGCCCATTTCTATTCCGACTCACAGCCAGCCCCCATGTGGGAATGCTAATGCAGCTAGCTGACATTGCCAGGCTTATACCTTTTACGGGAACTTTTCTGCATGATTTGTCAAAATGTAATAGTCCTGACATTTGCCGACTGTCTTATCAAAGTGCATTTAATGCGGCGTCTGATTGCATGCGCCGGCACTGTCCTCCATCCTCCAGCAGAAACACCTTGAATGTTGCTTCATTTTCCCTACAGCATGCACGCACGCGGGCGCCTTTGAGCATTTGCACAGCATCCTTCCTGTTTAAACCGCCTCTGTGATGACCTTTTACGTCGGGAGAAAATTATCTGTCCACGAGCATGCCTTTCGCCATCGGCACAGAACAGGAAATTTGCCGGCGAAATAAAGATAAAGTCAAAAAAAAAAGGAAAAATCTCTATTCTCTCCCACGTCAGGATACAGAGCATCTCTTCACATCCTCTTCGTGCTCGTGGAAGATGTGGGAGAAGGTGGAGATGGAAGCGTACGACTCAGGCACAGGAGGTGCGGGGAATTTCATGAGCGACGGGCGGGCTCTGGAAAAGAGATAATGAGCACTCTGGGCTGTCTGGGGTGCAAACTCCTTCCTGAGACACAAAAAAAGTGGGGGAGGAAGTGATGGGAGCAGAGGGTGAAAGAGAAGGTGCACCCTCAGCTGGTTTGATTTAGAGATCCGCTGCTTCCTACGCCGGGGCGAGCGGGCGAGCTGAGGCGCAGCCATCAAGGCGGCCATTAGAGGCGGCTGTTAAGTGCCAATTAGGCTACCGCGAGTGGGAGACGGAAAATACCCGTTTGCACTTTTGCAAGCAGGCAGGAAGTGAACCAAAAAGGGGCTTAAACCCTCTAAGGTTTCACAGAGTCACTCTGTTGCTAGCATCCTATCACGTGTCACTTCATGCAAAAGGACAATGGTTGGCACAAGCGGACGATTAATGGACAAATTCATGCTGGCTATTATAAGCACGACGTGCAGGTGATAAGGAGAAAAATGGGGCTTTGTGTGTGTGTGAGCATGGCTATAAATCTTTCTTTCCTGAGACTTTATTTTTCATCAAGAGGAAGACCGTGGCCCAAAAAAACAAGACCCACAAGGTCAGGAATAGCACATTTTCTGTGGGGGAGCTATGGCAACCATCGCCATAGCAAAACAGCTGACCTAGCTTGGAGGAGGAATTTAAGTACCTACACATAGTCCCAAAGGGGACCTATTATACTCATTTTGGGCCTTTGGATTGAGTTCTGGACTCCAGTCAAGGAGCTCCACACGATAACCCGCACAGAAAGCTTTGTGTCTTTTCTTGCAATATTTCCATGGGTTCCTGCCTCCCGCCCAAACGGTCTGTGTAATTTACTCCAACCCCCCCGGGACTCCTTCAGGTACTCCCAAGCGCTCCCGAGGAGTTCCGGACAGCTGCCAAGTCCCACTTCCTAATTCTGGCGGTACAGGAGTTGATAGTAAATTGCTGCAGAACCTCGGTCGCACGCTGAGCGTCTAATGACTTGGATGAGGAAGCATAGATTGGGTTGTTCATCGGACGCTGAGCATCACTGGAAGTCTGTGGTGCAGTGGGCTGGCCTGGACGCTCGACTTCTGCATGATGATCTGTCTGAGGCGGAATCACTTTTTGATTGACAGAAAAATGAGCGAACCAGCAATCTTGAACATTTTCATTATTTAATTTACAATATTTCGTTTATTTCGTTGTTTTGAACTGATCCGGAGACTTTACCGACCACCAGCCACTTTGTCCATTCCATTTTCCTCCGCTTATCTGGGTCCGGGTCGTGGGGGCAGCAGTTTCAGTAGGGAAGTCCAGACTTCCCGGTTTCGGCGACCTCTTCCAGCTCCACTGGGAGGACACCAAGGCGTTCCCAGGCCATCTGTGGGACATAGTCTCTCCAGCGTGTCCTAGGTCTTCCCCGGGGCCTTCTCCCGACTGGGCATGTCCGAAATACCTCACCAGGGAGGCGCCCGGGAGGCATTCGGACTAGATGCCCGAGCCACCTCAACTGGCTCCTCTCGATGTGAAGGAGCAGCGGCTCTACTCTGAGCTCCTCCCGGATGGCCGAGCTCCTCACCCTATCTCTTAGGGGGAGTCCAGCCACTCTAAGGAAGAAACTCATTTCCGCCGCTTGTATCCGCGATCTCGTTCTTTCGGTCATGACTTTGTCTTTGGTAAAAATCCCGAAGTACTACTATCACGCTAATATGAGCATGCAGAGGCCGAAGTTAGTCTCGCCCATCAGATGCTGAGCGTTTTTTGGGGGGGTCTACAGGGCAGCGCTGGCCCGGACGTTTGGATTCTGCATGATGATTGGATGATCTGTCTGAGGCGGAATCGCTTTTTGATTGACAGTAAAATGAGCGAATCAGCGATATTGAAGTATAAATCTCCAGCTGAACATTTTTCATTCCGTTGTTTTGAACCGATCCGGAGACTCTACCGATCCCCGGCCACTTTGTCTTTTGGTAAAAACGACGAGGAACGGTGGAGGAGTCTGATGCGGGCTGGAAAAAAATGAGCTTTCCGTCCTTGAATGACCAGCAGAGCCATCTACAACTGCTTTCAGGGCTCACTTCCAAATGAGCAAACCTCATTGTCATTTGGCACGAGAACATTACAACAACGACGGCATTTCTAGGTCAGAAAAGAGGAAAAGCATAATAATCCCCTTTAATGAGGCTGACAGATTTTCTTCTGTTGCATCAAACTGCGTCGATAAGTTCAAAATGGAAACGTGTCACTCGTCGTCAGTGAACAGCTGACGTCCTCGCTCCTGGTCCTTGTTGTTTCCATGCAAGCTACGTACCCGTGGCCTCGCTAATTTCCCTAGGCTTCCCCCCCACCCCACCCCCCCTTCCTCCTCCACACCGAGTTGTATATTCATGTGTGTACCTCCCTATCTTAATCCTAGCTATTACGCGCATGGCTGGCCATGTCAAGGGGAGATTTGCTCACTCGCGGTGAATGGGCCAATATTGACAGCACGCCCACCGCATCAGCGATCAGTGTAAGGGCTTAGCGCACGCTGCATTCACCGCTGTGAAGTTGAATGCAGCCAGAACGCAAGTCATCCTGACTGGGAATACATGCAAATTGTGTCTGAAGTGATGGTTTTATGGAAACTGCAGTGTCTCACACACAGCACAGTTGTTTGGGTCTAATAGAAACTCACTTGGGTATGCCAAGTTACGCCAAGATCAAGTCGGAGCCAACAATGGCCCAAAGCAGGCCCGAGGAACTGGAGATTACAGTGGCGCTGCGTGCCATGCCAGTGCCTGGGGCGATAATTTGGACTCTTGGACCTGTAGCGTGGTTCATCTCCCTTAAGGGCACAGATCCTCCAAAAACCGATTCTGGACAAGGACAAATCTATTATAGGTGTATTTCTGGATGTACAATGGTGTGAATGGTGTGTTCTTATTGTTGCATGTTGCAACTGTTCCAGTTTTTTTGTTTTGGCCATTTGTGGATACAGGCTGTCACTGTGGTTTTCTGGAGTCCCAAAGCTTTAAAAATTGCTTCATAATTTTTTCCAGCCAATTGATCTCAGTTAAGTTATGCGGCAGGGGACGATAACTTTGTTACACAGGACCATGTGGATTTCATTTTTTTTCCCTTGATAATAAAGTGTCATTTAAAAATGGCCTTTTGTGTTCAGTAAACAATGTTTTCATACCTAAATTTGCTCTGAATTACTGCTCTGAAACGTGAAAGTGTGACAAATTTGCAAAAACGTAATCAGGAAGAGGGCAAACACATTTTTTACACCACTGTATTTTGGGCTGTATTTAAATAATAGATGTCCGATCTTGTCCAACTCTCAATTTCTGATTCTGTTATCAACCGATCCCTATACCAATATGTCTGACATCACATATCTCCTGTCGCAGAATTAATACATATCTGTTGTGAAGCTAATTGTTTCTTGACATGGCTGTAAACAACATTGTACAACCCGGGAAGGCAAACTTCTGAGAAATACTTGCAATTGGGCATGGCAAAACATGGCTCGAGTTTGGTGAATCCCGCGTCTTGCACGATAGAAACGGACTGGTTATTCAGTGCGATACAGTTCATGATTTTGGTAATCATAGACTGGGAATTGGAAGTATTGAAAGAAGTCTTGGTTCTGCCTCATATCACCAACGCATTGCAGTCATTGCAAATCACAAGTTTAATATCCTGAAGAGAAATTTGGATATAATTCCAAATCAGGACATAAGGCAAGTCAGGCACAGAGAGAGCAAGCTTGTTGCTGCATCTACCAACGCTTGTTTACACATGCACTTCACGATCGGTCATCTTTTAGACGGGTTTTCATTACTGATATCGTCAGATGTTGCAGTTTAATGCCAATATCCCAGACCTCGGCTTGAAGAACTTTCCAGGAACTTGGCATCTTTAACCCGTGTTTACCTACCCACTACCTCTGCTTTTAAATAAGAGTTGTTGTATTAGAGGCCACACCGTGTGTGTAACACACAATCGGTAATGGCACAAACCTCCTCTTCTGCTTAGAGGGGAGCTTAATAGTCACTTTCCAACTAGTGGGCCTCTCTGTGTTAAATTTGAACCTTTTGTCCTCCAAAGAATGTCCTTTTTTTTCCAGATGCAAATTAATTCTTTGGGCCGGAAAAATTGCCCTCCCGTGTTGTACCATATTTGAATAAGGGTTGCCTGGTCTCTCCAATGTAGAGATCATTGCACTCCACTCTTCACTGCATTGCCTAAACAACGTTGGGTTTGCTTGTTGAGATTTTGTCTTTGGGGTCACCCAGCCTTTGAGAGTGCTGGTGGGTTTGAAACTGACAAACCAGGTGGAAGGGATCTTCCTGCTCATGTTGCTATCCTCAGGCTTGGGAGTAGTGGTCCTTCTCCCCCTGGCAGATTTGACAAAGGACCAGTTAACCACAGTTAGAAAGATCTGCTCCTTCTGTCTGTTGGTGGTAGGGTTCTCTGCCCTGTCCTTGAGTGTTTTGACAACCCCTTGCTTGTGTTCTAGTGGGTCACGGGAGTCAAAGAGCAGGGATGGGTCTGACATCTCTTCCTTAAAGATTGTCTCATTCCATGGGAAACGTGGTTACTAACGAGCTGTTGTTCCACTAGACCTACTGTATTGTTATGCAGGACAGTCATTCACCAACCACACCAGGCAACAGTCCCAACAACAACCATAACGTGACCAACCCCAGAGGACAAACCCACCAGAGACTGACCCCTTTTGCAAATTTAGAAATGAAGAAGTCTTTGGGATTAAAGTCCCAAAATGTGATGATTAGATTCAACTTTATTGTTATTACACATGTACAAGTACAATGCAACCAAATGCAGTTTAGGTCTAATCAGAAGTGCAATAAGCAGCAAAGATGCAGGATATGGGTATTAAAGTAAATTTATATAAATTATGAAATGCAAAAGAAAGAAACAGTGAATATTTTTTATATTTACAGATGAATGTACTATGAACATAATATACAGGTTGCTATTGACCACGTTCAGACATTTACAAAGTTGAAACAAAAAATGTACAGGTTGTTATTAGTATATGAATATGAAGATAGATTGAAACATTCATTCATTCATTTTCTATACCGCTTATCCTCATTAGGGTCACGGGGACGCTGGAGTCTATCCCAGCTGACTTTGGGTGAGAGGCGGGGTACACCCTGGACTGGTCGCCAGCCAATCGCAGGGCACATATAGACAAACAAACATTCACACTCACATTCATACCTATGGACAATTTAGAGTCACCAATTAAGCTAACATGCATGTTTTTGGAATGTGGGAGGAAACCGGAGTACCCGGAGAATACCCACACAGGCACGGGGAGAACATGCAAACTCCACACAGAGATCCCCAACGGAGATTTGAACCCAGGTCTTCCAGATCTCCTGACTCCGTGGCCAATGTGCTAACCACTCAGCCACCGTGCGGCCCAGATCGAAACATTAGACATATTATTAATGTAATTTGAAATGTACAAATAGATAAGTACAGATGTATATACTGAATTTTAGAAATGTATATGGTTGGTTATGTACATTTACAAGTAGATATGTACAATATAGTGTATTTATTATTGGCAATGTTAAATAGTGCAGTAATAATAGGGAGAGTGTATGAGAGGGGAAAATAATTCAGTGTGGGGCAGAGTTCAACAGGGAGACAGCTCTAGGGAAAAAGCTGTTCTTCAGTCTGCTGGTTCTCCTTCGATGACACCTGAAGCGCCTGCCGGAAGGCAGGAGAGAAAACAGTCTGTGGGCAGGGTGAGAGGAGTCCCTAAGAATGCTCCGTGCTCGACGCAGACACCGTCTCTTCTGGATATCCTCGACGGCTGGACGTGGAGTCCCGGTGATACGCTGGGCAGTTTTCACCACCCGCTGCAGTGCCTTACGTTCAGCAACAGAGCAGCTTCCATACCAGACTGGGACACAGTTGGTTAGGATGCTCTCTATCGTGCAGCGGTAAAAGTTCACCAGGATGGATGAGGACAGCTGGTTCTTCTCAAGTATTCTGAAGAAGAAGAGGGGCTGGTGAGCCTTCTTAACCAGGCTGGAGGTGTTGGTGGTCTAGGTCAGATCCTCTGAGATGTGGGTCCCCAGGAACTTAAAGGATGAGACAGGCTCAACGGCCATCCCGTTAATGTGGATGGGATCATGTGAGCCTCTTCTATCCTTCCTGAAGTCCACGATGAGCTCCTTAGTCTTAGAGGTGTTAAGGAGCAGATTATTGTTGGTGCACCAAGTGGCCAGATGCCGAATCTCCTCTCTGTAGGCAGTCTCATCGTTGTTGCTGATGAGGCCGATCAATGTGGTATTGTCTGCAAACTTTATGATGGTGTTGGATCCATACATAGGCCTGCAGTCGTAGGTGAAGGGGGAGTAGAGGAAGGGGCTAAGCACACAGCCCTGTGGTACTCCAGTGTTGAGCGTGATGGCGGAGGAGCAGATGTGGTCTGACCTAACATACTGAGGTCTGTTGGTAAGAAAGTCCATAACTCAGTTGCAGAGGGCGGGGTTAATGTCCAGTTCTCTAAGTTTGATGATTAGCTTAGAGGGTGTTGAATGCTGAGCTGTAAGTATTTGCGTTGTCGGGGTGTGTGAGTACAGAGAGCAGCGCTATGGAAACTGCATCCTCCGTGCTCCTGTTGCCACGGTAGGCAAACTGGTGAGGGTCCAGTGTGGATGGGAGAGAGCTTTTCAGGTGTGCAAGGACCAACCGCTCAAAGCACTTCATGATGATGGGTGTGAGTGCTACAGGGCGGTAGTCATTCAGGCATGACGCACTAGAGTGTTTTGGAACTGGCACAATGGAGGTGGTTTTAAGCATGTTGCCACAGCTGCTTGGGCAAGAGACATCTTAAAAATGTCTGTAAATACCCCAGCAAGCTGTTCTGCACATGCTCTGAGTAAACGACCAGGAATGCCGTCTGGTCCAGCAGCCTTGCGCACATTTTCTCGGCTCGGTGTCAGTGCGGAGTAGACGTCTGAAGAGGTGAGTACAACGGGTGAGTGGTCGGTTGAGGCGGTGATCTTGGTGGCAGTTTCTTTATTGTCTCTTTCAAAGCGAGCATAAAAGCCATTAAGTTCGTTCAGTTACCTTGATTCAACTTTGCAGAAGACAAACTGACACCAACTTCACTACCACAACAAACCATGCGGGTCGATCAATGGTTCTCAGTTATTTTCTGCTATGCCCCCCCCCGGGGTACAGAAATGTGTTCACGCCCCCCCCTGATTTGAAACAATAGTAGCTTCAAGATCCAACATGGTAATCCAATCAGATCTACCAGAACTGTAAACGAAGCCCAAAATGCAGATACTGTATATCCATACATCAGTCATTAGAGACTTTGTAAATGGATCTGGCCATGGCTGAAGAAGAAGGGATAAGAGAGTGTGTAGCGAAAGGGAAAGCAAAGCGGTGGTGGAGGAGGGACTGGCTGCAACGAACCCTTTCTAAGTGCCTAAGGCAAATCTTTTTTTTCTTTTTTGCTATTGCCCATCGGTACTTCTGCCGCTACTTATATATTTTTTTCTTTCTTTGAAATCTTGCATCCTGTAAATTATTTCAGCTCTGACAACCACCTCCCCGCACACACGGGGTCAAGAGCTTTCTCTGACTGGAGTGTTGAGGTGAAATATGTTTCATTTTGTCTATTAGGTCAGGCCAACTCGCAAGGTCAAGCCCTCTAATTTCTTTGCAGGATCCAAAATCCGTCAATGGAGGCTTTTGGATTTGGGTCAGTTTCAACTGAGCCTCACCTATGCAGTTATTTAGGGCCACGACCACGACTAGGAGGGCCACATGATCAGAAAAGCTTCAACCACGTTAAAGTCAATTTAAATATGCACTGTTTATATTTTCAAACAAGGCTTCAGACTAGCAACTCTAGTGATATTAATACCAAATACGAGATTAAATACCAAAATGGGGCCCAAAAGAAAATGTAGGATTGCAAAATTTTTTAAGGTTAATTTGTTGTTTGCACTTTTTTTTTAAAATATACCCTCAGTACCGCAGAGCCCAATGAAAACACAAAATGGAAAGTTCAATTGTCTTTTTTTGCAGATGGAGATGATTTTCACCCCCCTCCCCCCACCAGCTGAAAAATATAGTAAAAATGAGTGTTTGCAGTAGCCCCGCGCCCCCCTGTCATAACGCCGGGTCCCTCTAGGGGGCACGCCCCCCAGTTTGAAAACCACTGCTGTAATGTATTTTCTCTATGATTCTCATTCAATAGAAATGTGCAAAAAATGACAGAGTAGCTGTGATCTTGTTGATCACCTCAAAAATGGGAATGTTGCTCCAGGTGGTGAAGAAGGCTTCACCGAAGGGCATCCACTGTCTGGAAATGATGGCCATTTTTTTAAAACTTCCCCAAATCTTCTCAATTGGATTTCCATCATGGTCCAAAAGAGTGAGCTTATTGCTCTGAAAGAAGTCCTTTGTCAGGCAGGCATTGTGTGATCCTGCCTCAAGTGGAGGAGTTTAAGTACCTCAGGCTTTGGTTCACGAGTGAGGGAAGGATGGAACGCGAGATCCAGACGGATCGGTGCGGCGTCTGCAGTGATGTGGACTCTGCATCGGTCCGTTGTGGTGAAGAGAGAGCTGAGCCAAAAGGCAAAGCTCTCAATTTACCGGTCGATCTACGTTCCTACCCTCACCTATGGTCATGAGCTTTGGGTAGTGACGGAAAGGACAAGATAGCGGGTACAAGCGGAAGAAATGAGTTTTCTCCACAGGGTGGCTGGGCTCTCATTTAGAGGTAGGGTGAGAAGTTCTGTCATCCGGGAGAGATTCTGAGTAGAACTGCTGCTACTCCACACTGGGAGGAGCCAGGTGAGGTGTCTCGGGCATCTGGTCAGAATGCCTCCCGGACGCCTCCCTGGGGAGGTGTTCAAGGCAAGACCCAGGGAAGACCCAGGACACGTTGGAGAGACTATGTCTCGCAACTGGTCTGGGAATGCCTCGGGAACCGACGGGAAGAGCTGGACAAAGTGGCTGGGGATAGGGAAGTCTGTGCTGCTGCCCCTGCGACCTGACCTTGGATAAGTGGAAGAAAATTGTCCATAGGTATGAATGGGAGTGTGAATTATTTATTTTTTGTCTAAATGTGCCCTGCAATTGACTGGCGACCAGTCCAGGGTGTACCCGAAGTCTCGACCAAAGTCAGCCGGGATAGGCTTTAGTGAGGACTAGAGGCATAGAAAATGAATTATCTTTTTTATGCAGCATACAGTATATGTGTGTTTGCTTAGTATGTGTCATTTGGTTTCAGGCCACATAAAACCCTAAGGCTATCCGAAAAGGCTGGGGGCCCAAAACCCAACAGTTCAAAACTCATCTGTAAGGATGACAAAGTGAAGTCAAATTTTTTCCAAGCTTCTTAAAGGAAGGCATCATGCATAATTAAACCTGATTTGTGATAGAGCATTTTAGAACACTGGTTGAGGAGATCAATGCGCCATAAAAATACCACATAGGCTTGCATGTCTCCATGTAGTCAGATGCTACCAGTTCCCCCGAAGACTATTGATTCAGCCTGTGAAAACTGACCTCAGGCCAGTCTAAGCAGCGTGGCTGGGTTGGACCGTGACGGCCTCTCAATAGTCACATTGAAGATGTTCCCGTGTCGTGGTAATTGGATTGGATGTGCAACAGCAACATGGGGCCACGTGACGGTCATGTGATGGGGGCCTCACGTTGTGCCGTGATGGACACTGGATCTTTTGTATGCGCCGGTGTTTACAGAAAAAAGCTAAATCTGTTATAAGTAGTCTGACGCAGTGACGACGAGAGCGTGACACAAACAGAAAACAAAGTCCTTGTTCTAAGAGAGGCGCGTCTGTTTATTTTGCAGAAAAGTGCCCCCCTATTAGCAGGCAAATTGCTGCTGGACACCGACTCGGTCGCATTAACAACCGTGTCCTGCGTGCATTGTCATTACCGGCTATCTACATTGTCTCCACGCCAAATCTATCCCCCCACCCCACACTTTTCAATTGTTCCCCTCCCTACCTCTTCCCGGAGTACAGTGGGTCCCGCACTCCAAAATGAGCTCGCTCTGCCAGGCCGGCATCTCACCAGGCCAATCATGCATCTGCAATAATAGAAATAGTCTGGTTGATGATAGACCGAGGCAATCACTGGACGGGCTGAGTGGGCTTTTCAGCCCGGCCTCTGCACCCTTGGTGCTGTTTGATAGCAGGGGGGGACGGCCCGGGGTGGGGGGGCTGGCGCCGTTTTCTGGTGGGTAGCTTTGGGAGCACATGGGGATATATACACAGAGGAGTAAACACACTTTTATCAATACTCACTCCAGGGCACAGAATTCCCATCCCTGACCATCACATCTGGGCTTCCCCGCCCTCCTGTTGGTGGCTTTCCATACCTCCGCTTTGACCTCGCCGTGTCCCTTCATCCATTCCTCTCCATCACATGCATCTGCATGAAGAGTGGCTTCATCTGCCGGTGCCAATTGCCTCTAATTGAAGTCATTCAGCAGGGGTTAATCAAGGATGACTTACTCACATTATGGCTGCTGTGTATTGGGGCGGGGTAGAAGGGGGCGGGGGTTTATTCCGTAGCAATGTAAATATAACATTGGTGACGTAAAACGTTTTTTTCTACAAAACAGCTTTACTAGTGGCACCACATTTCACCATGTATTTTTTTACTTACCGTATATACAACCCTTATAACGTGGGGTCCAAAAGGCTACTTGTGGCTCAAGGCTGGGGGTTTTTTGTGACAAAAAGAAAAAAAACAGCAAAAATTGAAAAATCAGTAGTAATTTTACAAGTATAAAGTCAAAATATTAAAATTCAAAAAAATTCATCAAGCAAGAAAAATTCATAATTTGACGAGAATAATGTTGTAATATTATGTGGAAAACTCGTCTTTCTAAATCACCATCTTAGTAGGATGAAGTTAAATAAATGAAGAAACAAGTCAAAATATTAACAGGAAGAAATGAAACAATAAAGCTGTACAAATGGAAACAAATAGGAAATTAGGTTGTGAAAAATGTTATTTATTTATTTTAGTAGCAGGGATTTGAAGTAATTGATTTTTTTATTCATAATATGGGGGGGAAAGTCATAAAATTACTGGAAAAAAGTAAGAATATTATGGCAAAAAGGTGTAATTTTATGAGAAACAAAAAAAAACAGTAAATCTGAATTTTTTGGGTGGAAAAAGTCATAGTATTACTGGAATAAAGTGAAACATTTAAATATTTGGAAAATTAAACAAACCAAAAGAATTCAACATTAATAATGGAAAAAAAGAGGAGTAATTTTATGACAACAAAATCAAAATATTAAGAGTAATATATTAAGTTATATTCTAACAGGTTTCATGACAATAAATCCTAACATTAAGAAAAAAAATATTTTAGCAAGAAAAAAGTCATTATTTTATAAACTTGTAAAATTACAAGGAAAAAATAATGCTATTTTAGTAGCAGCAGGTAGAAATAGAAAAGTTCTTTTTTTTTTACTTGCAATATTATGGGAAAGAAAAAAGAAGTTGGAGGAAAAGTCAAAATAGTACAGGAATAAAATACAAATATTGTGGTAATAATGCGTAATATTATGAGAAACGAAAGAATGAAGTTTAGATTTTTTGATAAGTTTGGAGTGAAACGTCATAATATTACTGGACTAAAATGAGAATATTAAAGGAATAAAGTTAACATTATGAGAAGAAATTTTACAAGAAAACTTGGGAATTGAATAAAACAAAAATGACTGTAATATTATGAGAATATATAAAAATAATGTCATTTTACTCCTCCCTGAGTCACCACCTTATCGTGGTGGAGGAGTTTGCGTGTCCCAATTATCCTATAGGAGCTAAGTTGTCGGGGGCTGTCATGCCCCTGGTAGGGTCACCCATGACAAACAGGTCCTAGTGGAGGGACCAGACAAAGAGTGGCTCAAAAGACCATAATGATGAATGATACAATTGGACTTGGTTTTCCCTCGCCCGGACGCGGGTCACAGGGGCCAGCCATGAGAGGTTGCCCCCCAGCTCCAACCATGCACGTTGGAGTTTAACCCGGTAAACGAGAGGGTAGTTTCCCTACGCCTTCTGGTGGGGGGACGGGTCCTGACTGTTGTTTGCGCTTATGCGCCAAACGGCAGTTCAGAATACCCGCCCTTTTTGGAGTCCTTAGAGGAAGTACTAGAGAGTGCTCCCTCGGGGGATTCCCTTGTTCTGCTGGGTGACTTCAACGCTCATGTTGGCAACGACAGTGAGACCTGGAGAGGTGTGATTGGGAGGAACGGCCCCCCTGATCTTAACCCGAGCGGTGTCTTGTTATTGGACTTCTGTGCTCGTCACGGATTGTCTATAACGAACACCATGTTCAAGCATAAGGGTGTCCACATGTGCACTTGGCACCAGGACACCCTGGGCCGCAGTTCGATGATTGACTTTGTGGTTGTGTCGTCGGACTTGCGACCACATGTTTTGGACACTCGGGTGAGGAGAGGGGCGGAGCTGTCAACTGATCACCACCTGGTGGTGAGTTGGTTCCGATGGTGGGGGAGGATGCCGGTCAGACCTGGCAGACCCAAACGCATTGTGAGGGTCTGCTGGGAACGCCTGGCAGAGTCCCCTGTCAGAAGGAGTTTCAACTCCCACCTGCGGGAGAGCTTTGACCATGTTCCGAGGGAGGCAGCGGACATTGAATCCGAGTGGGCGATGTTTCGTGCCTCCATTGTCGATGCGGCCGATCGGAGCTGTGGCCGTAAGGTGGTCGGTGCCTGTCGTGGCGGTAATCCCAGAACCCGTTGGTGGACACCAGTGGTGAGGGATGCCGTCAAGCTGAAGAAAGAGTCCTATCAGGCCGTCTTGGCCCATGGGACTCTGGAGGCAGCTGACAGGTACCGGAAGGCCAAGCGGTCTGCAGCTCTGGCGGTCGCTGAGGCAAAAACCCGGACATGGGAGGAGTTCGGAGAGGCCATGGAAAACGACTTCCGGATGGCTTCAAAGAGATTCTGGACCACCATCCGCCGTCTCCGGCGGGGGAAGCAGTGCACAGTCAACACCGTGTATGGTGGGGACGGTGTGCTGCTGACCTCGACTCGAGATGTTGTGGACCGGTGGAGGGAATACTTTGAAGACCTCCTCAATCCCACCGACACGCCTTCCAACATGGAAGCAGTGCCTGGGGACTCTGAGTCGGGTTCGCCTATCTCTGGGGCTGAGGTCACCGAGGTGGTCAAAAAGCTCCTTGGTGGCAAGGCCCCGGGGGTGGATGAGATCCGCCCGGAGTTCCTTAAGGCCCTGGATGCTGTGGGCGTGTCTTGGTTGACACGACTCTGCAGCATTGCGTGGACGTCGGGGTCGGTGCCCCTGGACTGGCAGACCGGGGTGGTGGTCCCGCTTTTCAAGAAGGGGGACCGGAGGGTGTGTTCTAACTATCGTGGGATCACACTCCTCAGCCTTCCCGGTAAGGTCTATTCAGGGGTTCTGGAGAGGAGGATCCGCCGGATAGTCGAATCTCGGATTCAGGAGGAGCAGTGTGGTTTTCGTCCTGGTCGTGGAACTGTGGACCAACTCTATACTCTCGGCAGGGTCCTTGAGGGTGCATGGGAGTTTGCCCAACCAGTCTACATGTGTTTTGTGGACTTGGAGAAGGCATTCGACCGTGTTCCTCGGGGAATACTGTGGGGAGTGCTCCGGGAATATGGGGTATCGGACCACCTAATCCAGGCGGTTTGTTCCCTGTATGACCGGTGTCAGAGTTTGGTTCGCATTGCCGGCAATAAGTCGGACCCGTTTCCAGTGAGGGTTGGACTCCGCCAGGGCTGCCCTTTGTCACCGATTCTGTTCACTACTTTCATGGACAGAATTTCTAGGCGCAGCCAGGGCGTTGAGGGGTTTCAGTTTGGTGGCCGCAGGATTCGATCTCTGCTTTTTGCAGATGATGTGGTCCTGTTGGCTTCATCGAGCAGTGACCTTCAACTCTCACTGGATCGGTTCGCAGCTGAGTGTGAAGCGGCTGGGATGAGAATCAGCACCTCCAAGTCCGAGTCCATGGTTCTCGCCCGGGAAAGGGTGGAGTGCCATCTCCGGGTCGGGGATGAGGTCCTGCCTCAAGTGGAGGAGTTTAAGTACCTCGGGGTCTTGTTCACGAGTGATGGAAGGATGGAACGCGAGATGGACAGGCGGATTGGTGCGGCGTCTGCAGTGATGCGGACTCTGCACCGGTCTGTCGTGGTGAAGAGAGAGCTGAGCCGAAAGGCAAAGCTCTCGATTTACCGGTCGATCTACGTTCCTACCCTCACCTATGGTCATGAGCTTTGGGTAGTGACCGAAAGGACAAGATCGCGGGTACAAGCGGCCGAAATGAGTTTTCTCCGCAGGGTGGCTGGGCTCACCCTTAGAGATAGGGTGAGAAGCACTGTCATCCGGGAGAGACTCAGAGTAGAACCGCTGCTCCTCCGCATTGAGAGGAGTCAGATGAGATGGCTCGGGCATCTGGTTAGGATGCCTCCCGAACGCCTTCCTGGGGAGGTGTTCAGGGCACGTCCAACCGGTAGGAGGCCTCAGGGAAGACCCAGGACACATTGGAGAGACTATGTCTCTCAGCTGGCCTGGGAATGCCCGGCATCCGCTGGGAAGAGCTAGACGAAGTGGCCGGGGAGAGGGACCTCTGGGCTTCCCGGCTTTGGTTGCTGCCCTCGCAACCCGACCTCGGATAAGCGGAAGAAAATGGATGGATGGATGGATAATGTCATTTAGTAGAAAAATGCTAGTATGCTCATGTTAGCACAATAAAACCTATCATAAAAGTATTGATCTAATAAAAAAGCTACAAATATTACTACGCTCATTCTAATATGCTAAAAATGCTAACATGATAATGTTAGCATGCTAACACTTGGACTAAAAGTGCTTATATACGTGTCTATCACCAAAAATGCTAAAAATGTTAGTATAATTATGTGAGCACGTTAACATGCTAACATTAGCATGCTAACACCCAGCATGATAGCGCCTGATAAACGTCTGCTTAAGCTTGAGTCTGCTTATGAAAATCGCAAAAAATGTCAATATGCTCATGTTAGCATGCTAGCAATGCTAACATGCTATTGTTAGCATGGTAACACCCAGCCTAATAGTATCTACCTAAGAAAAAGGCTAAAATGCTACTATGCTCATTTTAACACGCTAGCAATGCCAACATGACAATGTTAGCATGCTAACCCTTAGCATAATAGCGCTTATATAAGTGTCTACCACCAAAAATGTTAGCATGCTAACATTAGCATGCTAACACCCAGCATGATAGCGCTTAAGCTTGAGTCTACTCAAGAAAATAGCCAAAACTGTTAATATGCTCATGATAGCATAATAGTATCTAGCTAGGGCTAAAAATGCTACTATGCTAGCATGAATTTTGGAGGAAAAAAAATACATTTTGACCAAAAATCTTTGTCATTCAGCCCGTGTGCAGGAATGGATGAGACGGTGTCCCATTAAGCCCGCCTTTCATTTACAAACCGTGGATCCGTGATGTCATTAACCTAATGACCGTCGCCTTGAACACCTGCTGCTAATCAGCCGCGGCGTCCCGAGCGGCTCGGCCCGTTGATGTGCTCGCATCCCGCGCCCCATTGCTTGCTTTAGCGGGAAAGACACCCGCATGTTTGTCATAAAGCGTGCTCTTGGATGGCTTTTAATACCGCCCGAAACTGGTATGCGGCAGGCGCACATCAACGCAATATCACGGGTCTCTTTATGGCCTTCCTGCCGAGACCTGCGGTAATCCTTTAGGGGGCCACACACACACACACTTTGGACAGAGAGTAATGGTCCAACCCTTACTGGTAATGGCTTCTCTTTGTGTGTGTGTGTGTGCATGAAGGCATCTGAGCATGCTCCCAGCAAGCAACGCTATTCGACGTGACTAGTCCATTAGACTTTCAATGGGCTCCTACGATATAATCCTGAAGACACACAGTTTCTTTTTACCGCCCCCCCCTCGGGTTCTTCGCTCGGAACGCCGCTACAGATTGCTCCTGTCACCGTCGAAGCGGACAAATTCAGCCCTCGTACGCGGGACAGCGTTGTTATGGCCCCGTTACGCCCCTTTCGTGGCAACATTAGCCGACAGCCGTAAAAAGACCATTCAAGTCAACTTCCTTATTTATATTTACCTTGTTAGAGCACAAAAGAACTTCCTAAATATGTTTTTAAACATGATCAGAGTCCTCTAGATATGAAATAACACCCCTATATTTACCTTATATATACGCTCGTATTACCCAATATGGAAGACATCCACCCATTTATTTTCTATGCCGCTTATCCTCATCGGGGTGGCGAGTATGCTGGAGCCTATCCCAGCTGACTTTGGGCGGAAGGCGGGGTACACCCTGGACTGGTCGCCGGTCAATCACAGGGCAGATATTGACCAATAAAAACATACAAACACTTTAGTTGACAATTTAGAGTTGCCAATTAACCTAACATTCATGTTTTTGGAATGTGGGAGAAACCGGAGTACCCGGAGTACACCCACACACGCACGGGGAGAACATGCAACAGAGATGCCCAACGGAGATTCGAACGCTGATCCTCCTGACTGTGGGGCCACCATGCTACCCATTCATCCACCGTCCAGCCGATCGTGAAAACCCACCATGGAAAAGTTTGAATGACTCAAAGAATGCTAACAATGCTAACAATGCTAACACGCTAACGCATGAGTGTTTGTATTAGTGCCTCCCTCTGAAAAGAGGGAATTAAAAAAATTACACAATATAATTATGTTAGCATGCTAACACCTAGCATTATAGCGCAAAGTGTCAACTTCAGTTCATATTCATGAAAATCTCAAAAAAATTCTAATACGCTCATGTTAGCATGCTAGCAATGCCAACATGCTATTGTCAGCATGCTAAAACCTAGCATCATAGCGTAAAGTGTCTACTTAAGTTCATATTCATGAAAATTGCGAAAAATTCTAGTATGTTCATGTTTCCATACTAGCAATGCTAACATGCTATTGTTAGCACGCTAACACCTTGTATAGTAGTGCTAAGTGTTTTTATAAGTGTCCACCACCAAAAAATGCGAAAAATCTTGGTATAATTATGTGAGCATGCTAACATGCTAAGATGAGCATGCTAGTGCTAAATGCCTGCTTAAGTTTATATTCGTAAAAATTGCAAAAAAATGCTAATATGCTCATGTTAGCATGCTAGCAATGCTAACACCTAGAATAATAGTACCTACCTAAGAAAAGGGTAAAAATGCTACTATGCTAATATTAGCATGCAATCCCGTGGTTTGCCGAGTGTCTCTATTGGACAGTGGGCTGGCCCAGATGTTCGGATTCTGCATGGTGATTGGATGATCCGCCTTAGGCGGGATCCCTTCTTGACTGACAGTAAAACGAGCGAATCGGCGATCCTGATGTATAAACCACCACCGGAGCATTTTCCAAGTTTTCCATTCCATTGTTCTGAACTGATCCGGAGACTTTACCGATCCCCAGCGATTTTGTCTGTGGGAAAAAACGTCTAGGAAGGGAGGGAGGAGTTTACATATAAATAAATAAATGCATTTGTGACGTAGGGCGGAAAAAAACGGAGCTTCTGTTTAGAATGCACAGAAAAGAGAAAGACGTGACTGTGGATGATGGGCAAAATTCCGAGTTCAGTTTTTCTTTAAGGAAATAATTGTTATAGTGGTTAATGATGCTTATTTCCATGCCCCTCATTTTTTTTTATTGAGGATTTAAATGCAATTTTCCCTAATAATTCATGAATCAAAGTATATCTATGAAGGAGCTCTCCAGCAGACTGAGTGCTGGTTTACTTTGGATTCAGGATACTTACTCTTGTAGACGTTTGCTTGTTTGTCAAACAGCAAAAATGCTTCTCTTATCAGATTGCATTGCCAGATAGCCAGCATCATCGCTTTTGGGCAGAAACAATATTTGCTCCCACGGCGTTTAGCGCAACTGCAGGTCTGTCTTGGCTGACCGTCCCTTCCCTCCCTCTGTTACCTTCCCTTGGCAGCTGCAAACTGTTGATTGGAGTTGGAACCACCTTCCAATCACACTCTCTTTTAAACAAAAAGATCCCAACAAACAAAAATCATTCACTCATTTCTTTCTACCCCTTTTCATCTCCCGGTCTTCCGCCAGCTGGGAATTGGAAACGCCCCGCAAATGTGTCAGGGAAGCCTCCAAAACTGAATGGAGGCACCATTATCCTGACGGGCGAATCACAGCGGGGCTGAAAAATCTCTGGCATCCTCCCCTGGTGCTCGGTGATTGTCTCATCAGTGGGAGTAATTTGGGTTCCTGGTTATCGCGTCATTTCTGATGCAGACGAGGGGGAGAAAATAGGGAGAGACGTAATTACTTCTGTTGGCAGGTGGAGAACAGATGAGGTATCAGGGGGTAATTAATAACCGGCCACTGTAGTAGATGGTACTGCCTCGGAGAGACTCCCGTGTTGGATCGGCAACAGAAAGGGAGACAGAGGAAGAAATTAGAAAGGTAAAAGCGAAGCAGGCGGGGGCGGGAGATGGAGGCGTGATAGGGGATGGAGGGTGAAGATGGAGGGTGAAGAGGATGGATCAGCCTCAGCTTTAATACACAAGAGAGGCCGCAGGAAACAAACAGAAGTAGAGAAGTCATGAAGAGATGTTTTGCTAAGGTTTCTGCATGAATCCATGCATGGATTCTGCGTTTCTATTTTCTCTGATGCTGAGGTTCCTGGTGATGAGAACCTCTTAGATTTTCCAGCACCACAGTGACACCCAAACATAAGACCAAGACAAAAAAGGAGTGGGTCAAGAAGACACAATTATTCTAAACTTAAAAAAGTGTTTCAAACAAAGCAGCTAAAAACTTACCACTTCCACACTGAATGGGAGGAGAATCATAACAAACATGCCACCTTTGAGTTTACTAGCGAGGTGTCCGTTGACGGCACATTTTTGCAACTCGAGTTGTACTATTTTTTTTTTTACTAATTTACAGTTCACTTTCAAAAAATGTACATATAAAATTGCTTAAAATGAATAAAACAGTCACTAACAATATAGAACATTTTTAAGCAAAGCCTTTTGTCATAGAACGACTATTTGGAGTATTGTTGTCAGGAGAAGACCTATGGTGCCGCTACAGGAGAACGATCACCAACAATCATGGATGTTTGGACATGATGTATTTTAAAATAATTATAATTAGATGACCAAATTTTGCCTTAACGAAGCTCTTGGTCACTACCATCGATAGGCTAGCTGCCCGCTCGTGAGACCTTTAGGAGCTGTGTGGAAGAATCTGAATCTGAAAGTCTGTAAAGTCTGTAAACATTTACTGTATATCCGCGGAGATGGTCCCGGCGCTGAAAATCATTCTATCTCCAAAAAGGGGGCGCTGCAAAAAAAGTTTGGGAGGTTGATCAAAGACAGTCTGGAATTACCTGTAAGTACGGTGACAGTTATAAGACGTGTTTTTTGAACACCCCCCTTTCCACTAAGTGCCCAATTGCACGACATTAAGAGTGTGCATATCAAAAATGCTGGGTCTTGTTTGTTTTCTGAGAATCTACTGCACCTCCTGGTGACTTGTTTGCCATGTAGCAATGAAAATATACTAATAACAGTGATTAATCTGGTTAATCACCGTTGGATAAAGATTGTACCTCGTAAAAGAACCTGTTCTTGTTCTTTGAACTCAAAGAACTTGTCTTGTGTCTTATCTCTTCTGAACTTCTGAAGCCAGCAGGTTTTCCCTTGACGGTGGGGTGGGGGTGGGGTGGGGGGTAACTTAAAAAAAACCTCTCAAAGACTCTAAACTGTCTGCCGGTGTGACTGTTTGTCTGTTCGTCTTGTCAGTCATTGTGATTGACAGGTCATCCAGGGAGCACCGTGCCTTTTTTCCTCCCTTCCCAAGCACCAGTCGTCCTGCGGCCCTGACCAGCATAAGCGCTACAGGAATCGAACGGGTGGACTGCCATAAACGGCACTTTAGAAAAAGCCTACGGCAAAAAGGAACCGCCGCATTTGTGATCCAATTTCTGGCTTGGGTTGACCTACAATTCTAACCTTTGCTTTACACCTCCATCTCATCACCTGGCATATATAAACCGTAGCAGTTGCTGCTCTGGTATTAAAATCTACCTTCTCCACGTGTGTTCATCTTCTCATTTTTATTCCGCACCGCCCTTCCCTCCCTTGTGTGCTTAATATCTTTGAGGTGGCGGGACGGCGCTGAGTGTCTGCTGTCTGCGAGAGCGATGATCGGCGCTTGTCAAAATACAATCTGGAGTCTCTGGTGAAGTCAACAAGATGGTATCTTGACAGCGAAGATGAAGGGGATGATGTCTACCTGTCTGTCTAGGGTGCAACGCGCCCACGCGCTCGCTTGCCGGTGATTGGGATCTACCACGAGCGTGAGCCGCTCACCCGAATCGTATGGAAGGGAGGACACGCGTGCATATCCATTTATCACATGCGACACGCACACCGACGCTATCGCTCCCAGTGCGGCACAAATGCGGGCTGATAGCGAACCCGGGTAGATGGCCAGCGCACCCATCTTCATGAGTTATGGTGCGGAATGTTTGACAAGGGCTGCACTCCAATATGCAAAGACAATAAAGGCAGATAACGGCGCAGACAAAGAGGAAGCGAAAGGTAAGTCCGTTGACTGAGTAGCCGCGCATTGTCACAGGCCAGGGCGAATCACTCACGCTCATCTCTCTCAGAGTTTATTAACAATTCAGGAAGCTGCCAGAGCCATTTTGAGATGAACCGACCGAGACTATGCACTTCAGTGCGGTCTTACACCTCGCGGTTTTTTTTGGGTTTTTTTCTGCACCGTTTTGTCGTTGAGTTTGATGGAGCAAATGTGCAAATAGGCACCGCTTCGCTGGCCAAAAATCTTATATTCAATCCACTCCTCGCTTTCCGCCATGAACGCTGACTTGAGCTTGAAGCAATCTTCCCTCCTTGCTTCCCTTTTGCAAACTCTCCCGTGGGTCACAAAGACAATGCCGGGTGTTGTTGCTCAGCAACCTGTGACGGCTCGAAACGCTGCCGAGTACAATCGAGGTGATTCTGAATCCAGCAGGTATATGGTCTGTCTGTTGCCAACACCTGCGAAGGGCAGCTGGCCGGGTCGCAGTGTGCTTCACATCCTGCACGTGCAGGCAGCCGGGGGCAGGGGCTGCGATGAAACCCAACGGTGTTGCAGGGAGGTTTCACAGGATGACAACATTCAGTCAAACTGCCGCTGATGCAACTGCACACAGGAGACATTGCAGAGAAGAAGGACGGGGATGAAAGCTGGCTGTACACTACAGCTTTTAAAATTATATATTACAATTTGTGCCTGCTACTCCCGGAGCACCCCCCACAGGACACCACGAGGGACACGGTCGAATGCCTTTTCCAAGTCTACAAAGCACATGTAGACCGGTTGGGCAAACTCCCACATACCCTCCAGTACCCTTGCAAGGGTGTAGAGCTGGTCCGGTGTTCCGCGACCGGGACGAAAACCACATAGCAGGTCCTGTAACCAAGGTTCGACTTACGGTCGTACCCTTCTCTCCAGCACCCTGGAGTAGACTTTCCCAGGGAGGCAGAGGAGTGTGATCTCCCTATAGTTGGAACACACTCTCCGGTCACCCCTTTTAAATATGGGGACCACCACCCCAGTCTGCCAGTCCAGAGGTACTGTTCCCGACTTCCACGCAATGTTGTAGAGGGGTGTCAACCGACACAGTCCCCCAACATCCAGAGCCTTGAGGAATTCCGAGCGGAACTCGTCTACCCCCGGAGCCTTGCCATTGGCGAGTGTTTTTACTACCCCAATTACCTCAGCCACTGTGACAGAACTGTCCACGTACGTATCCTCAGACTGTGCTTCCTGACGGAAGGTATGTCAGTGGGATTGAGAAGGGCCTCAAAGTATTCCTTCCACCGACCAACTATGTCCACAGTCGAGGTCAGCAAGCCCCCGTCCGCATTGTAAACAGTGTGAACTCGGGGCTGCCGGGATTAGTGGCCCGCTACTACGTGCCATTCGGTCCTTGTATAATCGAAGCAGGAGCCTGGTTTGCGTTGCCAGCAGTAAGTCGAGCTTGTTTCCGGTGAACGTTGGCCTCCGCCAAGGCTGCCCTTTGTCACCGATTCTGTTCTTAATCTTAATGGACAGAATTTCTAGGCGCAGTCAAGGCGTTGAGGGAGTCCAGCTTGGTGACCTTAGGATCTCGTCTCTGCTGTTTGCAGACGATGTGGTCCTTATGGCCTCATCACACTGTGACCTTCAGCGTTTACTGGAGCGGTTTGCAGCTGAGTGTGAAGCTTCTGGATGAGACTCAGCACCTCCAAATCCGAGGCCATGGTTCTCAGTCGAAAAAGGGTGGACTGTACCTTCTGGGTTGGGAGTGAGGTCTTGCCTCAGGTGGAGGAGTTAAAGTATCTCAGGGTCTTGTTCACAAGTGAGGGACGGTTGGAGCGTGAGGTCGACAGACAGATCGGTGCAGCGTCAGGAGTAATGCGGTCGCTGTACCGGACCGTCGTGGTGAAGAGAGAGCTGAGCCGGAAGGCAAAGCTCTCTGTTTACCGATCGATTTACGTTCCCACCCTCACTTATGGTCATGAGTTATGGATCATGACCGAAAGAACAAGACCGCGAATACAAGCGGCGCAAATGAGTTTCCTCCGTAGGGTGGCTGGACTCACCCTAAGAGATAGGGTGAGGAGCTCGGCCATCCAGGAGGAGCTCAGAGTAGAGCCGCTGCTCCTTCACATCGAGAGGAGCCAGTTAAAGTGGCTCGGGAATCTAGTCCGGATGCCTCCCAGGCGCCTCCCTGGTGAGGTGTTTTGGGCATGCCCAGCCGGGAGAAGGCCCCATGGAAGACCTAGGACACACTGGAGGGACTATGTCTCACAGCTTTGTGTCAAAGCCTTGGTGTCCTCCCGGTGGAACTGGAAGAGGTCACCGGAGACCTACCCGGACCCGGATAAGCGGAAGAAAATGGAATGGAATGGAATTTGTGCAATTTTTCTCAACTTACTACTCAGTGGTATATACTCATTCATACAAAAGGTCCGCCAAAACCCCAAAACTGTGTAAAACAGTGTGGCAGTTTTTTGGCAGAAGCCAATCGTGAGCTACAAGGAAGCTCATTTTTGTCCGACCCAAATCAAAAATGTGTTTATTTATGTTTATTTATATGTAAATTCTACCCTCCGTTCATAGTCGTTTTTAACAAAGACAAAAAAATTTGCTGGGGATTGGTAAAGTCTTTGGATCACTTTAGAACAACTTGGAAAATGCTCTGGTGGAGGTTTATAGTTCAATATCACTGATTCGTTTATGGCACTGTCAATCAAAAAGGGATTCCGCCTTGGACAGATCATCCAATTATCATCCAGAAGGTAAGCGTCTAGGGCAGTCCAACGTCCCATAGACCCCCAGGGTTAAGGAGCGTCCAATAGGCGGGACAAAGCTCAGAATTCATCCAATGACTGTCCAGTTTCGCGCTGGAACAACCCTCTCTACACTGCCCCATCCAAGTTAGTAAACGCTCAGCGTGTCAATTACCTGTGATGGAGTTGATTCCAAACAAAAGACAAGGGTATTCTCGCACATATTTAGTCAATGAAATGTATACACAATTTTGTGTTGTGTTTCCCCTGCAGTCATAGAACACTTCCCACTGCTATATGGGAAGTCACAACAAACTCCTTCGGAAATCGCAGGAGGTGACAAAGCAGTCTGACTCACGGTGTCATCAAATAAATAATGCTAAAATCCTTACAGGTAGGTAGGAAATATAGAAAACAAATACCCGTGCGAGTGTAACATAATCAACAACTATTTTAACCGCTTCCCATCGTGCATTGCTTTGATTTGCTCTTAAGCAGGTTCCCTCCGGTGGACACAAGCCGTTATTGCAGCTGAATGACTCGCCGTCAACAGTGCGTGATGGCCGACCTGCTTGCCAGCAAAGCAAAGCAATGCATAATAGGAAGCAGTAAAGATAGTTGTATATTATTTTACACTCGTATTGTACGTTGTTAAGTTGCTGTGTGAGGATTTTAGCGTTCTTTCTTTGATGACACAGTAAGTCAGACTGTTATGTTAGGTAAAGACCTCCAATATACCAATTAAGAATTTCTCATTGGGTTATGCACTTAGCGGCTTAAGACTTTTCCTATCTTATTGGTCGGCCGGGGCTCAGGTTGCCCAGAAGGTTGGCGGTTCCATTCTCGCTCCCTCCACAACCAATGTTGTTGTGTCCCTGGGCAACACACTTCACCCACCCAGTGCTGCCCACACTGGTGTATGGTGGTTTGGTGGTGGTTGGAGTGGACGTGAACGGGCAGCCCATGTCGCCGTCAGACTACCCCATGGCAAAAACCCCAAATGATGTGCTCCTAAATTATTTGTATGTTTGGTCTTTTTCTTATAGGTGTTTTTCTATTCCTCGATGTGCTTAGGTAACGCAAGGGTGCGTTCTTTGACAGAAATTACTCCACTACCAAAAACTGCATCCCAAAGAAATAATGTTTTGATAAATGATGCATGTGCTGTATTTTGCAAAGCAATAAGATCAATGAGAATTCATTAGAGTGGCTGATGTATTGGAGCCAGCTCACTGGCGCTATTAAACTGCCATTGATTTCAGGGCAGCCAGCTCTTGGTGACAATGTGCGGGTTGCGCTGGTCTCGTCGGCGGGTAAATCAAAGGTTGCGGCTTGTTATCAGGTTTCATATGCAGCTAGAGGATCACGGCTATGTAATGCAATAAAACAAGAGCTCGGCGGGAGAGCGACGATGGTATTACTACTGGTGCGCTGGGTCCGGCACAAGTCGGGCGGGCTCGGAGACATAACTTATTCACATGTATGCATGTAATAATATAGCACACACATGGCCGGTAGACTCAAATAAACACTGCATTGTGGAGATGGGTAAATGTCCATGCCGGTGCAGCTATAAAATATTACATATAAACTTTTAAATGTAGTGATTTATTTAAAAACTTTATTATCAGGGCATCCTGCAGAGACAATTGTTCAAACCCCCGAGTGACAGGGCAACTCCCTCCTACCCAGGCCATACAAAAAGATGCTGTGACGGATGATTTGTTGGCATTCCATCATGTTTCATCAAGCCCTTTCCTCTCCTTGTCAAGGCTGGAGAAAAGAAACTTCCATGCGGTGTCTCACCTCTGGGACAACGACGTCTTCAATAATTCAACGGCTGTTGCTCCAATCCTGCAGACAGTACTCGTCAGTGACCGATGAGCATCCAGGGGAGGCTCTGAAACAAACAACCCCCCAAAAACTGTGTCGTTAATCTAGTCATAAAATGTGAACAATAACTGTGAACAAAGGTCTGAGCTGGGTGGAATTTGGGTTAGATGTTGCTCGATTCATGGCCAAAACCAAACATTGTAGGCTCAAAAAGGTTGGTCGCCACTGGTCTAAATGTTTCTCTAACTCACAGTGGAGGAGCAAATACATGTATTTGTATTCGGATCGAATCGGTACACAGATGTATCGAACCTAAAGCTAGAAATGGAATCAAAATCATTCGACACCAAAGCTAAGCAGTTTTACGTTTGGCATGTTCTTCGCGTTCTCTCATGGTTTGGTTCCAAACCATGGCCTTAACATCGAGGTACATATCGAACCATGAGGATTTCGTACTTTGTTACCCCTGACTCGACAACTCATGTCTCTGCTGTCAAAACACTCATTCATTCGCAAAGGTTAGTCCAGGTCACGATCGATCAAGCTACTAGACATGGCCAAGAGGAAGGATCTGGTGGTCAAAAATGGTGATCAGCACTGGTCATGTATCTGTTTTCCGATGGAATCGGTAAGCAGCCGTACCAACTTCCGACTGGGTATACATTTCAACGGAAGGACAAGCAGTTTTATGTTTTGCACTTTGTTACTTTATCGTACCAAAAAGGAACCTCTTAATACCAAGGTACGTACGGAACCGTGAGGATGCTTTACCGCTAACTCAACAACTGCCACCACAAAACGTAGCTCAGATGCATCTGCAAACGATTACTCCTGGGAAAGCCCCTCCATCCTGTCCCTGTGATGATGGGCCAAGTATTAGTTTCCATAAATTGCAGTAGATGTCTCTACCTTCAGGACAACGGCGTCTTCAATAATTCAGCAATCTCGCTCCAGTCCTGCAGACAGTACCTGTCACTGACCGACCGGCATCCGGAGAAGGCTGGGAACCGAGCTATTTAATATAATTGTATTGTTGTTGAAGTTTTTAAATGTGTTTTTTTACTTTCTTGCATTGGAAAAACAACTGACGCCAGTGGGTTGGTTTTGCGTTGGTTTACGACCAAGACCAGGGATCTGGGGCTCGAAAAGGCTCCGGATCACTGGTCTAAAAGTCATTCTATCTCATAGGGTGTACTAAATACATACATAGTATTTGTATTAGTATCACATGTGTACACAGCTGCAACAAACTGAAAGCTTGAAATTGAACCAAAATCATGAAACACTAAGGCGGTATTATGTTTTCCATTTTGTTCCCTTACTCTACCGAAATGAACCCAACCGAGGTGCATATCAAATCGTGAGTGTGCCGTACTCATAGACCTCTAACTCAACAAATCATGCCCCCAAGAAAACTCGAATCCAAAGCATCCGCAAATGATTATCCATCCTCCCCCTGCGGCCAAACATCTGGTGATGATGGTCTAAGTATTACTTCTCCCGAGTTACAGTGCTGATGTTGGTCATTGGTTTTTGTAGCAACCCAATTTCAACATAACATGCAAAACAGATCATCTCGAATGCAAAAGTGGACTTTTTCTTTGGCCAGTAGGCAGTTTACCGGTTTTTTGTTGAGGCCAAAGTTCAATCCTCAGCTGCTGCTTCTCCTCGTGCACCCGAGGAGCCATAGCGGCCAGGTTGACTGAGAGACGAGACGAGAATGGCCAAACCGAGACTAAAGACTGATGGTGGTTCAATCAATGGCCACCAGTAAGGATTTAGTCCTCCGGGGTATTTGGAGAGAAAGGAAGTTGGAGGCTGATGTGCTTCTGCGGAGAACAGACCACTTGATACATCTTACAAATGACTGTTTTCTCAGTTTTCATTTGTTTCGGTCCATCACTTGGAAAAGAACTCCAAAAGAGTCTTAAATGAAGTTCTGCACATATATTTATTTGTTCTTAATGGTCCTGCCTGATCCTTCTGCACATTTTGTAGCAATAAAGCCTCGCTGGTCTCTTGCTGTCCTTCAGGGAATTTCGCCGGCCATAAGTTTTACCTGTGCCACATTTATGTGCCATCCCTTCAACAAAGCCTGTGGCTGGGTAGCCAGTGAGAGGAAACTGGCGGGAGGTCTCTGTGACATGTCAGCCGCGTCGCTTCAGGCTTCGTTAGCCAATTCCAGGTGGAGGAAGGGAGATGGGAAACAACAAAGAAGAGGAGCGCATAAAGGCGATGGCGGTGGAGGCAGGCAATGGGGGGCTGCTCGTAATTTTCAGGGTAATAACAGCGCGGTGATGGGACCCACAGCTAACGGTGTGATTAAAATTACATTATCGCTGCTTGGCTGCAAAATGGGAAACTCTGCTTTAAAAAACAGAAACAAAACAAATTGAACTCAAGGCTATTTTAAAAAGTTCATGCCAGACAAGGCTGAAGTCCTAAAATGCATGTGGGTGTTTTTTTTTTTTTTCACTTTTTAAGCTGATTTAGTGTACATGATGGGAAAAAAAGTGGCAAGAAGAGGGAGATTGTGACTCCTGTCCAGCATTGCCACACACCCATGATAGCATGTCCTGCTACCTTGTTCTCCCCTCTCAATGGCTGATCTCCCTGTACGGATCTGCAAGAGGCACATAAAACACATAAAACAAGCACAGGAGCTATTTTCTCCTGTGCTGTTGTCTCAGCAGAGAGCAAAGGAAGCAGCGTGATCTAAATAGCTCATTAACTTTTGATGACCGGGTCCTTTGGCTGTAGATCTTGAAAGCAAACAGGAGCCAGAATCCTTATGGCTATTGATTCGGCAGCCACCCCCGACCCCCACTGAACACATCCCGACAAGGGCTACTGACAACTCCAAATTATTCATGGCAAGACCTAAGCGTTGATGAGACACCGATGGTGCAGTGTGCCCAGATGTGCTTGCTAAATATTTTTATTTTTGATCACTGCTGTCATTCAGAACACAGTAATGCCTAATTGTTAATCGGGATAACTCAGTTTCTAGGATTTCTCATTAATAAACTGAATATTTCCATAATTACAACATAGGAAACCTGTGTACAAACATCTAAATGCAGTTTTAACATCATTAGAGCCCTCTAGACATGAAATAACACCCCTACAGTCACTTTTACATTCGTATTGCCCAATGTAGTAGACACAATAAGACAAAATAAGCCAATGAAGACATAAATTAGACCCGTGCTTGTGTTTGTTGATGTAAATGTGTGAGTGGAGTGTTGACAGGAAGTGCCGTCGAGGGTTCAGAGTTGAGTTGGATCACGGCCTCAACAGTAGCCTGTCTTAGGGGATCATTCGAAGCTTCAGTAAAAGCCAAGTAGAGATGGCATTTTTGGCTCGGTGAGGGGAGCCGTTCCTTTCAAAGAGCCGTTCAACAAACTGGCTGGTTTTTATATTTATTAAGTTTTAAGAAGCCAGCCTGGATTTAACTCATTTTATCTTGGAAATAAGATATCCTACCAATTTGATGTTGAATTTAATACTACCTTATTTGACATGTGCGGATTAACTTTTAGGTCCCAATCTTGTGTAAATTTTCCACAAGGTGGCGCTATATCACTCTGCCTTGACAGTGACGTCACTTTGAGGGGGAAAGAACGGTTCCCCGTTGCGACTCAGTTCACGTCGCTCACGTTAAGGAGCCGTCCGAAAGAACCGGTTCGTTCGTGAACGTCACAACACTAAAGCACAACACTGACACCTAGTGACCATTGTGGAACACTACATGTGGTCACAATTTTAATGCTTCTTTTGAATGCCTCATATTTGTATTTTAGCTCAATTGGCAGGTTTTATGCGTCAAATATGTACATTTTGCAAATGCATAATTTTGTACTAATAATGGGCCGTGTTCAAACACAAAACAGGATTGTTTAGTGAATTAGAAGTAGAGTTTTTGGGGGGAGGGGCTGGGAGGGTGAACGCTAAACAGAGCTCAGGAGACTTTTTTTTTTTTTTTAAACCACTCTAGTCCTGAATGGGGACGGGGGGGGCTCTGAACGGAAACGGTGTATGTAAATTGGGATTAAGTGGCAGAGGCCCCTGTCAGCTTCAATAAGCATTGTTGCTATTGTGTGTGAGGGTGTTTGTGCATGAGCGTGTGTCAGCCGGAGGCTTTGGGCTGAAGAAATGCATGCAAATGAGCTCCCTATACCTGAGACTTCAATCATCAGTTGGAGGCTGCACGGCGCTGAGCTGTGGTCGGGTACGTTTACAAAAGGGAAACTTAACAGGGGAGGCGGCTGACCTGTTATTTTTTGGTAATGCTTTTTGCAGCGACGTTACTTCGAATGTTGCCTGCACACGTTTCATTATGACGAAAATTTCAACCGGGGACCCATTTTTTTGTTGTTGATTGGTTGCCTGCTGGAAAAATATTCAGAGTTGGGAAAAAAAATCAGAGAACAGATTATGTTCGACTTTAGCGCTTCTATACATACAATGTTTAAAATTCTCACCCTTTTCCTGCATTTGCATTTTGAGGCTCCCTGGCGCTGTTTTCCTGTGAAGGAACAGCTTTTCTGAATATGTTTTGCATCCCCCCCCGCCCCGCCGTGGGACTGTGCGTGTATACGTGTTAGCATTGTCTATGAGAGCGTGTCTGTCTGGCTGAGGGAAAAACACCAATCTGCTCTTTTCAAGTCGCACCTTGTACAGCTCAAAGGCCACGGGCCAGCGGGCGTTGTGTCCAGGCCTGATAGTGCCGCTGACTGACTCAACCTATATCTGACATGGCGTTTCCCGACGTGGCGTTCCGCGTGGTGCCAGGGGAGAAAGGCGGCCAGGCCAAGGAGGGCGCCGATAAGGCGGGGCCGGTTGTATCGAGGGTCTGTGCGGCTGAGAGATAGGGCCGCTACAAGGCTACGGGATGTGAAGCGTGACTTCCTTACTGTTTCCCTGCGTCTTTGCGCCTCCAGCCCTGTGGACATCCTCAGTATGGTTGCGCTATCTCGTGCAGCACCGATGTCCGCCGTTTGTGTCTTTGCTTGTACATGCGGGTTTGTGCATGAGCGGCACCTTCGCCATGGGCGTGCTGCGGCTGAGCACAGTCCCTTCAGCATGAGCAAAAAATACGGCTGACGAGAGGTTAACGCCCTGCATCGATTTGATCCCCAGCTCCTTGAATATAAATGGCTTTTTCACCCCACCGCTCCCAAACTTCCTTAGCGATCGCAGCGAGGATTTCCACCCCTTTTTGCATCGCCGCAGTCGCCACGGGATGGATCCAGGAAGTTCCTTCGGAAGAGGAGGAGGCCAATGTGATCTTCGCGTTCTCTCATCTCTTCCCCGACCAACTCAAAGGGGCGGGGGAGACACTTATGGTACAACCCGCTCATCTCCAGCGCCCGCTTTGATTCTCTGGCACCTCTCTGCTGATTTTGCATAATCACGCAGTAATGAGATTGGCGGCGGCCCACCATGCGCCGCGAGCTCGTGCTGGTGCACTCGGAAAGGCGGAGAGGAGGTTCCCGTCAAGGGTGAGTAGGAGTTGTACGAGAAAGGCATGAAGTCTTCTATACGGCGGACACGTTTGTTACAAACACAATTACACAGGCGCACACGGGCATACCGGACCCTGCAATGATTTCTCCATTCTCCACTCAGTGGAGTGGCTAATTTCCTCGGCAGCTTGGTACTTATAGATTGTTCTAGCAGCAACACCTAGCGGGTGAGGGCAATGCATCGCATGGTTGTTTCTTCATCATGCGGCGCATCGCTGCTCCGCTGTCGTGTAGATCACGCCGGGCCAACCGCATATGAAAGCATTAACGCCTTTTTTTGGGGGGGGGGATTTGACTTGCTTGCCACTTTTAAAAGAAAAAGGAAAGGGCGAACAAATACAATTACGTTGTGCACTGTTATTTTTTTCTGCAAGCAAACGCAAAATTTGCAAAAATTACTCTATAGTCGAATTTGTTGTTTTTCATCCTTATCTTAGTCATGCTGCTGGATGTTGACGCTTTTACTGTCGATACTGTGAGCTTGTTTTCTTCTCCATACAGACGATTATAGCCATCCTGATCCACCAAAGGAGGAAAGCAAGTGCCGAGAACGAAAGCCAAATGGAAGCCCGCATTGAGTTTTTTTTTGTTTTTTTTTTTTGCAGTGTTCATTTCACTGATGACTTTTACAAAAAGCATCTGGTTTGAAAATACACATAAAAAGGCTTTTTGAAAAAAAAAAAAGCTATTCCGCCGGAGGAATAGTACCGGAGGGAAAAAAAGACAAGAATGACCACTTGGTCAAAGTGGTCAAGTAAAATCTTTAGTATTCTAAACACCATTTCCCCATAGCGACAAGGATGCTAAGCATTATACATGTTCTATAAATATCTTTTCACAGCAAATTGTTGCCGGTGACAAAATATGAAATAAATTACAACAAAAAATAATTAAAGGACAAGCAACTCTCGAGTGATTTACAATTTACAACGTTCTGTTATGTCAGCGGGCCGCACGGTGGTCGAGTGGGTAGCATGTTGGCCTCACAGTCAGGAGGTTCAGGGTTCGAATCTCCGTTGGGCATGACTGTGTGGAGTTTGCATGTTCTCCCCGTGCGTGCGTGGGTTTTCTCCGGGTACTCCGCTTTCCTCCCACATTGGCCGCTCTAAATTACCCCGCCTCTTGTTGCACCCCTTCTTTTCTCCTCAAATCTTTGCTGTAATCACTGTAAACATCATACATCGCTATGTTTGTGTAGCTGTACCCAATATAGTAGACATAATACGGGAAAATGTGTTATTTAAGACATAAATAGGACTAAATGTGTTCCAGTGCTAAGGGACAGGAAGCGACATCAAGGGTTCAGAGTTGAGTTTTAGCTTGACCACAATTAATTCAGGTTTATTGATAATTCCAACCTGCAATAAAAGTCTGGTGCTTGTGTGTCTCACCAAAAATTACAGTAACATTACCCTAATGAGGAGAAGCGGCACAGGAAGTGGATGAATGGATAGTTACAGTAACAGACTAGTGTAGAATACTACATACTATCACAATGTCTTTGAATGCATCTTCTGAATATCTTATATTTGCTGCAGTTCAGTTAGCCATTTTTATGCCAAAACATATTTAATGTAGGCAATACATGTGCTTTATGTACCACAAAGCAGTATGATTTATTATTCTTACCTTTGTCTAGTTGTGTGAGGTCCGGTGAATGTGGAGGGTATTCAACAAAACCTCTCCGTCCAATCCGCCTGTTTGGCAAGATCTCACCACGGAAGGATCTAACATCACGATGGTAGTGTGGTGGTGCCGTCCGGGATGAGATCTTGCCAAACAGGTGGTGTCCCAGTTCTCCTAAAACGGGGGTGATGAGGGGTAGGTGCTAAAAGGTGTACAGCTAAGTGTGGTCGGGGACTGAACTAGAAACATGGGGGTAGGCGAGTATACTAAGATACCACACTCCAGCGGAAGGCACATCAAAGGCGACACCAAAAGAAGAATATATATGTATACATATATATGTAATATATATGTATACATATATATGTAATATATATGTAATTACAAATATTTATGTAATTACAAATAATTACTTATTTTCACAGAAACCTCGCTCGTGGACAGCACACCATATTATCAAAGTTTATTCAACTTTTGTTTTTTTTTTAGTTATGTATATTATTATGTATATGTGATACACTTTCTACTTTTATAAATGTAGCTTCAGTGCTGGTTGTAAGATGGCATTTATTACAGTTGTTTTGTTATTTTGCAGGAAATGTCAAAGTTAGTAAAAGTGTGTGCCTTTTACTTTAAACAAAAGTTGTTCTGGGGTAGGCTGTGTAATCTTAAAATGATGCAGAAATGTATGCACCTTACTTTATGGTAGGAAGTTATAAACAACGTAATTAGAAAGCTGTGTAGGGATGCAACAACATACACTACATTAGGGCAGATAGGTGGAGGCTACAGGCGATAATCCATCTTCTTCCAACAGACCTGCAAAATCTTGTCTCTTTTAAAGCACAGCATTGGACACTCATGCAAGAACATCACCAGATTAAAGGGATTAGTGCAGACAAGAAGAGACTTGTTTAGAGACGGTAATCCATCTTCTTTCAACAGACCTGCAAAATCTTGTCTCTTTTAAAGCACAGCATTGGACACTCATACAATCACATAACCAGATTAACGGGATTAGAGCAGATAAATGGAGACTCGGTTACAGAAGATAATCCATCTTCTTTTGACTACCAAATCTTGTCTCTTTAAAATCCCATCATAGGACACTCATACAATCAAATCACCAGATTAACAGGATTAGGGCAGACAAGTGGAGACTCGGTTGCAGGAGATTATCCATCTTCTCGCAGCAGGCCTACAAAATCCTGTCTCTTTTAATGCACAGCATAGGACACTCATACAATCAAATCACCAGATTAACAGGATTAGGGCAGACAAGTGGACACTCGGTTGCAGGAGATCATCTATCTTCTTGCAGCAGGCCTCCAAAATTTTGTCTCTTTTAATGCACAGCATAGGACACTTATACAATCAAATTACCAGATTAAGAGTATTAGGGCAGACAAGTGGAGACTCGGTTGCCGTAGATCAACCGTCTTCTCGCAGCAGACCTGAAAAATCTTGTCTCTTTTTATGCACAGCAAGGGACACTATGCAGTGTGGTCATCCACTGTACCTGTTACATTACAAATAATTATTATTACCATCAAAACTACTACTATGTATATTTGCATACAAAATTATATATAAATCCAAGTCGTATTACATGATTGATAGGCTGATATATGATGGAATAATTATAAAACATATTGTATATGTGAGTGCATGTGTATTATATTGTTTATGTATTATTATGTACAATATGTTGTATATTGATGTTAATATTAATACAACTGGCTATAGTGTTATGAAAAGGGAGTGGCGTAAATAAGCTTATCTTCTTCCCACTCCTTTTTGAGCCAAATTATTTTCTCATGAGTGTAATTTTGCTATCTTTTGTGTATCTGCTGTATGTGTGTACGCATGTCGATGTGTGCGGCTCGAAATAAACAATCAATCAACCAATCAAGCGTGACGATGTGCCACCCCTTGGCCTTGGCTTTTGTATTCCCTCAAACTAGAGCGGTCCTGTCCGGTCCCGAGCCTGAACTGACGAGGAGGCGGAACATTTTGTAGACCACCTAAACAGCCCATTTGCCCTTCAATGTCTTCAGACAGCGCTTCTTCTATCTTAAAATGGAACAGTTGTCCCATGACTGACCTTCACTATGGGGAGGCTCGGCAAATGTTTTGAGCAGCGAAAAAATCACGAAAGCACATAATTCTCTCCACACACACACACACACGCGCAGAGGTGAAGAGCAGAAAGGTCTTGTGGGTGCTCATCACAAACACTTGACAGAAGCAGTGCTATTGGCAAGGAGGAGCGGCATGATACATGAAGATGGCCACTTTACACGCACACACACACACACACACACACACAGTCATAAGCCCCCTGCCCTGTGAGCAGCTTGTGCCATGTTAATGACATACGTAGACCAAAAGCATTTAATATTCACGTGTCGTCCAGGAAGGTAGTCTGTCTGGGCCGTTTGTGCGCACACGGACACATGATAGCAGCGTTTACTTGCCGGGCGGCTGCACATATTCATCTTCCTCCATTTCAACTGTCAGCAGTAAAAGCAAGCAATCCGCGCTCATCATCGTACGCCTCACCTCCCATCGCACGAGTGTTTTTTTTTTTAACAAATTGCTCAATGATGCTTTTCTTTAGCACACAACCCGTGTACATCCTCCGAGCTTGCAGCAATCCAACACGACGTTTGGTCTCTAGCATGCTTGTTTTTTCCCCCTGCTCAACCTGGAGGTCTGCGCGGGCTTTTAATGAAAGCCTCTCGCCTGGAGGTCTGTCTCAGTTCCATAATGTTTAGTTGAGTGTCGAGGCCTATTTGCCACTATAACACTCAAGTCTAATCAGAGGATGGGCCACTTATAGAGTGTTGGTAGAAACCACTTGTGCCCACAGGCAATCAACACCTCATCACTCTTATGTGCAGAGAAGAGGGCACGAGGCGCAGAGCGGTGAAGAGTGCAATTTCACCTCCTTGTCTTTCCCTTTGTTCTTGCGTTGCGCCCTGAGTTTGTGTCCTCTCCGCTGCATCCCACGTTACTCCAGTTGATACCGTTAAGTTGAAAAAAAACCAGTGTCTGAAAGCTTTGCTGGCAAATGAACATCATCTTACGGCGACAGAGCTCAGCATGAGTTCTACGTAGAGGTCATTTTAGTGCTCTTAAGGACGCTAGAACCCTTAAACAAGAAAACAGGATGTTAGAGTTCTGCAGGATGATATCAAGGCATTATTGGAAGACAATGCTGCCTTGCGTGCTGCTCTTAAGGAGGTTATAAACCCTAAAGAAGACAACACAGCAATATGCAAGGATGTCAGGGTTCTACAAGATGATATCAAGGCACTACTGGATGATAATGCTGCTTTACACGCTGCCAACAAGGAGGTTATAAACCCTAAAGAAGACAACACAGCAATATGCAAGGATGTCAGGGTTCTACAAGATGATATCAAGGCACTACTGGATGATAATGCTGCTTTACACGCTGCCAACAAGGAGGTAAAAACCCTAAGGAAGACAACACAGCAATATGCAAGGATGTCAGGGTTCTACAAGATGATATCAAGGCACTACTGGATGATAATGCTGCTTTACAGGCTGCCAACAAGGAGGTTAAAAACCCTAAGGAAGACAACACAGCAATATGCAAGGATGTCAGGGTTCTACAAGATGATATCAAGGCACTACTGGATGATAATGCTGCTTTACACGCTGCCAACAAGGAGGTTATAAACCCTAAAGAAGACAACACAGCAATATGCAAGGATGTCAGGGTTCTACAAGATGATATCAAGGCACTACTGGATGATAATGCTGCTTTACACGCTGCCAACAAGGAGGTAAAAACCCTAAGGAAGACAACACAGCAATATGCAAGGATGTCAGGGTTCTACAAGATGATATCAAGGCACTACTGGATGATAATGCTGCTTTACAGGCTGCCAACAAGGAGGTTAAAAACCCTAAGGAAGACAACACAGCAATATGCAAGGATGTCAGGGTTCTACAAGATGATATCAAGGCACCACTGGAAGATAATGCTGCTTTACACGCTGCCAACAAGGAGGTTAAAAACCCTAAGGAAGAAATAAGTGTGTTAGTTACATTAATGTTCTGCAGGATAATATCAAGACATTATTGGAGGATAATGCTGACTGGCTCACCACTCTGGAGGAAAAGAAGCCAAACATAAAATCACCAAGCAAATGAAGTATATGTTTGATGAGATGGATCCATCCATTTTCTATGCCGCTTGTCCCATGAGATGGATCCTCACAGGGTTCCGAGTTACACACAGGTCACAAAATATGGCAGCTCAAAACAAAGAAGAACCAGATGGAGTGGACACTCCCTTCGGCAAAAGCAACAGATTGCCAACTTCCTACAATCAAAAGCGGTGGATGTAGATATCAACAACATCGATACTTGCATCCCACAGCATGGCAGAAACAACAGCACACCGTGAAACAGAGAAAGAAGTTGAAAGGCACAAACGTCTGTCTGCCTAAATGAGCATCTGACAAAACGGAACGCTGACATCGCTGAAAATGCACAAGACTTGAGGAAGCAGGGAAAGATACAAAGTACTTGGAGTACCAGCGACAAAACCTACGTCAGGCTGGATGTATTTTAAACATCGTATTACCACGACAACAAGGACAAAGGAGGATGCAAGGATAATAAAGGACTACATTCAATGTATGCATTTCAATAAATGTGAAGAGAGGCGAGAATTAAATAAGATGTGCTTCTTCCTACTCCTTTTTGGACATGTGGAACTGCGGAATGTAAAATGACTCATTCATTGTATAATTTATGCATGTAAGAAACAAATTAAACCATAACCATAATAACAATAATAACAACAATGTCACTGTAGCTGGAGCTTTGTTGGTTCTTTTAGCTTTGTGTGCATTTCACTTTGAATACACCGTCTTTAAACAACTCCAAACCTCCATAAAACATAATCTGGAGCAGTTCCGAATCAGTAAATATCTAATAACATGACAAAAATGAAATAAAATACATCACACTTACCACTCACTTGTAAGCACTGGTCTGCAAGACTTGCAGTGGAAGTGGCGAACAAACTGTTTCCCAGACTTATTGAATGATGAACAACACCATGTCTGTCTCCTTTGTTTGTTTTAGAACAGGATCAATTAAGCGCCGCATCTTGTGATGATGCATTCAAGCGCACTGGTAAATTTGGGCATAGGATTTAGACACAAACCAATCAGAGGATGGAAAAACTGTGACGTTATTGTAGGCCTGCTAGCTGGCCCGGGGAAGCGAATCTGAAATCCTATTGGTTAAACAAACAATCTCCATTGCTAATGGACTTTGAAGTGACATGGGTCAGCACTACTGATTCTGAAGGCCCTGGGCCAATTAGCTGGACATGTTAGCGTATAGAAAGAAAATCTATACATATACACATACTGGAAGCAGTGCAGCCAAGAAATGAAGATAATAGACAGTTGGGAATAAATGAATACAATTTCAAAGATCAAATACTACAAGTTGTAAATGTAAATCGTTGCATCTGATAGTGCTAAGGCCAGCAGATAAGGCTTTGCTGGCCCTGATGGCACACTACCCAATTTTGCATTGTGTTTTATTGATAGATTTGTCCACGCGTACACAAAATGTATGTATCCAGACTCCCATTCACTTCAGCTCTGCTCCACCTGTTTCCAAACAACTACAGTCAAGACAGGCCGAGTGAAAGAAGGCGTGGGAGTGCTTAACAAAGACAGCAGACTCAGGCACAGATGCACTAACGAGCCAAGGGAGGCAGACATGCTTGCGTGTGTGTATATGTGCGCATGTGCGTACTAACACACCACACATCACACTCTCAGACAGCCACTCCGTCACTGACAAGTGGCAAATTTCACAAAAATCTCAAAAAGCCCTTTTGTGTCTGTCATCCAGGGAGATTTTCGTTTTGACGAGCAGGGAGAAGAAACAACATCAGACTTTAACGGGTTGAAGGAAGACAAACAAAGCGGTTTGTGTTTTTTATCTTGCCATCACCTGACACAGGTAAAGATGCAGTTAAGGACTAGAACTGATACTTAACCTGAAAATCATGAAATAAAAAGACCATAAAAAATAAATAATATAACTATGTAAAAATAATAAAATCAAATACAATTAATTGTAATTAAATCAAATTTCAATGAATAATAGAATGTATAGATAGATTGTATAGTGTTACTTGTCCTATTTATGCCTCATGCATACATTCGTGGTCACGTGCCGCATTTGGCACTTCTTCTGTAACTTGTGCGTGGAGCTAGACGCTAGAACAAACACTGAGCAGAAATTGGAAAAGGGTATTTTGAATGGCCAGATTAGCTTGAAAGCCCTGGCAGATGGCTCTCTCAACGAAGTACATCACCTCTGGGAGAAGAGGGAAGTTACCGGCGCACTGCAGGTATAGTTTTGTCATTTTTACAGTGGTACCTTGGCATAAAGTGTCCCAACTGTTGCGTGTTTTTAGTTATTCGTTTTGCTTTGACCTGCCAGCTAAAATTTTGGTTAGAAGCTGTTAACTACCGGCATAGCTTATTTGGGTCACTAGCTAAATTCATCTTATTAAGTATGAATTGTGCATAACTACAAGAGGAACCACATCAAATTAAAAACACTAAATGAATTCAGAACCACCACCCACCTGGAGTTTATTTGTTTACCACAAATATGCAGATTAGCACTCAATAAGGTCATCTGATTTTACCTTTATGCATCCCCCGCATAGTATCAGCCATTGGCTGCAAATAGTTGAAAGAAAAAGGGTAAAAATACAGTATAGTAGTGTGAGAGCTGCGTGTGAGAATGAAGAAGGTGCGTTCAAGGACCGTCAATCAGTGGGAGAAATCGATGCTCACATTTAACATTAAAAAATGGGGGCTTTCTAACTGTATATTGTTTTTGATTAAAATACTAGCCTGTATTTAAATATTGATATCCCTTTACATAAAATGATAAAAACGTATTTTTTAGCTGCGATTAAAATGCGATTAATCACGATCAAATATTTGAATTGATTGACAGCCCCAGTGACTATCTATTCGCACCAGTATGATGAACCAAAACGCCACAGCTCCTCCTCCATCTTGAAGCCAATTTGCTTCTTCCTTAATGGTGTCTACATGGGAGGTCTTCTTTTTTCTTAGATTAAAAATTTCATAAACAGGTTGGGGGACGGGGGGTTTCTTTACATCATTCCATACTAATCAGTGGAAGCACCAGCAAGTATGTGAGAGTGTGTGAGGCATAAATAAGGCAGTAGGCACTTCTTCTTCTATTCTTTCCCCAACCTTAACTCCTCTCGGAGTCTTTCTGAAGACGGCATCTGTCTTTTTGATGCCTGAAAGAGAGAGGAGGCAAGGGATGGTGGGGGCGCATCACCTTTCATCCAGGAGATGGTGCCGTGAAGGCAAAGAAGGAATCCTTTTCACAGAATCTTAACCAGGAAAATATTTACATATGCAGCAGGATCAACACTCATACAGCCATTTTTGGGCTTTTTTTGTTTGTTTTTTTCCATTTTGGCTGAACAGATAGGTGACGAGCTCCGTCTGGTGCTTGCAAGATAGTCCCTAAGTATGAAAAACTGCAAATTAGTATTAGCCTGCAGTCTTACCTTGTTTATCACATTAATTGCTTCAACTTAGGTTTCAACGTTATTATGGAATAAAAGCATAAAAACCTGTTTTTGATTTTGTAAATATGTTTTTTAACATTATTATAGCTCTGTTGACATGAAATAAAACACCTAGTCACCTTTACACTCTTATTATTAATTGTTTAGAATACATTGCCCAACTTTTATGCTGTAAGCCAGCTAGCGAGCTATCCAGTTATCCTCAGATCTTACCCAAAATCTTACCACTGCCACACGGAATGGGAGGATAACTTTGATTTGTTGGACGTGCCATGTAATGTAAGGTAATGTCCCACTGTTTTGTGTCATGAGTGACCAGAATACCACACAAAACTAATCATTTAGCAATGAATTAATTTTGGAAAAAAACGGAATACAGCGCTAATCGAACCTTGATATGGACAGGTGAAATGATACACTTTCTATTCATTTATTATTTTTTCTATATATTTATTGAGCAATAAATATCACATACAGTAATCCCCCGCCATTTTCAGTCTTCAATTTGTGAAGCTTCACGCAAGAAATGTGTTTTGTGGTTGACTACCGTATGTATTTTTTACCTAAATGAAACATTTTCAAGCATAAAAATGGCTAAACGAACTCAAATACAAGTATTAGGCATTCAGAAGATGCCTTCAAACATGTTGATAGGTGTCAGTAATGTAAAAATACATTTATGCGACCACAGAAATTATTATTGGGACAAAATTGTTAGGTTCTGTTTTTTGTGTTGGTTTGTGTTTTTGTGTTATTGCTATTTTCCGGGCATTCACTGTTTTTTTCCCCCATGCCTAAACTACCCAAGTGCTGAGTAGAGGCGGGCCCAGGAGACACGCCTGTAACAGATTGGCAGTTAGGCCTATTTATGCCAGCTGCCAAGTTCTACCCGTCAATTTTTGTATTTTGTTGGAACCTATCTCTACCCTTAGCGCTAAACCCTGTTGTTTAGTTGACCTTTTTTCCCATGCAAGACCCGAATAAACTCTTCGGACTTGCTGCACGGTTCCCGTCCACACCGAAACGTAACAGTAATTTTGAATTTACAATGCATGTACTAGTAAATTCTCAACACATTCTCATTATTTTGGTAATCTTTCATGCAAGAGCTGATCTGCCAACCTTGAACACCGCCCAATATTAATTTTTTATTACCAGATATTAACAAATTTCCGCTTTTTCACCTTACATTATGATTTTCCAGTTTTGCTAGGGTTTTCTATGTCATTTCATAATTAAAATGTGCTGCGGGCCAATAACAATAGAGCCAACTGCCGCAATTGGCCCCTGGATCACACTTGGGACTCTGTTGAGTTTATAACTCTCTGGCAACCACAACCCTTGTCGACTATCATTTGGGAGCAAGTCGGTGTTTTGCAAGTCTCCAATAAATCGTCAATCTCAAGTAAAGATGTCAAAGCCCAAGTCAAGTCTTAAGTCAAGACAAGACAGGGCGAGTCCGTGGCAAAGTCATAAGCTTGAAATGTTTGAGTCCTTACAAGTCGTTAGGACTGTGAAGTGTTTAGCATGTAGAATTCCGTTTTACCAATGTAGCAACCCGTCACATTTAACAAATACAATGAATGCACTTTTTTTCATATATGTTTTTAATGAAATACCTTTTTAATAGGTCAGTTTGACAAGACTTAGTCACAGAAAAAGAGTGCTGACATAGCATTCCGGATTCATGTAATTCTGTTATTTGTCCTTAAACCGGATTTGACATTAAGAGATGCATTCAAAAGGGGGACATATGAACGATTACGTTCGTTGGAATACTTTGAATGGGGACACAGTCGCTGAAAGTCAAGTGTTTTCAAGTCATCAGACTAACGTCCGAGTCAGGTCCTGAGTCATTGGCGTCAAAGTCCAGGTGGAGTTGCAGGTATTTGATCATATCGTCAAGTCCAGCCCTGCTGTTTAGCTTGTTAGCTTCCTTCGCAGCAAGCAAGCGATGGTGATTGATTAGAGAAGATGTGTGTTTTTACAGCTGCAACTAATTGACGCACTACAAAAGTCATTTTTATTGTAAATGTTTGATTCCAAATGAGTTTCCTCCATAGGGTGGCTGCCCCCCCCCTCTTAAGAGATAGGGTGAGGAGTTCGACCATCCAGGAGGAGCTCAGAGTAGAAGCTCTACTCCTTCACACGGAGAGGAGCCAGTTGAGGTGGCTCGGGCGTCTAGTCCGGATGCCTCCCGGGCGCCTGCCTGGTGAGGTGTTCCGGGCATGCCCAGCCGAGAGAAGGCCCCGGGGAAAACCCAGGACAAGCTGGAGGGACTATGTCTCACAGCTGGCCTGGGAACGGCTCGGCGTCCTCCCGGTGGAACTGGAAGAGGTAGCCGAAAGTCTGGACTGCCCTACTGAGACTGCTGCCCCCGTGACCCGGACCCGGATAAGTGGAGGAAAATGGAATGGAATGATTCCGAATCGGAGGAAAAGGGGATTTTGGGGGGTGAATTGCTGCAAAACGACACATCACGATAAGTGAACGTATACCTAATCTCAGCGCCACTACTACTAAACCCAAACCAGCACCGACATCTACTTAGTTTTACTAGACTTTACACCGAAGACCGGGTTTTGGTGCTCATCCCCATGCATGCACGCTGACAAGGTGGCTGAGTTCTGAAGCTGGAAGCAGGAATCAGCACAAAGTAGTCGTGTTGGAAGTGTCCTCGCACGGAGAGACGAACTCCCTCACTTTCACAACCTGCGCACGTTGAGCCCCCCTCGCTCGCCCACCTATGGTTTCAAGGTTGTTACTTCGCTGTCACATTCTGAATAGTGGATTCTTTTTTGTCCCCCTCTGCCGAGAAAAGAACTCCCCCACAATGTCTAAGCTCTTCATTATGCTCCCATCACGGCTGACAGTCTGGAACATGTTTGTTACTGTGGTTGCCTGAGCTTATTCCAAAGTGTACGCTCAACTTGTACTACTAGTTCATTGGTGTAGTGAGGTGCTGACTCTTTTGGAGATTTTAAAATATTATCACACGTTGCTCATTAAAAGGATCACAGGATTTTTATGAAATGAAAAACAAGAAAGACCGGCGACCAGTCCAGGGTGGACCCCGCCTCCCGCCCAAAGTCAGCTGGGATAGGCTCCAGCATACCCGCGACTCTAATGAGGATAAGCGGTATAGAAAATGAATGAATGAATGTATATATGCAGTATGTGTGTATATTTATATCAATATGCAACTTATATATATATACCTATATATATACATACTGTATATATACACTATATTTACACTATTTATATATATACAATCTTTATATACGTACTACCCAGAAAATTAGAATATCTTGAAAAGATTGTTGTATTTCCGCGATTCCACATAAAAGGTGAATTTTACATACTATATAATCGAATAATATGCAAATCAATATATTTCAAGTTTTTTTGAGTGGGATTTTGCTGATCAGGTCTTACGCATCTTAAAAAAATATGTATAATATATAAAATTTCCTGAGATGGGCGGTTGGGATTTTTATAAGATGAAAATCTTAATCAGCGAAGTTACAGCTCCATCGGGAGGACACCAAGGCGTTCTCAGGCCAGCTGTGAGACATAGTCCCTCCAACGTGTCCTAGGTCTTCCCCGGGGCCTTCTCCCGACTGGGCATGCCCGAAACACCTCACCAGGGAGGCGCCCGAGAGGCATCCGGACTAGATGCCCGAACCACCTCAACTGGCTCTTCTCGATGTGAAGGAGCAGCGGCTCTACTCTGAGCTCCTCCCGGATGGCCGAGCTCCTCACCCTATCTCTTAGGGTGAGTCCAGCCACCCTACGAAGGAAACTCATTTCCGCCGCTTGTATCCGCGATCTCATTCTTTCGGTCATGACCCATAACTCATGACCATAGGTGAGGGTGGGAACGTAGATCGATCGGTAAACAGAGAGCTTTGCCTTCCGGCTCAGCTCTCTCTTCACCACGACGGTCCGGTACAGCGACCGCATTACTGCAGATGCTGCACCGATCCGTCTGTCGATCTCACGCTCCAACCTTCCCTCACTCGTGAACAAGAACCCGAGATACTTGAACTCCTCCACCTGAGGCAAGACCTCACTCCCAACCCGGAGGGTACAGTCCACCCGTTTCCGACTGAGAACCATGGCCTCGGATTTGGAGGTGCTGAGTCTCATCCCAGAAGCTTCACACTCAGCTGCAAACCGCTCCAGTAAACGCTGAAGGTCACAGCCTGATGAGGCCATAAGGACCACATCGTCTGCAAATAGCAGAGACGAGATCCTAAGGTCACCAAGCTGGACTCCCTCAACACCTTGACTGCGCCTAGAAATTCTGTCCATGAAGATTATGAACAGAATCGGTGACAAAGGGCAGCCTTGGCGGAGGCCAACGTTCACCGGAAACAAGCTCGACTTACTGCTGGCAATGCGAACCAGGCTCCTGCTTCGATTGTACAAGGACCGAATGGCACGTAGAAGCGGACCATCAATCCCGTACTCCCGGAGCACCCCCCACAGGACACCACGAGGGACACGGTCGAATGCCTTTTCCAGGTCTACAAAGCACATGTAGACTGGTTGGGCAAACTCCCACATACCCTCGAGTACCCTTGCAAGGGTGTAGAGCTGGTCCAGTGTTCCGCGACCGGGACGAAAACCACATTGCAGCTCCTCTAACCGAGGTTCGACTAACGGTCGTACCCTTCTCTCCAGCACCCTGGAGTAGACTTTCCCAGGAAGGCTGAGGAGTGTGATCCCCCTATAGTTGGAACACACCCTCCGGTCACCCTTTTTAAAAATGGGGACCACCACCCCGGTCTGCCAGTCCAGAGGTACTGTTCCTGACTTCCATGCAATGTTGTAGAGGCGTGTCAACCAACACAGTCCTCCAACATCCAGAGCCTTGAGAAATTCTGAGCGGAACTCGTCTACCCCCGGAGCCTTGCCACTGGGGAGTGATTTGACTACCCCAATTACCTCAGCCACGGTGATAGAACTGTCCACGTACGTATCCTCAGACTCTGCTTCCTCTATGGAAGGCATGTCAGTGGGATTGAGAAGGGCCTCGAAGTATTCCTTCCACCGACCAACTATATCCACAGTCGTGGTCAGCAAGCCCCCGTCCGCACTGTAAACAGTGTGAACTGGGGGCTGCTTCCCCTTTCTGAGGTGTCGGACGGTTTGCCAGAACCTCTTCGAGGCCGACCGAAAGTCGTGCTCCATAGCCTCACCGAACTCCTCCCACACCCGAGTTTTTGCCTCGACCACCGCCGAAGCCGCGTGCCGCTTGGCCTGCCGGTACCTGTCAGCTGCTTCGGGAGTCCCGCAAGCCATCCATGCTCGATAGGACTCCTTTTTCAGCTTGACGGCAGCCCTAACCCCCGGTGTCCACCATCGGGTTCGGGGCTTGCCACCACGACTGGCACCGACCACCTTGCGGCCGCAACCACAACTGGCTGCCTCAGCAATAGAGGCACGGAATACGGCCCATTCGGACTCAATATCCCGGTCCTCCCTCGAAATGCAGGCGAAGCTCTGCCGGAGATGAGAGTTGAAGACTCGACGAACGGGAGATTCTGCCAGACGTTCCCAGCACACCCTCACTACGCGTTTGGGTCTGCCAGGTCTGTCCGGCATCCTTCCCCGCCATCTAATCCAACTCATCACCAGGTGGTGGTCAGTTGACAGCTCAGCCCCTCTCTTCACCCGCGTGTCCAGAACATACGGACGCAGGTCTGATGATACGACCACAAAGTCGATCATAGACCTGCGACCTAGGGTGTCCTGGTGCCAAGTGCACTTATGGGCATCCTTATGTTCGAACATGGTGTTCGTTATGGACAAACTGTAGTTCGCACAGAAGTCCAGCAACAACACACCGCACGGGTTCAGGTCAGGGAGGCCGTTCCTCCCAACCACGCCCCTCCAAGTCACACTGTCATTGCCCACATGGGCGTTGAAGTCTCCCAGTAGAACTATGGAGTCACCAGCTGGGGTGCTCTCCAGCACCCCTCTGATAGACTCCAAGAAGGCTGGGTACTCTGAACTGCCGTTCGGCGCATAGGCACAAACCACAGTCAGGACCCTTTCCCCAGCCCTAAGGCGTAGGGAAGTAACCCTCTCGTTTACTGGGGATGACTCCAACACAGAGGCACCAAGCCGGGGGGCTAACAATAAGCCCACACCAGCTCGCCGCCTCTCCCCAGCGGCAACTCCAGAGAAGAACAAGGTCCAGCCCCTCTCAAGGAGTTTGGTTCCAGAGCCTAAACTGTGGGTTGAGGTGAGTCCGACTATATCTAGTCGGAATCTCTCCGCCTCTTCCACAAGCTCGGGCTCCTTCCCCACCAGAGAAGTGACATTCCATGTCCCAAGAACCAGATTTGGTCGCCGAAGCCCAGGTCGCCCGGACACCCGCCCTCGACCACTGCCCAAATCACACTGCACCGGACCCTTATGCTTGCCCCTGCAGGTGGTGGGTCTGCGGGGGCAAGCGGGGGTTCTTCTTCGGGCTAGGCCCGGCCAGGCCCCACAGTTTAAGGCCTAAGCCTGGCTCAAGGGTGAGGCCCTGGTATCCTACGTCCGGGCGAGGTGCGGTCACTCCTCTTGTTCTTCTTCATTCGGGTCTTCTGAATCACTCTTAGTCTGGCCCGTCACCTAGAACCTGTTTGCCTTGGGAGACCCTACCAGGGACATAAAGCCCCGACAACATAGCTCCTAGGATCACTCGGGCACTCAAACGTCTCCACCACGATAAGGTGGTGATTCACGGAGGGGAAATCACCACCTTATATATCAATAAGATATATTGCCTCTGCTTGAGATATTTCAATTTGTAGTGGCTCAATAAAATTTGGTCTCATCTTTAATCTTAAATTGCCAACATAAAACAACTTTTACTTGATATTCTATTTTTTAGGGGTAGTACTGTATATACAGTATATATACACTGCTCAAAAAAGCAGTGTATATAACTTGCACATAACTTTATAATTTTGCCCAATTTAAAAAAAATTTGAGCAATAAAACGGCTAAATGAACTAAAATACAAATAAAAGGCATTCAGAGTATGCATTCAAAGACGACAATGTAGTATTCTACACTGATACCAGGTGTCAGCAGTGTTACTGTAATGTTCGGTGAGACAAACAAGCACCAGATTGACCACCAAAACAACAGCTTTTATTGCAGCTTTGAATCATTTTGCAACATAATAATGTCACATTAATAGCAAAACACACGAGCACAAGTCTTATGCATGTCTTAAATGGCTTGTTTTTAGTTATGATGTGAATGAAGGTTAGCCGCAGCAAGACGGATTACATGAGGGAGTAGTACACGAGTGAGGTTACAACTGCGGTGTGACCAGCAATTTTGTTTGGTTCAGAGACAGCGCCCCTGAGGAGACAGGAGGCAGAGCTGGAGGTAGCAGAGATGAAGATGCTGAGGTTCTCTTTAGGTGTGACCAGGATGGACAGGATCAGAAATGAGTACATCGGAGGGGCAGCATGTGTTAGAGGTTTTGGAGATAAAGTCAGAGAGGCCAGACTGAGATGGTTGGGACATGTCCAGAGGAGAGATAGTGAATATATTGGTGTAAGGATGCTGAGTTTTGGTTTGGTTTAGAGACAGCGCCCCTGAGGAGACAGGAGGCAGAGCTGGAGGTAGCAGAGATGAAGATGCTGAGGTTCTCTTTAGGTGTGACCAGGATGGACAGGATCAGGAATGAGTACATCGGAGGGGCAGCACGTGTTAGAGGTTTTGGAGATAAAGTCAGAGAGGCCAGACTGAGATGGTTGGGACATGTCCAGAGGAGAGATAGTGAATATATTGGTGTAAGGATGCTGAGTTTTGGTTTGGTTTAGAGACAGCGCCCCTGAGGAGACAGGAGGCAGAGCTGGAGGTAGCAGAGATGAAGATGCTGAGGTTCTCTTTGGGTGTGACCAGGATAGACAGGATCAGGAATGAGTACATCGGAGGGGCAGCACGTGTTAGAGGTTTTGGAGATAAAGTCAGAGAGCCCCGACTGAGATGGTTGGGACATGTCCAGACGAGAGATAGTGAATATATTGGTGTAAGAATGCTGAGTTTTGATTTGGTTTAGAGACAGCGCCCCTGAGGAGACAGGAGGCAGAGCTGGAGGTAGCAGAGATGAAGATGCTGAGGTTCCCTTTAGGTGTGACCAGGATGGACAGGATCAGAAATGAGTACATCGGAGGGGCAGCATGTGTTAGAGGTTTTGGAGATAAAGTCAGAGAGGCCCGACTGAGATGGTTGGGACATGTCCAGACGAGAGATAGTGAATATATTGGTGTAAGAATGCTGAGTTTTGATTTGGTTTAGAGACAGCGCCCCTGAGGAGACAGGAGGCAGAGCTGGAGGTAGCAGAGATGAAGATGCTGAGGTTCCCTTTAGGTGTGACCAGGATGGACAGGATCAGAAATGAGTACATCGGAGGGGCAGCATGTGTTAGAGGTTTTGGAGATAAAGTCAGAGAGGCCCGACTGAGATGGTTGGGACATGTCCAGAGGAGAGATAGTGAATATATTGGTGTAAGAATGCTGAGTTTTGATTTGGTTTAGAGACAGCGCCCCTGAGGAGACAGGAGGCAGAGCTGGAGGTAGCAGAGATGAAGATGCTGAGGTTCCCTTTAGGTGTGACCAGGATGGACAGGATCAGAAATGAGTACATCGGAGGGGCAGCATGTGTTAGAGGTTTTGGAGATAAAGTCAGAGAGGCCCGACTGAGATGGTTGGGACATGTCCAGAGGAGAGATAGTGAATATATTGGTGTAAGAATGCTGAGTTTTGATTTGGTTTAGAGACAGCGCCCCTGAGGAGACAGGAGGCAGAGCTGGAGGTAGCAGAGATGAAGATGCTGAGGTTCTCTTTGGGTGTGACCAGGATAGACAGGATCAGGAATGAGTACATCGGAGGGACCGCACGTGTTAGAGGTTGTGGAGATAAAGTCAGAGGGGCCAGACTGAGATGGTTTGGACATGAAAATGATGAAAAAAGTAAAAGGGGTCTAAATCCTATCAATACTGAAGGTAATAACTGCTAATTCAGTGTTTTCTTTTTTCACAAGTGGAAACGTCTCCTCAGGGATTTTCGTTTACTTGGGTGTTTTAAAATGAAGAAATGAACTTGTCAGGCGTGTGCAATGAAGCCCAAGCACGTAAAATGTAATTTATAGCGCAGATCTGCATTGGGCGGTATAGAGCTGTCCTCAGGTGTGCAGTATTGCTCCACACATAATGAAGCTGCAAATGCCAAACTCCGGGTTTTAAGTGAGGAGACGTACCATAAATTCAAGCATCCTTGCTGCCTTTCTGCAAAGTTGTCAGCACACCTCAAAAGCTTTCTCTCACCCAGCACCCAGTCCCTGGTGGAGGCACAGCACCATGCGCCCGGAATAAAAAGGAAGTATTGGACATTTTGGTGCAAACCGGGACTATTTTTGCTTGCTTACAATCCTGCACGTCCTGCTCTGACAGATGATGTTTATGTTTGTCCATTAAGAGGAAGGGAAACTATAAAAATTAAAGTTATAACAGCAATATCAGGACATCCCAGTGCTCCCGTTCCGTGCGCGGTCGTATAGCGTGCAAGCTCACATGCATGTGCTTTTATGTTTACAAGGACGTATACAGCAGCCGTGACTTACTGCCAACAATTGCCTTTTGACTCGTGCCGCAGTGTTTGCGCGGCTGTTAGCCAAAGGCGTTTTGCTCCAGCGGGTGTCAGTGAAATATTGATTTAAGGTGGCGTAAAAAACAAAAAAAAACAAACGTAAACATCCCATTGAGTTTAACCTAAAAGGGCTTCGGCGCCACCTAGTCAAAGAAGAAAAGCAGCTGGGAGGCGTTTATCCGTGTTCTACTCGATTGTGTCTTCTGTTCAACTCTTGTTCCGTGCCTCCGTCAACATGATGGATCACGTTTTAGGGTTCGCTCTCCTGGGAGTGATCCGCTCCCATCTGCACCATCAACCGCGGCGGGCCCAGACCGAAGATGAGAGAAGCCGACGGACGCCTTTCTCATTACAGCCGAAGCCTGCGGCGGGTGGGCCCCCATCGAAGCGGGTGGAAGTTGGCGGTTGCAGGAGACGCATTCAAAGATATGATATGTAGTATTTTACACTGGTCCCTAGGGTTAGTAATGTTACTCTGATGTCTGATGACACACTCAAGCCCCAGACTTGATCGCCAAAACAACGGGTTTTTACTGCAGGCACAATTATGCCTAATCCCTAATCCCCCGACGTCACTTCAGAATCAGAATCAGGTATAGTTCAGACACTAGAACCTTAGAATTCTATCAGGAATGCATAATTTATACGGGTTTACCCAGAGTGCAATTTAAGGGGCAGGACTGGGGATTCTGCGCATTACTGAACATTTTAATGTCACATATGTAGTCTATGGAGGGTTCAGCGGGGGTCCTGGGCCTTGTTCATGAGGCCAAAGGCAGATGGAAATAAACTGTTCTTGTGGCGTGCGGTTCTGGTCCTGATAGGCCTCCTGCCAGAGGGGAGTTAATGAAAAGGTTTGTGACCAGGGTGGGAGAGTTGGGCCACACCACTTCCTGTCGGTCCCACACTCAACTCCCCTGGTTACCACATTTAAGGTAACACACACAACCTTAAGTTCTATTTGTGTTTTAAATTACTTATTTTCTTGTATTAATTCTGCTATATTAAGTCATACAAGTGTAAAGGTGACTATAGGGGTGTTATTTCATGTCTGGAGGGCTCTAATGATGCTAAACTTGCATTTAGATGTTTGTACACAGGTTTTCTATACTGTAATTATGGAAATATTCCATTTATAAATGAGGAATCCTCGAAATCTATTTACTATATTGAGTCATACAAGTGTAAAGGTGACTCTAGGGGTGTTATTTTGTGTCTAGAAGGCTCTAATGATGTCAAAAAACGTATTTAGAAGATTTTCTGTGCTCAAACTACCACAATATTCTACTCATAATGCTAAATCTGACTTAAATTCTGGAACTAATTAAGCACGATAAACAAGTGATTACTATATATGCAAAACGATGTAGAAAAATGATTCATCTTATTTGTTATTTGTTGTATTAATAATAAATTGGGCATTACTTTTCCATTTTAAGAGTTAAAGGGATAGTTTGGATTTTTTGACATGAAGTTGAGTGACATCCCCATCAGACGAGTGGCACTTTAATAGTAATGATCCTCTAAAATATCATTCGATTGAGGTGAATTTGAATTTCTCATTTTTTCTGCAAAAATGAAGAAATGAATGGCAACAGGTGTGAAAGTTTTGTCTGCATCCCACGACGCTCCCCGCTATCATTCCATGGCTCCGCCAAATGTGACACAGCAGGTTGCAGAAAAAACACAAATTATTTAATGCAATCGAGTGTTCCTAATCCTGTGACCGCCAGCCGAGGTCACGGGGTCACCTCCTCGCCGCCGCGACACATGATCTACGCACCAGCTCACAGAGAAAAGGTCAATGACATAAACTAAATCCAATAGGAATATTGCTTTTCATTGATTTTTTTTTTTTTTTTTTTTTGGCACCCTCGCCGCCGCCACCTTGAGATAATACACACATTTCCGGCAACGCCGGTGGTGTGTGTGTGTCGATGCATAAGCACATGATGGATAAAAGCAACAGTGATTGGTCGTTACAGTGTGCAGGTAAATTGACTAATGCCTTCATCACGGGTGCAAATGGAAGCGTAACTCTTGCAGGGCGTGTTGGAGACATGGGGAAGTATAAGACTATAACTTAGAGGGAGTGTGTTGTTAGCGTGCCCAGACACACACACACACACACACACGCACACGCAACTGACTCACCGACCACTGCATGGGGGCCGAGGCCAGTTATTTGTTAAATGGCAGCATGACTGCTCTGGTGCTCCTAACTGGATTTCAATTCTCCCTAAAAACCCATCAAGTGTTGCAGGGAATGACCTCAGAGTCTGTCAAACACACACACACACACACACACACACACACCGATATTCTTATTATTCATTTCATTTCCAGTTGGCCTCAAACGCTGTTTTCCATTGAATAAAATAGTGCAGGTGTGGCGCACAAGCCCGATTCGTTGATTCCGTCCTCCCAAAGTTTCCACTTGAGCGCCGTGGGAAGTCCCAATTCAAAGCCTTCGAATGCAGCCCGCAAATCCTGATGGTTTTAGCAGGGCGATACTGTCATGGCGTCCTCCCACACAGGATCTGCTTCCTCCTACTCCGTGTCAGACATGTTGAAGCGTGCAAATATTTGTGGTTACATACAAAGGTGTCTTCTGCTTCTGGTTGCTGCGCTGTTTGCCTTCAATGTGCTCCTTGTGACCTGGTCTACACCTGCTCCCGTCATTAGTACACCTGCATCTTACCCTGATGCATGTGCCCTCCTCCGGGTGTACCTTCTTTTCTGACTTTCTTTTTTGTAAAGTCTTTGTCTGTGGTGGCCTTCAATTTAGGATTGTGTGTTCTTCAGATTGGGGATCCACAGACGGGGATTTTTGATTTAGCATTTTTGATCTTGGGTTTCCTTAGTGCTTTCTTTGATATTTGGACCATTTTGTTGAGCTAAATGCCTAAATAGGCATTCAGAAGACGCATTCAAACATGCCGCGGTGATATGTAGTATTCCCCACTGGTCACCGGGTGTCAGTAATATTGCAATAACAGAAATGGAATCTACCAAAGTCACAACAAATCGTCATAATTTTGTTAATCTTACATGCAAAAGCCGACCTGCCAACCTACAATAAACACTCCCCCCAATATTTCTGTTCAAATTGTGTAAATAAATACATAAAAAGGCCAAACAACGGTACATATTTGAAGGCAGAAATGAATAATGCGGAAGGAATGTCGGGCACGAGGATAATAAATTTGGACACATCGGCACGTTTACACTAACAGTGAAAGTACTCCCTACTTCTTGCAGTTCTTGCCCCACTATTTGAGAACCACTGGGCTAATTAACACGTTTGACCGCCAAAGTTTTGAACGTTTTGGTTTAATTAAAAGGTACAACTAAATATTCCAAATCCAAATTTAAGAGGTATAACTATCTAAATATAAAATATACAATGTTAAATATGGATCCCATTAAAGAAAAAGATGTCCGTTCGTCAAGTTTTTTTTGGTCTGTGTCTAAACAATAAATACATTTGAATGTTATTTTGTTGACTTTATATGACCTCATATAGTAGACATGACAAGCTATAATAAGACTTGATAACACACTGGGGAAGTTCATTGTTGTTGTAGTATTTTAAACATATTGGGTCAATTGCATGCAATGTATTATTCTAAACCATAACAAAGGGTTTGAAACTGACAAAGTAAGAAGCCAAAAAGGTACCACTTCCACACAGAACGGGAGGAGAACCCTCTGTGTCCATGGCTGACCCCATGATGCATTGACTATGTAACATTACTGACATTAAAAGTTGGCCTGTAAGAAAATAATGGCCGCTGCTTCAAGTCCTAGCGGACAAACAAATAACACAAAAATATTAAGTGTGAAAAATATTCATTGAAAAACAATGAAAACCACAAGATTTTCATCACTTTCTAAAAAAAAAAAAAAGAACAGGACAGGACAGCCAGGACGGGAATGTCCTGGGAAAAATGTCTGGTCACCCAATCGGAACTCTCACATGGTGAGAGTTTGATGGGTTTGGAATGACTTTTTTGTGTGTTCATATATTTTCCTCCAAATGGTACAAACTTTGGTGCATTACACTTTTGCAATTCAAATGCAGTGGGTAATTATTTATTTCAACCAAAGCCTTACAACACAAAAGTTGTATCACTATTAGTGTAATTAATCCATTCCAGAAGGTAAGACTCTAACCAAAACATACTCGTAAAACTTTCCCATAAGAAATCCTGTAAATCCAATGAATCTGTTCCAGAAAGTCAAAAACACAAAACATGTTATTATTGTTTCACATGCAGAAAATAACCCAAAATGCATGTAAGTGATGAATGAAAGGGGTAAACAAAAATGTAAAGTTACGTGGCGTAACTGTGCTAAGTGACAACAGACTGCAGAATCAACCTCTGATGACATCAGAGATGGGCGACGTAGCTGACTTTAGCTGTCATCAAGCTGCTAACAATTACTTTTTGTGGCTTTAGGAAAGTCAGAGCGCAGTTGTTAGACTGTCTGCTGTGTGTTGTGTTGTGCTTGCTGATAGCCTGTCAATGGCTGCCGTTCTTCCATGAAGCATTTGCGGCCATAGAGGGCGGTCCAGAGGGAGTTGTTCACAGCCGCTTGGATTGATCGTCATGGAAGTCCCTTTTGATGCAGTCTTTGTAACGGAGAATGTTAAATCCCCGTAGAGAGCAAAGTCGTCCAGACGACCAGCATGTCCAGTCTGCCTGGGTCTAGATGCCAACACAGCTTCTACACTTGCTACGTTTGCCTTTTTTGAGAACTTCCGTTCTGCAGACTTAATAACAGGACAAGACTTGTCGTATCGGAAAATGTTCAGCTTTCGCTACTTGAGGTTCCACTGTGAATACCCTCAAGAGCTTCCTGCCAATCCGGCAGTTTCTCGGCACCGGATGCCGAGGAGGCGACTCGTCCCCTCTCTAACACCCGCCGATCCTCCTTGGAAGGCACCAGCTCGTCATTGCAGACTGATCTCAAGGCCATTGAGGAGCACGGCGCTCGTCCCGACTCCACCATCCGACCACCTCCTGTAAGGAAACCTTCCCGATCCACTCAACAGTTTTACGAGTTGAGGCTTTATGAGCGTCATCGACTTCTCCTTCCCTTTTCTCCTTTTTCTTCTGCAGACAGCTTTCTCAGCTCGTTTCCATCGGACACCCTGCAGGGAATCTTGGAGCGTAAAGTTGTGTCTTTCTCTCACCACCGCTCAAGTTGTGAGACCATAAAGCAAAATAACGAAGTGCTTTAGTGATTTGTCACACCGAGTCCTGGGGGAGTTGAGAAGCTGTCCTTGAAATCTAGACTTTGGCGGGTCTACATGTGTGTTTTCTTTGTTTGCCGTCCCCCAACGATCAAGTCATGTGTGCATCCTCATGCTTCCCGCCCCCTCACCAGTCCATGCCCTTTGTCATTCAAACATGACCCCACATTTATTGTTCTCCCCTTCCTTAACTCGCCATCACACACCCGCTTGAAGGGCAGCCTCTTATCATCCAGAGCTTCCTGCTTCGCCGCCCCGCCCACCCTCAGCGCACCCATTACCGACAGGCAGCCGGCATGTTGTTCCGCTGTCGCTCTCCGCTCTGACGGCTGCCAACAATAGAGATGGGAGAGCCAAAATGGCAGAAGATGTCTGGCTCGGCCCTTGGGGGCCTGTGGCATATCGTCCCAGCTAATCTTAATGCACGTCTTCCACAACAAATTGGCCGGTTCACTTAAGAGGCGGCTGCGGCCCATGAATATTTAATATGGCGAGGGTGTCCGAGTGAGGCGATGCGATGATTGAAGCTTATCTTATTTAGCCAGACAGAAGGGGTCAGTTCCTAGCCCAGTTCAGGACACTCCACCACTCTACTGAGATCTGGGATTGGGGTAAAAAGGATTAAAAATGCTTTTTCTCCTCCCCCCCCGAAGTGGTGTTAGATATTATTATTACACTTATAGATTCAGCACTACTAGCTTCTCATAGAAAACCTTCTTGACGCACTCACTCACATAGCACAATCGGACTTGCACAACACGTACTGTACACATGACTTATGGAAAAATACCGGGAGAAGAGACAAACGCAAAACAGATGCATTCCTCTGGCTCTCGCTCTCAGACACACAAGCTTAACTTTCACTTGGTCTTCCTTGCGGGACCTGATCCGTACACCCTTCTCCCTTCCTTCTCCATGCAGCGCGGTAACCAAATACCAAATATACAAATCATTGGCAATTTCTCCGAGAACCAGAAAGGAACGCTAAGGAAATGAGATAGCTTTGACAGTCGGCAAAGCTTTCCAGTCAGCGATGCTGGAAGACCTCCAGACCCGGGGGCAGTGAGGGCAGAATCCGACATGAGAGTCTTTATGCGCTCGGTTGTCAAATGTTTCTCTCCATATGACACAACTGAAACCACAATACTGAGGGTTTGTGATGCCCAGAGCGGCGTCCCGCTCAAGTTACTGTGACGCTGTGATTTGAAGCTGCACATATGCTTTGTTTTTTTCTCGCCCGACACGTGACGCGACGACGGCGGAGGAGGAAACAACGCAAGGATAGTTTTCCCAACTACCCCTCCCTCATTGTCCTTTTCTGTGCCTCCTTTTTGTCCCTCTGGGCTTGTGTGATTGTTTTTATTTTTTCAAGAAAAGGCTTCTCATATTGCCTTGGCGGTGATGGCGAGTAATACTGCAGCCTCCAAATCAATGGAGCCTGTCCTAGATTTCGCCGCGGTCTCAACTCTCTCTATAAAGGGATCTGGAGGGCACTCTATATTTTTATTAGCTGCAGAGAAATAGAGAGGAAGGGACCAGGATCTCATTACACACAGACACACACACACACAAGTGGACGGAAGCACAGAGACGTTGGCCTTGCATGCATGCACACATAAAAACTGTTACATACTGTACTGTATATACAAGCTTGGTGTAGAATCCACCCACTTCACCGGAGACCCCTGGCGGCTAAAAGTACAGTAATCGCAGCAAAGGCTGTTGCTCCCCATCCAGGGTCTGAACATACACACCTGTGTGCATACACAAACACGGGCACGAAGCAAATGTCACAGCGAGTTACACCGACGGCTCTGCTGATGCTGCACATTGGGAGGCTGGAGCAGCATGCAGGCAAGAGGGACTGAGAAAAGAAGGGGACAGGTTCCAGTTGTGCCCAGACAATTCCGCTTCCTCAACAGTGGAAGCCATCTATCCGTTTTTACACTGTTCACCGGTAATGTAAAAAACCCTGTCAAAGCACTGAGCTACACTGACAATTTAAATTCATTTTATATGAATTTATTCCATGCATTTTCTATGCCGCTTATCCTCATTAGGGTCACGGGCATGCTGGAGACTATCCCAGCTGACTTCGGGCGAAAGACAGGGTACACCCTTGACTATTCCCAACAGTCATTTTTTTGTCCAGATTTCATGTCAGATTTCAGTGTCCTTGTGTTGCCATGTCTGTCTAATCTGCCCAGAGCCTTCAGAATCAAAAGTGCTGGCCTTTGTCACTTAAACACAATTTACAACAGTAATTTTTGGTCCAAACACATTTCAATGTTTTTGTGTTGCTATGTCTGTCTAATCTGCCCAGAGCCTTCAGAATCAGGAGTGCTGGCCCATGTCACTTAAACACTATTCATTCATTCATTTCATGTCAGATTTCAGTGTCCTTGTGTTGCCATGTATGTCTAATTTTCCCAGAGCCTTCAGAATCAGGAGTGCTGGCCCATGTCCCTTAAACACTATTCATTCATTCATTTTCTATACCGCTTATCCTCATTAGGGTCGCAGGTATGCTGGAGTCTATCCCAGCAGACTTTGGGCAAGAGGCGGGGTACACCCTGGACTGGTCGCAGGGCACATATAGACAAACAAACATTCACACTCACATTCATACCTATGGACAATTTAGAGTCGCCAATTAAGCTAACATGCATGTTTTTGGAATGTGGGAGGAAACCGGAGTACCCGGCGAAAACCCAAGCACGCACGGGGAGAACATGCAAACTCCACACGGAGATGCCCAACGGAGATTTGAACCCAGGTCTTGCAGATCTCCTGACTGTGTGGCCTATGTGCTAACCACTCAGCCACCGTGCAGCCCTAAACACTATTTACAACAGTCATTTTTTGTTCCAAACAGATTTCAGTGTCTTTGTGTTGCCATGTCTGTCTAATCTGCCCAGAGCCTTCAGAATCAGGAGTGCTGGCCCATGTCACTTAAACACTATTGACAACAGTCTTTTTTTTTGTTCCAAACAGATTTCAGCATCTTTGAGGTGCCAGTATTGTCAAATTGGTTGATCAGACCAAAAGAAAAGCAAGCTACGTTGAATAGTCTGTAGCGTTTTGCAAGGCGCCCTAACGATCCGCAGCTTTTTCTACAGTTTTTTTGGAGGTGCACATCTATGGAGTAATATTTGTGCCTTAATTTTGAGGTAGCAAAGGCAGATTTTGAGCCATTATAACTTGGAATAATTAGTGTGGTGTGCTCGGTCACTCTTGGTCAATTTAGTGAAAAAAGCAGGTGTGAATCAGGTGGCTCCTATTTAAGGATGAAACCAGCACTTGTTGAACACGCATTTCTCTTTGAAGGTCTGAGGAAAATGGGTTGTTCAAGACATTGTTCAGAAGAACAGCATACTATGATTAAAAAGTTGATTGGGGAGGGGAAAACTCGTGAAGAGGTGCAAGAAAATTTGGCTGTTCAGCTAAAATGATCTCCAATGCCTTAAAATGGAAGACAACTATCAAAATGGATCGAAGAATAACCAGAATGCAAAGGCTCAGCCAATGATCAGCTCCAGGGTGATCAAAAACCGTATGGAGTTACCTCAAATTACTGTGACAGTTAGATGTCGGTGTGCAGCTACTCTATTTGCAAGGACCCCCCTCAAAGTCCTTCTGTTAAAAAAGGCCGGTTTAGTAGAGGTTACAATTTGCCAAAGAACACATCAACCGGCCTAAAGAGAAATGGAGGAACATTTTGTGGACTGATGAGAGTAAAATTGTTCTTTTTGGGTCCAAGGGCCGCAGACAGTTTGTGAGACGACCCCAAACTCTGAATTGAAGCCACAGTACACAGTGAAGACACGGAAGCATCATGATGCGGGCATGTTTCTCCTACTATGATGTTGGGCCTATTTATCCATAGCAGGGATCATGGATCAGTTTGCATATGTCAGAATACTTGAAGAGGTCATGTTGCCTTATGCTGAAGATGACATGCCCTTGAAATGGCTGTTTCAACAAGACAATGAGTCCAGACACACTAGTAAACCAGCAGAATCTTGGTTCCAAACCAACAAAATTAACATTATGGAGGGGCCAGCCCAATCCCCGGGGCCTTCATCCAATGGAGAATCGTGGGGTGACATCAAAAATCCTGTTTGTGAAGCAAAACCAGGAAACGTGAATGAATTGTGGGATGTTGTTAAAGAATGTTGGAGGGGAATAACAGCTGAAAGGTGGCACAAGTTGGTAGAGTCCATGGCACACAGATGTGAAGCACTTATAAAAAACTAAATATTAGTTTAGTGAGTCACGGGATTGCCAAATCCTAGAACCAAAAAAGTTTGTACAAAATAGCTTTGAGTTTGTAAAGCCAACGGCAGACACTGCTATTTTTTTTGACACGCCCCTTTCAACTAATTGGCCAATAGCACAGCCTTAAGAGCGTGCATATCATGAATGCTGGGTCTTGTTTGTTTTCTGAGAATCTACTACACCTACTGGTAACTTGTTTGCCACGTAGCAATAAAAATATACATTAATTCATCCGATTAGTCACATGGGACTGCTATTATTGCCAACAATACCGTATCACATGTTTAAATGCGTCTTCTAGTAAAGAACATTGCATGGTTTCATTTGATTTTTTTTACTAATAGGCCTTCTGGGAGGTTAGGGTGACAAAAGGTACAATCTTAGAAGTTTTGAGGTGAACAAAAAAGATTTACTCCCCACTTACAGCCACAAATATGAATTTGGGAAGACAAGATAAGGATTTTGCAAACTCACGGGTGACCCCCCCCCTTTTTGTTCCTGCTCTTCTGGCCGGATGTCGGACTTAATTCGACAACAGAGAAGCGGAGCTTGCAAAGTGCATTCTAAGTCCGCCACCCCGTTGACACGGGCGGGTCAGAGGCGACGTGGCTGGGCGAGCATCCTGCGCCCCGTCCGTCTGCCTCTGCTGCCAGCCAGCCAGGCTTCGTCAGCAGCTAATTAAATCTGCCGCTATTCATTTGCCCTTAATGTGCTTTTAATTGGATTACAGGGCCGGTGCCTTAGAGAGGGGGTTTACAGGAAGGGGCGCCGGGTAAGACAGAGGTGAGGCGACAGGGGAGGACATCAGCATGAGTGGTGACCTTCCACTCTGTCCAAACAGGAAGGCAAAGATCAAGGATCACGCTTTCACATGATGTGTTTTTGTTTATTTTTTGCAGTCAGCAGGTTTAGGGGGTTTTAGGAGACACAACGCAGAAATAAAAATCTCCTATCCCACGTCTTTCCCTCACATTCATACTGATGCTTGGTATTCAGGTCATTATGTGCTGCGAGATTAAAAGAATGGGGGCGGGTTGGAGGTCAATGTTTAATTTTTGGTAGAATTGATAAATAAATTACAGTCAGATCGATGGACTTTTAATCTGCGGCTGACAGGCGACCAAGTCCGACTCCTCCCTCACGCCGCCTGATTATGAATGAAAGTTGTTGTCCGGCGTGCAGACACCCACTTCAAGGGTGAGCTGGGCAGACTCTTCTAAAACGGGTGAAATGAACAATGTTTTTAATGAATCCATTACTTTAATATATGACCACGTTGACACAATCCGAACCATACTTGACCTTTTCAAGTGACACATTTTGATGTAGAATACAATTCGTTTAGCTTGTTGTCGTTCACGCGGCTGCGGTATTTCATGCTTCCAGGCAGCCGAGCAGCCCCTGGCCCTTTGGCTTGGGATGCAAATGCAATGAATCCTGCCCGGTGTCTCAATGCATCAATGCTGCAATGGTTCATAGACATTCAATCTACCATTAAAAAAAACATTTACCCAATAAATTGGCATTAAGTGAAAATGAACAATTGACAATCTGATATATTATTGCCCAAAACCGTGTGCGTGTGTAATGGTTTTGCTTGGAAATACAAATACATAATAAAATAACTGCAATCGTGCAAATGAAATAATTATCAAATTAAAGTGATTTTCAATAATTTTCAGGTCTGGGGCCTGAGATTCCATTCCAAAATGTTGTACTTGTGCCTCAGCATGAATGTCTTTGTAGTATTTGAGCAATGTTTAGGTTCGTCGTTGTTGAAGTATCCGTTCCCGCCGCAACGTCAACTTTGTCACTGATTCTTGAGCATTGTTTGCAAAAATCTGCGGATACTGACTGGAATCCATGCGACCTTCAATTTTACCAAGATTGCCAGTACCTGTACTGGCCACACAGCCCCACAGCATGATGGAGCCACCACCAAATTCCTTCTTCCATTCAAATTACTCTATTTTAGTTCCATCAGTCCACAGCAACTTAATCCAAAACTAAGCTGGCTTGTCCAAATGTGCTTTAGAATTCCTCAAGCGACTCTGTTTGTGGATAACAGCTTCTTCCTCGTACAGCATCCCCTTGTGCAAAGCGCGCTGAATAGTTGACCGATGCACAATGACATCATCTGCAGCAAGATCATGTTGTAGGTCTTTGGGGTTTGTGGGTTCTCACCATCCTTTTTCTCTGCTTGTCTGAGATTTTTCTTGGCCTGCCGCCCCAGCCCTTAACCAGAACTGTGATTGTGGTCTTCCATTTCCTCACTACGTTCCTCACTGTGGAAATTGTCAGCTAGAATCTCTGAGCTAGCTTTTTTATCCTTCCCCCAAACCGTGATGTTGAACAATCTTTGTTTTCAGGTCATTTGACAGTGGTTTGGAGGCTCCCATGTTGCCACACTTCAGAGAAGATGCAAAGAGGAGAACAACTTGCAATTGGCCACCTTAAATACCCGTTCTCATGACTGGCATGACCTGTGTCTGAAGGTCAAGGGTCAATGAGCTTATCAAACAAATTTTGTGTTCTAATAATTAGTGCTAAAGGTATTCAAATCAATAAAACAACAAGGGTGCCCAAATTTATGCACCTTCCTAATTTTGCTTAAATAATTATTACACACTTTCTGTAAATCCTAAAAACTTCTCAGCTCAAACTAGTGGTGCCTAAAACAAGATTTAAGACCGGGAAGACTGCACCTTCTTCGGTAGTCGGCCCCATGCTGTGGAACGAAATCTTGTCTTAAAAAACACTTTTATTTTCTGGCTTTTAACTAGACGTGAGTTGTGTCATCCTGTGTGTCTTTTATTGTTTCTGTTATTTGATTGGTTCATCTTATTTCAAGGTTTTCCATCCATCCATTTTCCTCCGCTTATCCGGGTCCGGGTCGCGGGGGCAGCAGCTTCAGTAGGGAAGTCCAGACTTCCCGGTCCCCAGCGACCTCTTCCAGCTCCATCGGGAGGACACCAAGGCGTTCCCAGGCCAGCTGTGAGACATAGTCCCTCCAGCGTGTCTTAGGTCTTCCCGGGGGCCTTCTCCCGACTGGGCATGCCCGAAACACCTCACCCGGGAGGCGGCCGGGAGGCATCCGGACTAGATTCAAGGATTTTTTAATCTATTTTATTTATTGTCGTTCTTAATGTTTATGTTTTTATATTTATTTACTAGCTTTTATTGTGTTCATTTGTATATTTTATTATATATTGTTTTACTAGTTGGTGATGCACTACAGAAATTGTGCTTGTAAAATGTGCTATGTAAATAAAGTGGATTGGATTGGATCCAATCCTATGTATATATTATATATATATATATATATATATACATATATACTGTATATATATATTATGGCTGTCAATTGATAAAAATATTTGTTCCCGATTAATCAAACTTTGTCTATAGTAAACTCATAATTAATCGCAATTAATCGCAAGTACTTTGTTATTTTTACTCACTCTTTGTAAATATGCAAACATTGTTTATTTCATATTATCTTTGGTACTTATATTTATTTATTTCTATTACATTATAGTATAGTATTTTATAGTATATAAAATAATGTAATATAATATTAGATGTTATTTTATTAATATTGCATTGCATTTTTTTTAAGAGTGTTTTGTCTTTTCCTTCTACAGATAACCTGCTGTAACCAAGCAATTTCACTTGTACTTCAATAAAGTCTGTCCATGGGATAATCATATTGGAAATATGGACTATTCTTTGATTCAAAAATAATATAAAGTTACTAATCCCCCAGTGATTTCACCTTTTTCATGTTTAATGTGAGCGGAGATTTGTCCCATTGTTTGACTGTCCTTGAATGCACCTTCTTCTTTCTCACACACTGCACGGAATACTACAGTGTATTTTACCCTTTATACAGTATTTACCCAATATTCAGTACATACACATATATATATACAGTATACTGTATGTGGAAAGATTAGTCACTCCTAGAAAGCCTTTTGGGAGCCAACAGTCTAAACTACCCCAAAGGAAATGGTGACTTCATCGCAATTCTGCACAAGTGATTCAATTCTTGATTTGGTCACCATCTTTGTCCTGTTTTTTAATTTGTGTGGCACAATTACAGCATGTACTACATCATGTGGAGTCATTTTAAGTGTCGACATCCTGATACATTCCGTGTTGACAGACCGCTTTTCTAAATAGAATTAAAAGAAACTTCACGTGGACACGGCCGAGCTGCGCCTCCCTCCTTAGAGCTCAGAGCCGTAATGGCAGCTGATTCATTTTTCTTCCGCCCTCGATGCATTCATCCACGCTGGCCATGAGCCATCAGAACAAAAACTTAAGCTCGTGCATTGATTTTTTTCACTTCCAGTTCCAGCCGAGTGGAGTCACTTCCGATACAAATAAAATGATTGTGACATTAGCGAGCAGCACGGACCTGTTTGGCCAAATTAAAAGGGTCGTCATCCATCAAGTGATGAATTGCAGCGCAGTGGCGAGAGGCGTGCGCCGGGCCGGGAGCAGCTCTCTCACGGCGCACACGGCTTAATGTGAACGTCATCCGCTTAGATCACAATTGTCTTCTGTCACTCAGCAGAAGCGTTATTCTCCCAGGGAGGGTCAAGTGTTGCAGTGATTGTTTGTCGAGGCTGCTAAAAAGCGTCGACAGCGTGTTCTGCGGATTACATGCGGTGCTCCCACCGTGGTTACAAACCAGCTTGATTTTGGTCCGTAAACACGAGGCGAGCTCCAGAACCAGTTACAGTGTGAGCGGCAGAGCAACATTCTATACTAGCAGGGCAGTGCGCCAATGAAAAGGAAAGCCATCAGTATTGAAGTGAAATGAGCATAATAAAAAGCCCCGAGAGAGGGAAAACGCCCACCAATTTGAGTCGCACTTTTGGTTTGACATCATGAACCAGAAAAGCATTGCATTCCTAACAGGCAATATTCCTGGATCCAGACAATGATCCAGATCGCCCCCAAAACCCATCCAGAAATTTTGAACACAAACCAACCAACAGGAGGTAACAGTAAAGTATTGTAAAGTCTACCTTCCCTTTATTGCAAAAGCAAAAGGAGCTGCTGTCGGCTGCTACCGCGCCAAAACAACATCAGCAAACTGTCCTCCTCCGCTCGCACTCACCCACGCACAATCAGGACTCAGCCTGCCACGGCCTCAAAACCGGCAGAAATCACAAAACCCCACAATTAACTGCCAGGATGTTAAGAGTACCCTTCAGCATGTTACAGAATCTGTTCCTATGAAAGCGACAGTAATAACAAAGCAGTGGAGTGCTGCCTCCTACCAATAAGCCAAAGGAATAAAGGTAAGAAAAGCTCTCTTTTTAATTACTGTTTCATTAAAATTCCTGTCTTTCATGTTTTCAATCACTGGATCATACGTCCTTCATGCATTCTGCATACAGGCTGAGTGACTTAAGTGGTAATGAAAATGCGTCAGAGGAACGTCGAATTTTTGCACATGTGCAACAGCCCAAAGGAACATTAAGACATACCAAAAATTGGCACAGCTTATGTCGACGTTAGTCACGATGTAGCTGGAAGGGGTGACATCACAGAAGTTCAACAGTGCAACAAGCCTAAGGAATTCACCGTGGAAGAGGAAAAGCCCACAATAAGATATTATTGTGTCTGTTTATTACAAGTTTGAGTTTGTTTTGGTTTCAGTTCATTCAGCAACCGCTTATGTTGGTTTTGGTGTCACAAAAGGGTAACAATGTAACGACCCAAGGAATTCACTAAGGAAGATGAAAAGCCCATGGTGGTTTTTTTGTAATCATTTGCTTGTTTGTTACAAATTTCAGGTTGTTTTGGTTATCTCGACAACCGCTTACGTTGACATTAGTTATGACGTAGCTGTAGGACCAACGGGATATCACCCAGAGGAATTCACCGTGGATGGGGAAAAGCCCACAGTAAGGTATTATTGTGTCTGTTTATTACAAGTTTGAGTTTGTTTTGGTTTCAGTTAATTCAGCAACCGCTTATGATGGTTTTGGTGTCACAAAAGGATAACCATGCAACGACCCAAGGAATTCACTAAGGAAGATGAAAACCCCATGGTGGTTTTTTTGTAATAATTTGCTTGTTTGTTACAAATTTCAGGTTGTTTTGGTTATCTCGACAACCGCTTACGTTGACATTAGTTATGACGTAGCTGTAGGACCAACGGGATATCACCCAGAGGAATTCACCGTGGATGGGGAAAAGCCCACAGTAAGGTATTATTGTGTCTGTTTATTACAAGTTTGAGTTTGTTTTGGTTTCAGTTAATTCAGCAACCGCTTATGATGGTTTTGGTGTCACAAAAGGATAACCATGCAACGACCCAAGGAATTCACTAAGGAAGATGAAAACCCCATGGTGGTTTTTTTGTAATAATTTGCTTGTTTGTTACAAATTTCAGGTTGTTTTGGTTATCTCGACAACCGCTTACGTTGACATTAGTTATGACGTAGCTGTAGGACCAACGGGATATCACCCAGAGGAATTCACCGTGGATGGGGAAAAGCCCACAGTAAGGTATTATTTTCCTAAGTGTGCCTGTTTATTACAAGTTTGAGTTTGTTTTGGTTTCAGTTATGTCAACAACCGCTTATGTTGGCTTTATTTAAGATGTAGCAGTTTAAGGGGTGACATCATAAAAGGGCAACAGTATAACAACCCAAGGAATTCACTAAGGAAGAGGAAAAACCCGTGGTAAGTTTTTTTTCTTAACATTTGCTTGTTTATTACAAATTTCAGTTTGTTTTGGTTATCTAGGAATTCACCGTGGGAGAGGAATACCCCACAATAGGTGCCAGTTTAATGCAAGTTTGAGTTTGTTTTGGTTATGTCGACATTAGTAAAGATAAGCATGTTCCACTGGAGCTGTGAAGAGTGACATCACAGGAAGGCAACATTTTAAAGAGCCAAAGCATTCACCAAGGAAGAGGAAAACCCCACGATAAGTTATTTTTTTCTTACAACTCGTGTGTTTATTACAAATTTGATTTTGTTTTGGTTATATTGACATTAGTTAAGATGTAGCTGTAAGGGCAATAGGATAACAACCCAATTCACCAAGGAAGAGGAATAACCCGATATATGTGTCTGTTTTTATTGCAAGTTTGAGTTTGTTTTGGTTTCGGCTATGTCAACAACCACTTAAGTTGACGTTAGTAAAGAAAAGCAGGTTCCACTGTAGTTGTAAAGGGTGACATCGCAGTGGGGCAACAATGTAATGACCCCAGCATTTACCAACGTAGAGGAAAAGCCCACAATAAGTTTTTTCTTAACATGCACCTGTTTTTTTACATTTTTTTTCGGTTTTGGCTATGTTGACTTTGGTCAAGATTAAGTGGGTTCTACTGGAGTTGTAAAGTGGGACACTGGAACATCGGCTTGTTACAATAGGGAAACAAGCCCAATAATTCAACAAGGAAGCCGAAAAACCAACAATAAGTTGTTGGTTTTTTTCGTAACATGTGCCCGTTTATTGCAAGAGTTTGTTTCGGTTTTGGTTGTGTCGACAACCACTTATGTCAACACTAGTCAAGATAAAACTGCAATAGTGTAAGGAACCAAGGAATTCAACAAGGAAGTGGAAAAGCCCACAATACATTCTTTTTTCCTTAATGCAGCATGTTGAATATTGAATTGAATTGAAGATTGAATATTGAATTGCATATTGAATTTAGTTTGGTTTTGGTTATCTCGTCAACCACTTATGCCAACTTTAGTCAAAAAGGTGACATCGCAAAAGACCAACAGTGTAACGAGGCAAGGAATTCACCAAGGAATAGAAAACCCCCACACTAAGTTATTTTTAACTAACATGTGTCTGTTTATTGCACGTTGGACTTTGTTTAGGGTTGCACCGTAGCTGTAAGGGGTGACATCACAAAAGGCCAACAGCAAGGAATTCACCAAGGAAGAGAAAAGGCCCACAATGAGTTTTTTGTACCTGTTTGATTTTTTGGGGGTTCCACTGTAACTGTAAGGGGTGACATCTCTCCATCACAGGAGGGGCAGCAACAGTTTGATGAGCCATGAATTCACCAAGGAAGAGGAAAAGCCCACCGAAAGTTGTTGTTTTTTTCTTAACGTGGCTGTTTAATGCACTCTTCAGTTTGCTTGGGTTTCGCTTACGTTGGCAAAAGCTGTATCTGTAAGGGAACGACATCACAGAGGGGGCAATAAGCCAATGAGTTCACCAAGGAAGAGGAAATGTTCACAGTCATTTTTTGACATATGTCAGTTATTCTGGTTTTTATTTTAGCTGCTCCTGATGAGTAGCGGTGGTGCGTGGAAGTTGTCTGCTGCGACCCAAACCCGACAGGCGATTACTTCCTGGACCTTAGTGGGCCTTCAGGTCTGCTTGCACAAACAAGCTGACACTATGGTGGCTCTGGTTTAAGAGCCGGGCCGCTAAAGAACATCCCAACCGAATGATGTCAAAATCAATACGGCAATGTCACCAGACCCCCTCCAGGAGTAATGATGGGGCCTCGCTGTGCTCCCAAGTCACGCACAGGCACACACTTAAACACACCCACTTCATCATATCATCAAGCCCATAAGCAGGCTTAATGGGGGGAGCGTTCGATACATGGCGGGGTCGAGGTGACACTCCTACTAATGGCCGCCGCTGTGAGCTGGCGTCGCTTCACCTGTCGCCGTCTTTTGACGGTCCAAATCCCGCACACCTTGCCTAAACCACTCACGGGGGAAGAGGTGGGGGGGGGGGCATAATAACAGGCCAGAGGTCAATCCCTCCTGACATTATGAAGCCATAGAGCGATGAACTTCTGAAACCCACGTGAGGGCTTTTAGTGCATTCAAGGCGCGGGATGGCGTTCAGCCGGCCCCCACTCTGCCTCCCCCGCCCCCAAGCCCTCATTACGTCTGTTTATCATGCCAGGAAGAGAGTGGCAAAAACAAATTAGTCCAAAGGCGGGGGAAAATAGCCGGGGATATCGATTCCGCCTTTTCATGCCAGAGTGGAGCACAGAAAATATTGGGCTATAAAAGGGAAACAAGGATATAAAGCCATTATGGTGCACACTTAATTGATCCCTCTTCCCATAACAAATTAATTGAGCAGAAAATGGCAGATGGCTTTGATGAATGTCATAAAAAAAGGCCTGTCAGCAAGGCTGGCGCGTGCGACCCCCAGCCCTCCACTCCCATCTGCATATGAACAGGCGCTTTGGCAAGTGTGTGTTTGCACATGTTTACATCCCAGTTATGCTGATGTTAATCACGTTGACTTATTGACATAATTGCTAATCATTTTTTGCTCTTTCCTCACCGTTTTGGCCGCACAGCTCTACGTGCAGGCGCTTGGCTCGTGTGTGCGTGTGTGTGTGTGTGTGCGTGTGCTACAGTGTATGCTTACTGACAGGCTGCTGCCCTCGTAGCAGAACAAATGCTAATTTAATCAATTGGCTATAAATCCTACTGCCCGCTGACTCATGCGTCTTCTGCCCAGGGGACTCCGACCAAAATAAAAAATAAAAAGCCCCGCCATGCAGTTTGCTCAGCATGCTCATGCCCAAAAACACACACACATCCTTCATCTTCCTCCTCTTCCGTCGCTACAACATCAACAGCCCCACCAGAATTGCGGGAGCAACCAGTGAGCGCATGTGTTGACACAGTGAAGCGTTTTTGGTTTGTTTTAATTTCTTCATCTGCTCAGACAGCTTGGAATCCGCGATGGGTAAACACACTCCAGTCGGCATCCTGCAACTCCCTTAACCACAGAATTATTTACTGGGAGTGCTCTGCTCTGCACACACAGGCATAGATGCTACACACCTGCAGCTTCATGACATCCAAATCTGGGTGGGGGGTGGGGGGTGGGGGGCACAATGGGTTGCCTGTCGACTGAGAAGCAGAACGTGTCATGTGAGAAGTTCGAGCAAGAACAACAGCGCGTTAAGGAAAAACAGGGTGACAAGGGAGGACTGTCTGCCTGGCTACAATCCGGCTCTGTTCAGAATTCTGCGGGGGCCTCGGCGGCCCCCGTGTTCCCCATCAATCTCAGGCTCCTCTGGCAGCCGCCAGCAGCTGCATCTTAATCTGCCGGGGCAGGACGTGAGGACGGACAGGTCGCCCGGGCCGGGTAGTAAATAACCCGTCTCCTGAGTGTCGCAGATGCGGACTTGCAGCATCTTGACTTTCCAGAGCTCTAAGAAATGGTCCACCCGCCTTGATTCAGCCCGAGAACAGATGTTGAAAATTGGGCTGAGGTTTGGTCCCAATATAACCCAAAAATGGACACTTTTCAACCAAATTTGGACAGGAAAGACAAAAAAATGACAAAAACGATTTGCGGGGTGGGTGTGTCCGCCAGACTTGTTATTTGGACTACAAAAAGTGTAGACCCTGGATTGCATCACCTCAATCAGCATTTTTGTCATGTAATCATTGGGCGGCCTTTGCGTCAATCAGTTCATGCAGCACCATTGATTGGTCCCGATGTCACTTGGTTTATGTACACTCAGCAGTAGGGATTACCCTCTGCATAAGTCAGTGGTCCTCAGTCATTTTCTGCTATGCCCCCCCCCTCCCCCCGGGGGACAGAAATGTTTTCGTGCCCCCCAGCCACCCACCCCCCATTTGAAATACTATTGTCAAAATAATATTTATTCATATATCTGTACACCCGGGCGCCTCCCTGGTGAGGTGTTTCGGGCATGCCCAGTCGGGAGAAGGCCCCCGGGAAGACCTAGGACACGCTGGAGGTACTATGTCTCACAGCTGGCTTGGGAACGCCTTGGTGTCCTCCCGATGGAGCTGGAAGAGGTCGCTGGGGACCGGGAAGTCTGGACTTCCCTACTGAAGCTGCTGCCCCCCCGACCAGGACCCGGATACCGGGGGAAAATGGATGGATGGATGGATATCTGTACTGTACAAACTGGACACTGATACTAGCATAATGCAACAAAATGGAGAGCTGCAAAGCATACATGGACAGATTCACATGTACTTCCCGCTTCTCATGCCCCCCTAGGGGCTCACAGATCTTCTTCCAAGATGGTATTTCTTGGAGCATCCATGTTGTTGAAAACCAGTCCGCATTGTCAACAGAGATCTCAAGTTCACCAGTTTTTCGCCTCTTAACCTGTACACCCGGCCTGAGTGGCGCAGTGAAGACTGACTAGGCTCCGCCTGCAGAGGGGTTCCAACTGTGGGCTCTCTTCAGCCACAGCGATCTTGAGCTATTTCACCAGTGGCTATCTTAAGCTCTTTGGGTTCCAGCCCAATCCTTTGGGGGAAGTAACGCAGAGATTTTGCAGAGAACTTTGATGGGGAAGATGCCACTCCTTTAAAACCTTTAAATCATTGATCAGGTCTTGGTATTTGGCTTTCTTCAGTTGGTGGGACATGGGTAGCCTGTCTTCCAAGGGCACCATAAATTCTGCGACTATGATATTTTTTGTGCTCCTGGACAATAAGACCATGTCTGGTCGGAGCGGAGTCACTGCCACATCCTGTGGAAAGACCGGCATCCTCTTCAAGTCCACACTCAGCTCCCAGTCCGAGGCACACTGTAAGATAAAATGTGGGTTCTTGGCCGACTTGATGGTCTTGCAATTGTCCCCTTCCCTTACAAAAATGCTGGCTTTGGACTGTTGGGCCTGCTTGTTGTTGGCTTTGTTCCACCCGTTTTGCAATTTCTGTGAGGACCTTATCATGCCTCCATCTGTAGCGCCCTTCTGCCAGTACCTCTGGGCATACCTCCAAATCCGAGCCCATGGTTTTCATTCGGGAACGGATGGATTGTACCCTCCAGGTTGGGAGTGAGGTCTTGCCCCAGGTGGAAGACTTCAAGTATCTCAGGGTCGGATGGATCGGTGCAGCATCTGCAGTATTGCGGTGGCTGTACTGGACCGGAAGGCAAAGCTGTCTATTTACCAATCAATCTGTGTTCCCACCCTCACCTATGGTCATGAGATTTGGATCATGACCGAAAAAACCAGATTGCGGATACAAGCAGTTGAAATGAGTTTCCTCCGTAGGGTGAAGAGCTCGGACATCCAGGAGGAGCTCAGAGTAGAATCGCTGCTCCTTCACATCGAGAGGAGCCAGTTGGGGCGGCTCGGGCATTTAGTCCGGATGCCTCCCGGACGCCTACCTGGTGAGGTGTCCTGGGCATGCCCAGCTGGAAGAAGGTCCTGGGGAACACCTAGGACACGCTGGAGGGACTATGTCTCGCAGCTGGCCTGGGAATACCTTGATGTCCTTCTGGTGGAAATAGAAAAGGTGGCCGGAGATTGGGAAGTTTGGACTTCACTACTGAGACCCGGAACCCGGATAAGTGGAGAAAATTTGGAATGGAATGGAAAAATAATTCAAATTAAAATTTTTTAAAAAAAGGATGTCCAGTGAAAGGATGTGGAGGGCCCCGATGCCTGAGTTTTCCTTAGACCACCCAGTTGACTTAATACACCCTAGAAGTGTGTAAAGTACATAAGTATATGGGCCAAAAGTAGCATAACACGTAGACCAGTGTACTGAATGTATGTATATCTGACCCACAGTACGACACAAATTCCCATCTCCATCTGTTTCAGTGAATGTACCCTTACTTTTGCCCTAGCCAGAAATCAATCATGTATGTTTCTAGTCCTATTTAATTGTATCACATGAAAAACCAGGCAACCGGCTCTCTGAAAACAAACCCAAAAGAGTAAGTGGGAATTTGCACGCATCTTTACCAAAAAAAAAGGCTAAAGTCGTCTATAAAAAGTACACCTGGCAACACTGATATGTTTGCGTGTGAGTGTGTATTAAGTCTTTTATTATGTCTACAATATTGGGTAGTACGAGTGTAAAACAGACTATATGGCTGTTATTTCATGTCTTGAGGGCTCCAATAATGATGAAAAAAAACGTGAACAGGATTTTTATGCCCTCGCTAAGAAGATTTCATGTTTATGGATAAGAAATCCCACTCGGTGGCAATTCTCTGATCACAGTCAGGTCTGGAAGCGAACAGATGCGACACAAACATGAGGGAAGCGAGGTGGTGGCGGGCGCGAGGCCACGCGGCTGCATTTTGTTTCTTTACCCCCCACCCCTCTTCTGCATGCATAAGATCTTTGCGAGTCAAAGGTCAGCGTATTCTCCCCACCTGCCAACCCGCCTTGCGCCCGCAGCCTCGGGGCAGAGAGCTTTGTGCTCCCACCGGGATGCTGGTAACCATGGCAACCTTTGAACCACGAGACGAGGCGAGGGTAGAGCGAGCGTGGCAAAAAGTAACATCGCTCGTGGCCGTATACGTATATCCATGCGGAAAACATGACCCTCCTGCCACTGATGTTGTGTCCGCTGATTTGACGGAAAAGGAGCACGCTCGCATTGCAGTCGCCCTGGCATGATTGACAGGTCTCAGAGACATACCCAGGGTTATTCAGTCCTCACACGGCCCCGACTACAACAAAGCTTCACGAGTGAACGCGAAGCTTCGACTAACTCTGATCACGTGGATATTGACAAGCCAATTCAGCCAATCAAAAAAGACTTATATTTATATTAGACTTTATAATATGGAAATTTGATTTTTTTATACGTTGGTGTGAAAAACTGCTCGCCACCTTCCTGGGTTTTTTTTGTGTTTTTTTTGCATGTTTGTCACGCTTATGTTTCAGATTAGTCACTGACAACACAACTGAACACAAAATGCAGTTTTTAAATAAACGTTTTTCATTTTTAAGGGAAAAAAAACTAAAGCTACACGGTGCTGTGTGAAAAAGTGATTTTAGCCTAAAAGCTAAAAACTGGTTGAGCCACCCTTAGGAGCAGCAAAAGCAATCAAGCGCTTGTGATAACTTGCAATGAGTCTCTTGCAGAATTTTGGCCCACTCATTTTTGCAGAATTGTTGTCATTCAGTCACACTGGAAGCTTTTCCATCATGAAGCGCCTTTTTAAGGTCACGCCACAGCATCTCAAAGTCTTCATTTTGTTTTTCTTCAACCAGTCAGAGGTGGACTTGCTGGTGTGTTTTGGATGATTGTCCTGCTGCAGAACCCAAGTTGGTTCCAGCCTGAGGTCACCAACAGATAGCCGGATATTCTCTTTCGGGATTTTTTTGGTAGACAGCAGAATTCATACTTCCATTTATCACAGCAAGTCTTCCTGGTCCTAAAGCAGCAAGTCAGCCCCAGACCATCACACTACCACCACCGTAGTTTACTGTTGCTGTGTTACTTTTACGCCAGATCTAATGAACACACAACTTCCAAAAAGTTTGTATTTTCCCATCATCATGATGTTTTCTGAAGAATTAAGACACACCTTAATTTTCTTTTTTGGTCTTGGAACTCCGTCATGCAGGCTGTTTTTGCTCGGTGTCTTTCTTATGGTGGAGTCATGAACACTGACCCTAACTGAGGCGAGTGGGGCTTGCAGTTCTTTGGATGATGCTGTGGGGTCTTTTGTGACCTCTTGGATGAGTCGTCGTTGTGCGCTTGGGGTAATTTTGATTGGCTAGCCACAGGTTCACAACTGTTCCACGTTTTTGCTATTTGTGGATAGTGGCTCTCGCTGTGGTTTGCTGGAGTCCCAAAGATGTACCATTTGCTTTATATATTTTCCAGACTGATAGATCTCTCTTCATCTCACTTAAGTTATGTTTTGACAGGGGGAGGGAATCACTTTTTCACACAGGGCCATCTAGGTAACCAATTTACACAACCATGTGATAGTGCCGATTAACAGGGTGACATAAAGTTAATAAAAAAACAAGCATGTTAGTTTTAAAATAAACTTTATAGGGTTTTTATAGTGTTATGACCCAAGCATGTCAAAGACATGTTATGTTTTGAACTAATAAAAAAAATAGGGCTGTAAAGGGCATTAATGGCTAATTTATTTCATTAACTACCTTACATTTTTTCAGGTAATTAATGAATACGCATCATAGTCTGACACGCTTTATTCTGACGTGAACACATCTACAGCAGTGCAATTTCGCTTTATGTATGTCCAACTCACAAACACGTCTTTGGTCTTCTGAATGCTACTCATTATCACTAGATGCATTCACAACACTGTCTGTGTTTGGTCTAAATAAACAGAAATGCAAAGAAAAACCATTAGTGGATATTCTTATCACTTAATTTGTAACTCTTAATGCGGAAGTACAATTTGCAGCATTTAAATTGGACCCAGAAAATACACGCCAAACATGTCATTTCAACTGAAACGACATGGTGTTTTTGAACGCCTCATCTCGAGTGTGATTCAAATGTTCTGCAAACTAGTTACAATGTGTGTGATTGTTTAGCTTGATTTAAATCTTCAGTTCATTTGGGGCTGCTAATACATCCAAATATATCATTCTGTCCTGTCATTTATCTTTCATTCAATAAAATATAGTAAAAATTAGCCTATGTTGGACATAGTTGCAAATGGTGATTAATCGTGATTAATTTGTTTGAAAACTGTGATTAATCTGATCATTTGAGAGCCCTAAAAAATTAAAAATGTAATTATTAATAATATTAATCATCATCAAATTAAAAAATACAAATAATTATACGTTATATTTTTTAAAAATCAAAATAAATCTGGAGGAAAAAAGCATGTGTCACCTTTAAGTAACACATGTCACAGCAGGTGATGTGGTGTTAGGTGAATTGACGACTCTGAAATGTGAATATGAATGTTGGTCCACATGTGCCCTGCCATTCACTGGCGACCAGTCCCGTGTGTACCCCGCTCCCACCCAAAGTCAGCCGGGATAGGCTCCGGCATCCCTCGATGACCATCGAGGATAACTGGCCGATAAAATGGATGGCTGGATGGAAATAAACCCAGGTGTTGTTGGAAGTATTGCTGAATGCTACGGTCTGTGCTCATCTGTCCCTGTTTTTGATGTGCCTTGTTGTATTTTTCCTCTCCAGATACCTGGAGATCCCGCATGGGGCGTAGCACAGAGCCACACCAGCGGCGGTGCGTTAAAGGACAGCGGCTGCGGCAGGAAGATGGCGGATTGTATCTCCACCTGCACACGTTCATGTTCCTACTATGTGCCCGTTTTGTGACTAAGATGTTTTTGCTGTTCTGCTCCTCCTGCTCGCCTTGTCCCGTCGCCTCAGCCATCCCTTTCTGTCTGACCTGGCTATTATTTGTGTTATTCCGACACCCCTCACACTTTTTGTGCTGCGTCGTCTTTTGTTAGCGTTTTTGGATTTTGACACTTGTTTGTACAAGACAAGGCGTTGGTGTGCATGAGCATTGTGCTACGGCACAACCATTACAGCATTTTTAGTGGGTATATGTGAATAGTTATTGTCTAGGAAACCTGTTTGCTACCTTCTAAATACAATTTACATTATTAGAGCCCTCTAGACATGAAATAACACCCCTATAGTCGCCTTTACACTTGTATTACCCAATATAGTATACACAATGAGAGATAATAAGCCATACAAGACATAAATAAGACATGCGGAGTGTGCTGCTGTAAATGTGTTAGGGGTTGGCGTGGCTTACGGCCAAAACAGTAGCCCGTGTTATGAAATAATTCAAACCTGCAATAAAAGCCTTTTGTCCCGCCGATCATGTCTAGCGTTCGTGTGTCTCACCGGACATAACAGTGACATTACTGACATCTAGTCGTCAATGTACTGTAGAATATCATCAGAACATTTTTGAATGCCTTATATTTTTATTTAACTTCATTTAGCCATTTTTATGCGTGAAAACGGTCAATTTACACAAAATATATATAAGCATTTGCTTAAATACGCATATTTTTTGATGAATCATACGTCGTGTTCAGGACAAGAAATCAGGACAGGATTTCAGGACTATGGACTAAATGGATCTTAGGCAGAGGTAACAATGGTGACCTTCTCGCAGCAGACCTCCAAAATCTTGTCTCTTTTAATGCACAGGGCAGGACACTTGGCCAGGGGTGGTTGTGTTGCTATAGCACAGCCTCTCTCTGGCAACATGTCTACAAAGCTCTTTGCTGCTCTCAGTGCAAGAGTTGATGTATCCAAACTATTTATTATTATTGCCAACACTAATAACCAAGATATTTGATCATTACAATTATCTTGTAAGCATAAACATTACATATATATCTAAAAATGTGTTATAATGCATGATGGATATGTTGATATATGAGGATGATTAGCATTGATAGGATGTACAGTTTCCATTCCATTTTCCACCGCTTATCCGGGTCCGGGTCGCGTGGGCAGCAGCTTCAGTAGGGAAGTCCAGACTTCCCGGTCCCTGGCGACCTCTTCCAGCTCCATCGAGAAGACACCAAGGCGTTCCCAGGGGTACAGTCCACCCGTTTCCGACTGAGAACCATGGCCTCGGATTTGGAGGTGCTGAGTCTCATCCCAGAAGCTTCACGCTCAGCTGCAAACCGCTCCAGTAAACGCTGAAGGTCACAGCCTGATGAGGCCATAAGGACCACATCGTCTGCAAATAGCAGAGACGAGATCCTAAGGTCACCAAGCTGGACTCCCTCAACACCTTGACTGCGCCTAGAAATTCTGTCCATGAAGATTATGAACAGAATCGGTGACAAAGGGCAGCCTTGGCGGAGGCCAACGTTCACCGGAAACAAGCTCGACTTACTGCTGGCAATGCGAACCAGGCTCCTGCTTCGATTGTACAAGGACCGAATGGCACGTAGAAGCGGACCATCAATCCCGTACTCCCGGAGCACCCCCCACAGGACACCACGAGGGACACGGTCGAATGCCTTTTCCAGGTCTACAAAGCACATGTAGACTGGTTGGGCAAACTCCCACATACCCTCGAGTACCCTTGCAAGGGTGTAGAGCTGGTCCAGTGTTCCGCGACCGGGACGAAAACCACATTGCAGCTCCTCTAACCGAGGTTCGACTAACGGTCGTACCCTTCTCTCCAGCACCCTGGAGTAGACTTTCCCAGGAAGGCTGAGGAGTGTGATCCCCCTATAGTTGGAACACACTCTCCGGTCACCCCTTTTTAAAAATAGGGACCACCACCCCGGTCTGCCAGTCCAGAGGTACTGTTCCCGACTTCCATGCAATGTTGTAGAGGCGTGTCAACCAACACAGTCCCCTAACATCCAGAGCCTTGAGGAATTCAGGGCCGAACTCGTCTACCCCCGGACCCTTGCCACTGGGGAGTGATTTAACTACCCCAATTACCTCAGCCACGGTGATAGAACTGTCCGCGTACGTATCCTCAGACTCTGCTTCCTCTATGGAAGGCATGTCAGTGGGATTGAGAAGGGAGAATGTACAGTTTATAACAATTCATAACAATTAAAAATTCATAATAATGCACATTTGTGTGTAGGTGTAATATTGTTTTTATGTATAATAATGTATAAAATGCTGCATATTGTCTTAATATAAGTGGCTTTCGTTCTAAGAAAGTGGGTGAGTGTAAATAAGCTTTTACATAAGCTATACTTTTCGAGGTACATTATGTGTATTTTGATTATGTTTTGCTCATTAGGGTTCCAGGGGTATGCTGGAGCCTATCCCAGCTGACTTGGGGCAAGCGGCGCCTGGCAGACCAACAAGCATTCACACTCTAATGGGCAACTTAGAGTCGCCAATTAACCTAACATGCATGCTTTTGTTTTGTTTGTTGTGACGAACAAAGTCTGCTATTTTATTTTGGAAATAAAGAATGAGCGAATGTGTTCAAGCGCTAAAAAAACGTACTGTCGAACCGTTCAAAGTGCAAAGTGGCGAGGGACGATCGTACACCCAAACCGACGGATTTTCGCCAAAGACGTGCGGGGACTGCAGGGCAAATTCATATTCATCACTTTTGTTGACGATGGAGACAAATATGGAAGATGGGCGGAAAGTGGGAGGAGCAGACACTTTGACGGATGGATTGGAATGGCCTAATAAAGCCACGGCGCCTCCAGCGTGGATTAACGAGAGGTCCGGGTCAGCACAATCTCGCTGCGTTAGATAACTTTCCTGCCTGCCGGCGGCAGCTTGACTCTGGCACGCCGGCGTCATCACATTGGGGAAGCGAGCTCATGCACGTGTGCGTGTGCGTGCGCGTGCGGGGGGGGGGGGATGATATAGAAAGACAGCCTGCGGGGCCTTGTAACCACGGCAACCCCTGCCAGGTGTTCACACACAAGTCAGATAATTCCACTTCCACCGAGAAACACGCACACCAGGTGAGGTCGCCGCGGGACTCAATGTCACCCCCCATGCGCCTCACCTGAGTGGCGGGTACGATAGGCTGGCTGCGGTTAGAAGGTCCACGGAACGTATCGGGCATGTTAGGAACCCGCTCCGGGAGCGCCGGGCGATGCAGGAGCGCCATTTCCAGTGTGATTAAAAACGAGAGTTACGGGGATGCAAAGTGTCAGGGGGGGCTCGCTGTCGATGGGGCTCGGGAAGCTCGCGTTAAGCCAAGAGCTTTGACGGCTGGATTTAAGGAGAGGGGAAAGGGCCACCAATCCGAGTCAGGCCTCTACATGCTTAGGATTAAACTCCCCCCATCCTCCCACGCCATTTTTGGGGGGCGTCTTTGACATCTTTTGGCTCGACTGTTTGGGCCGTGATTCACAGCCCGCCGCCGCGCTCCCGGGAAGCCTTGAAAATCAGATTTTCTCTTGCAGCATCAGCAAGAGGAATCTAATTTGATGGCAAGGCACGCTGACCGCCGTCATACAGCAAATGTGATAAAGACGTTAATAATTCATGGATATTCCGAGGGTGTCAATTTCAGTTTCAGGGGCAGAAAGAGAATTCGAATCGTCGTTATTTGGACTTCTATTACTTTTTGCTGAGATGCTAAATGTGGCAGCGAGGACACTCACAACCTGAGAAGAGATTTTTGCAATTTTGTGGTTTCATTTAATAAAACAACAGAACCTGACCAGTGTTCCGGACCGTAAGTCACACTTTTTCCGTAATTTGGCTGGCCCTGCAACTTAAACATCTAAATATAAAGACCGGTTGGAAAATGAATGAATGAACATTTTGCACCAAAAGTAGAGCTTCAAAAGAGCAAACAACCACTAAACTGAAATAATAATCATCAGCTGATCAAAAGTTTCAGACCGCAGCCAAAAATAATTCAGAACCATCTAAAATAACCATCTCAAAATCGGGTTTGGGCATGCTTGATGGCGCTGTTTCCGGGAAGCCAGTGGGAATTTTGCTCCGGGCGGTGAAGACGGCTTCACAGAGGGCATCCGCTGTCTGGAACTGAAGGCCATTTTTATAAACTTCCGTTGCCATCCATCCCCAAATGTTCTCTTTGGGATTAAATTCATGAGGACACGCAGGATGGTCCAAACAAGTGAAAACACAGACGAGGGCCTTCTATCATGAGGGATGCCTCCTGCAACATCTCCACATAAACATTTGCCGTTTGACGCCCCTGCACAATCTGAACCTCCTTTGTTCCATTGAAGGAAAAAGCACCCCAGGTCCGTGTCATGCCGGTAAGGTTGAAAGCCTGTCATGGTTACACTTATTGTTTGGTGCTCTTGCGCAAATTCCAAACTGTCCGTTGTGTACATAACATTTCAAATTGTGCTGCCGTTAAGTTAAAACGGGCTGATTCTTTTGGCCAATCTGTTTTTGGCGACACCTGTTGTCCACAGAAGGTAATTGAGTTAAACGCGTGACACAGTAAGGCCAACAAGTTGATTGTCATAGTGAGTTTGCTCGCTTCTCTATGTGCCTGTAAGTGATGTGCAAATATAATTATATCATGTGCGGACTGAGAAACGCGGTATTTTAAACAGCAGTGCTGTTCCATGGAGTCTAGCACGGAAATGGTAGCTGCTGCGTCGGCCAGTGACTAACTAAGCACACGCATACGATTGCCAGATGTTGGTTTTTTTCCCGCTCCATGACGCACTTTTGGACTGATAGGCCAGAAAACACGGACAAACCGTAGGGTAAGAGTTACACCAGTAAATTAGACATTTTCCCATCACAGTCTCCATCGCTTGGCTTTACTCTTTCTGGTTGAAAAAGCGAAAAAAGAACACGGACATTGTTGACCAAAATGCACGGGAACGTTGCGGATAATTTGCACGGCTGCTAGAGCCGTTCAGGGGAGGAACGCGGGCTAATCATGGGATGCCACAGCTTCCGTAGCCGGTGGTCTTGATTAAGGAAAATCAATGTCTAATCAAGTCAGGAATAGATGCAAAGGTTGCTCTGTGACATACGTTTATCAGGTTATTTACGTCTCCCCGTGAACGCAGCGCTGCACATTTGAGAAAGCGTCTTCATGCCGTATCCTATTCGTGCACAATTTTATTACAAAGGACGCCGGTTAGGTCAGAAGTGTTTGCGCCACGGGGACAGTCAATCACTCTGTAGGTATGTTTCACATCTGTGCGTCGTGTGTCGAAGGGCTGCCGCGGTGACCTCGCACGCAGAGATGATGGTCGTAAATTGGTCTGAAGTCTCATTTTCCCAGCAGGATTTTTGACCAGCTGCCACAGCTTAGAAGCCATTTTGCTGCGACAGTCCTCACACGGCGGATGACAGAGTTAATGAGTACATTTTATGGCCTGGCTTGATGACCAGGGAGAGGCAAGTGTATTGCGAATGCAAGAGCTGTAAATAGTACATAATAACCACCACATGGCAGAATACCACTGGTCTCTCATTAAAGTAAAAAAGATAGTCCTCTCTCCTGTTTCCTGGCCTGGATGCGGGAAACACAGGTGCGCAATAAATAAACATTGCAGGTCAGGGCTGGATAAAACCTAGAAACTGGTATGGAATTGGGATGCCACCTTGTGCATACAGTAAGCAACACAAGCGATGGGCATAAAGATGTGCTTGAAACCAGACGTTGATTCTTACATGCCGAGAAATGTGCATCGTTGTGTCCGATTGAAAACCAACAAAAAATGATGATTTGCAAACAAGAAAAACCGAACTGCAAGCAAAAAATCAAGAGTTGCAAACAAAAGAATATGTTAGCAGTCAAAAAAGATTTGCAAACAAAAACAGCAAAAACAGATTTGCAAGCGAGAAATATTTTTAAGTAGTGTTTTGATTTGCAAACCAAAACAGAATTGCAAACAAAAACAGTTTGTAAGCGAAAAAGAGTTGTAATCAAAATCAAAACAAAGATTTGTACGCAAAAAATCTTTGTAAGCAAAACAATGGATTAAAAAATGGTAAGCAAAACAAAGATTTGTAAGCAGAAAAGCACTTACAAATCTTTGCGTAAGTTTTTGGATTTGCAAAAAGGCAAAAGCAAAACATGATTTGTGGGCAAAACAAAGATTTGTTTGTCCTTTTTTGCTTACAAATCTTTGTCTGCTTGCAAATCTGTTTTGGTTTGCCAATCAATTTTTGCATACAAATATTTTTCTTGTTTGCAAGTCATTGTGGGCCGCACGGTGGCTGAGTGGGTAGCATGTTGGCCTCACAGTCAGGAGGTTCGGGGTTCGAAGCTCTGTTGGGCATCTCTGTGTGGAGTTTGCATGTTCACCCTGTGCATGGTTGGGTTTTCTCCGGGTACTCCGCTTTCCTCCAACATTCCTAACAAATGCATGTTAGCTTGATTGGTGAAGGAGTGTTCCTGTTAAAGGTACACTACAGTTACATTTGCAGGAAAAAGTTGCATGCTTGTAAATCTGAGAACACCATCCCTACTGTGAAGTATGGGGGTGGCACTATCATGTTGTGGGGCTGTTTTGCTGCAGGAGGTGGTGCATTTGATAAAATAGATTGCATTGTGAAGATGGAATATGCCGCAAAAATATTGGCGCAACGCCTCAGGAAGTTGAATCTTGTTTGGAAATGGATTATCCAAATAAAAATAGTCCCAAAGTGGCTTAAGGTCAATCTTTGGAGTGACCATCACAAATCCCTGATCTCAAGTCCATTGAAAATTTGACAATTTGGTTCTACAAGGCGGCCGCACGGTGGCTGAGTGGTTAGCACATTGGCCACACAGTCAGGAGATCTGGAAGACCTGGGTTCAAATCTCCGTTGGGTATCTCTGTGTGGAGTTTGCATGTTCTCCCCGTGCGTGTGTGGGTTTTCTCTGGGTACTCCGCTTTCCTCCCACATTCCAAAAACATGCATGTAAGGTTAATTGGTGACTCTAAATTGTCCATAGGTATGAATGTGAGGGTGAATGTTTGTTTTTCTATATGTGCCCTGCGATTGGCTGGCGACCAGTCCAGGGTGTACCCCGCATCTCGCCCAAAGTCTGCTGGGATAGGCTCCAGCATCCCCGTGACCCTAATGAGGATAAGCGGCATAGAAAATGGATGGATGGTTCTACAAGGCGGTTCTATAGGGAGGATTGGGCCAGAACTCCAACAAACTATTGTGAGAAGTTGTCCCTGTGAAAGTTTAAAAACTGTAATTGATCTGTTTTTGATTGCTTTTGGGTTAAGAGCTTCTTCTTGGTAGAATGGCCTTTTACTAATGGACTCGTTTGACTGTGGATAACGACACACTCTTACAAGCTTCAGCCGTCATTTTCACAAAGTCTTTAGCTTTGGCTCTGGGGTTGTTTCACACTTCCATCCATCCATCTTCTTTGGCTTATCCAAGGTTGGGTTACGGCGGCAGCAGCCTAAGCAGGAAAGCTCAGATTTCCCTCTCCCCTGCTACTTTGTCCAACTGCTCCCGGCGGATCCCAAAGCATTCCCAGGCCAGTTGAGAGACATGGTCTTTCCAACATGTCTTGGGTCTTCCCAGAGGCCTCCGTTCCAGTCCAACGTGCCCAGAACACCTCTCCATGGAGGCTTTTTTTTCATCCTCATCTGGCTCCTCACAATGTGGAGGAGTATTTCTATTCTGAGTATAGAGGAAGTAGGAAGTAGATGCTCATATCACATGTTTTGGTAGAAGTCTTGTGTGTGTTCTGATCTGACAAATCTTAAGTAAGTTTGAGCTACTTGGACATTTTCATCACCACGACTGTGAACAACCTGGGAACAACCGAGGGAGGTAGAATTGCAAGGTTTATAGTGCGTGTACAGCACCTAATGTGCAGTTCCAATCCTGCCTCATGCACTGCAAAGGTCCATATCACGTGCATTATCATTCACTGCAGCGATACCATAGCAATAAATAGTTTGATAAAACTTTGGGCTGACCTGTTCCTGCGAGAAGGCGTTTCTCTAAACAAAAATATTGTCACGTTTTAATCTTACGAGATGTCTTGACACCCCTACTTAAAGACGTACTCATTTTTGTGTACGTAAACGTTTGATTTGAGGAAAGCAATAAAAACTCTACAAAATAGTCTCGCTCTCATAATTGCAGCATTTATTAGAGTTAAGTTATATAATCGCCGGACACACCAGACAAGTACACACCCTGTACCTATTAGAAGTTAACAATAACTTTAAAAACATTCTCTATTTAAGACTTTTTCATATACGTATGCTGACCCAAACACATCAACAGTAGTGCAATTCCAACATTAAGCGTGTATCTCCAACTTGCAAACAGGCTCTTGTTTGCAAGTCATTTATGAAGCGTCTATGAGTAGTCTAAATAAACACAAAGACAAATAAAAGCAATACGTGCACATTCTTATCAGCATTTAAGTATAGTCGCAAATTGAGCGAGCAAAGTGAACGCTGCTGTTGGAGTGCTAAGGCCGGCAATGAGGTTTAAGAAGTGTGTCTGACTCTGTGTGTCTCTGTCGGGACTTTAACATTAATTACAGGAAGTCACAAACGCAATTTATCACACTTCAAGCACTTGCTATGGCTGGCTGAGTCTGCAATTCATTTAGCACCCAAATGAGGCACCAATAACTACTTTCGGTCGGGTTACGTACTGTTATCATACAGAGTTTTGGTACGCAGTTGATATTCTTTCACCATACTGATAATTACACTGCTGGTTCTCCTAGTGTGCGGCTCACTCCTGAAGGTACAGTCAAGGAAGCTGAAAAGCATCTGGTTGTGAAGTATGAGTCGGAGGCTGATTGGGCCAAGGAACAGATTGCGGCATTCAAGTGGAAAAGGCTCCTAATGAGCCGGAATCTTGACTTATGTGCCTTGAGGCCTTGCCTGACCCTGATGTCAGTTTCCCCAAAGTCATCAATGGGGAAGAGCTCGGGAATCCCCTTGGAAATAATTGCAATGGTTTGACATAATTTCAAACAGTAACTAATGGATGACTTAGGGCCTGAAATACCTGCGGAAGTACAGGGTTGGATGTCCAGGTGAAGTACAGTGGTATGCAAAAGTTTGGGCACCCCTGATAATTTTCAAGATTTTCCTTTATAAATCATTGGTTGTTTGGATCAGCAATTTCAGTGAAATACACCAAATAGCGGACAAACACTGATATTTGAGAAGTGAAATGAAGTTTTTAGGATTTACAGAAAGTGTGCAATNCCCCAAAGTCATCAATGGGGAAGAGCTCGGGAATCCCCTTGGAAATAATTGCAATGGTTTGACATAATTTCAAACAGTAACTAATGGATGACTTAGGGCCTGAAATACCTGCGGAAGTACAGGGTTGGATGTCCAGGTGAAGTACAGTGGTACGCAAAAGTTTGGGCACCCCTGATAATTTTCAAGATTTTCCTTTATAAATCATTGGTTGTTTGGATCAGCAATTTCAGTGAAATACACCAAATAGCGGACAAACACTGATATTTGAGAAGTGAAATGAAGTTTTTAGGATTTACAGAAAGTGTGCAATTTAATTATTTAAACAAAATTAGGCAGGTTTAGTCGCACGGTGACTGACTGGGTAGCACGTTGGCCTCACAGTCAGGAGGTTCAGTGTTCGAATCTCCGTTGGACATCTCTGTGTGGAGTTTGCATGTTCTCCCCGTGAGTGTGTGGGTTTTCTCCGGTATCCTCCCACATTCCAAAAAAACCCCATGTATGTTAGGTTAATTTCCGACTCTAAGTTGTCCATCGGTATGAATGTGAGTGTGAATGGTTGTTTGTCTGCCATGCGATTGACTGGCGACCAGTCCAGGGTGTATCCCGCCTCCTGCCCGAAGTCAGCTGGGATAGGCTCCAGCATACCTGCGGCCCTAATGAGGACAAGAGGTATAGAAAATGGATGGATGGATAGGCAGGTTCATAAATGTGGGCACCCTTGTTGTTTTATAGATTTGTATACCTTTAGCACTATTTACTGGAACACAGAATTAGTTTTGTAAGCTCATTGACCCTTGACCTACATACGCAGGTCATGCCAGTCATGAGAAAGTGTTTTTAAGGCGGCCAATTGCAAGTTGTTCTCCTCTGTGCATCTTCTCCGAAGGGTGCAACATGAGAGACTCAAAACAACTGTCAAATGACCTGAAAACAAAGATTGTTCAACATCATGGTTTGGGGGAAGGATACAAAAAGCTAGCTCAGAGATTCCAGCTGTCATTTTCCACTGTGAGGAACGTAGTGCGGTAATGAAAGGGGATGCTGGATGAGGAAGAAGCTGTTTCTGCGCACATGCCATAGAATTGCTTGAGGTTTTCTAAAGCACAATTGCACGAGCCAGCTTCATTCACCTTTAACAAGGTGCTGTGGACTGATGACACTAAAATTGAGTTATCGGTGTTGTTGTGCTATTCTGCATGATGATTGTATGATCTGTCTGGGGTGGAACCCTTTTTTGATTGACAGAGAAATGAGTGAATCAGCGGTCTTGAAGTTTTTACTTCCATTGTTCTGAACTGATAGGGAGACTTTACTTATCCCCAGCGACTTTGTCTTTGTTAAAAACGACTGCTTTTGTGTTTGCCGACTCTCCTGTGTCCTTCTGCGGTTTATTTTCCCAACGCGCACTGGAAAAGACACCTAGTAAAAAGAAAAAAAAAGATCATTGAAAAGGAACGTAGGGTAGTTTACAGGAGGCAGAGCTGGAGGTCGCCGAGATGAAGATGTCGAGGTTCTCTTTGGGTGTGACCATGATGGACAGGATCAGGAATGGGTACATCATAGGGACAGTGCAGGTTTTGGAGATAAAGTCAGAGAGGCCAGACTGAGAAGGTTGGGACATGTCCAGAGGAGAGATAGTGAATATATTGGTAGAAGGATGCTGAGTTTTGAATTGCCAGGCAGGAGGCCTAGAGGAAGACCAAAGAGGAGGTTTATGGATGTAGTGAAAGAGGACATGAAGGTAGTTGGTGCAAGAGAAAAGGATACAGAAGACAGAGTTAGATGGAGGCAATTGATTCGCTGTGGCGACCCTTGAAGGGATAAGCTGAAAAGAAGTTGAACTAAACAAGTGTTCAAACTAAGACAAATACTGCAATATGCAATATAAGTTATGCAATAGAATAAGTGGCATATTTATTTAGGCGTGAATATGAGTGTGATGGTTGTCGATTTCTCAGTGAATTCATCAGGAATAACCCGGACCTGACACCAAGGACCGGGGATGTCTGACAATGTTGATGGTTTTTCAAGCAATTTAGGCAAACAAATACATCAAATTAGCTTACGTGTGCTAAAAGCGCCCCTTACGCTTTGTTCCAGGTTTTTGTAGTGTTTCTGCTTGAATTCCTTTGCAAGATGTCAGAATAGCCTCCCACAGCTGCTGTTTCGTTAATCTGCCTGCCACCCTCATAGATTTTTTGCTTGATGATGCCCCATAGGTTTTGAATTGGATCGAGGTCAGGTGAGGATGAAGGTCATACGGTTCTTCATATCGTACCATGGAAGAAAGTGGTCCGTCAGAATCTCTACATACTTTGCTGAGGTCACTTTGACAGATTCTAAATGAGAGTTATCCAAGATTGATATCAGTCATCCAAAGAGTCCCAAAACACAAAGCCATCCATGAATTTCTCTGACAAAACAAAATAAATGTTTGTTTATGATACTAAAATCCTATTTCCATGACGATGTGGAACACAATGCAGTGAGCGTTGCTAAAACCACAGCACTGTGTTGCAGCTTGAGAGGGACACCTAGTGTGGCTGCCAACACAATACACAAGATATCATATTTAGTCTGGGAAAATATGCTTCTCTCATTTGTTTTTATTTTTATTTTTAACACTTTATTTTAACAACGGATTTACTCTGTTTGTTCTTCATGTTTGTTCATGAACTACTTATTCTTCACTAAATGACACAGAAGGAAAATCACTACCTTTATTGCAACTTTTCCCTTCCCTTGCAATTTTATGGCAAAAAACACCAAAACACTGCAACATCCATTGCAATTTTGGGAAAAACTGCCCAATCAATCTCAAAAAAGGTTCCTCTGGGCTTAGCTTCCTGACACTTTAAGGTATTATATATATATATATATATATATATACTGTTATAGAGCATATTTTCATATTTGACAAAAAAAAAAAGCATTACCCTAACCTTATTTTTATTATCACGCCCATGTGGTACTGCTCAGTCAGACCACTTCCTGGTTCTATGGTTATCATCGCACGGGTGCTCTTCTGTGATTTTGTGTTTCCGGGATTCCGCCTTGACAGCATTTGCAGTTTTTGTTTCCACCACACATCCAGAGTGAAGATCGGACGTCTTTAGGAAGCAGAACATCAACCC
>QODF01000143.1:1038129-1049214 GCA_024372805.1 Oostethus manadensis | reverse complement strand
TATATATATATATATATATATATATACACACACACACAGTATATATATATATATATGTGTGTGTGTGTGTGTGTGTGTGTGTGTAAAGGTTCATTTTTTTACATTAAGGGCCTGATGAAGGTCTGTCTGCAGCCCAAATTATTAATAATAATAAAGTAATACAATGATTATATTATATGCATTATACAGTATGTAGAGTTTTGGCATAATTAGCTCCGGTACGGTAGGTGGCGGTTTGCACCCTTGCAGTCGTGCTTAAAACCCGCCCGCAAACCAAAAGAAGAAGAAGCAGCCGCTGTCGGCTCCCTTCGTGAGTTTTCGGTTACTCGGCATTCTTCGGCAGTTTCCGGACATGCGGCCGTTTACTAGCAAATGAGCCGAGGCTCGGCTGTCGTCGTATCCCTAGTCCTCCTCTCCGTGTTGTTGTTCTCGGTGACGCGACGGAGGTGTAGCCTGACGCGGTCTCTTACGTGTCGGTCTGAATAAAAGTGGAGCTCCGTAGACCCGGGAGTGACGAAGCGAGTCTGTGTTGGTAAGAGGATACCCATCCGATCTTTGCTAGACATTTAGATGGCCGCCCGCCACGCTTATTCGCGGTTTTTAACCGCACAACGCCAACAAAGAAATCATGGCGGCGGCGTTGCAGAGGCTCTCTAAATGAGTCAGTGCTGCAATGCTCGCAACAAAACTCAGACCTAAATGAAGCTGGGTTGCTTTTTTTTTTGTTGCTTTACTATCGTAACACTGTGAAGTCACAGAAGCAGTTCGGCGTCTACATTTGAGCCATATGCACATAGTTTGGGAATAAAACGGAGCCTTTGGACTACCAAGTAGTACACAGTTACAGACATTTTCCCTCGCAAATGCCAAAAAGACAGCAACTTTTAAACGAGGCGGCTAACGAAGCCGCGTCAGATTAATCCGACAATGCACGTTTTAATCTAAATTAATCGCAGTTTGCTACATGAGCCGGGAGGCAAAAGGGGTGCATCCGAAGCATGTTTGATGCTAAATAAAATGTAATGCATTCCTGTTAGCATGCTAGCGTGCTAGCCGATGCTACGTTAGCCACGGTGGCTAGCGCCGTGCCGCACGCCTGCACGGGATTTAAGCGAGCCCAGAAACGGTTCCGACGCGATGACCGCCGTCTGAGAACCCGGCTCGCGCGATTAATTCTTTGGAATTTGTTGTGTATTATTGTTTTTTTTTTTTTACAAGCACGCACGTGAACGTACGCCACACCCTCCCGTGGGGCGCGCGAGAAGATGCACACGTGAAGCATCTCCACTAATAAAAGCCACGTTTATATGGACCCATGTGATGGGATTAAAAGCCTGATCGGAATAAAACTGTTCAACGTAAACACGTCATCCGGAATAATCTGACCCGATTGGACTCATTCGGATCTAAATTTCCATCCAATTGATGCGCATGTCGCACGGGGAATGCAGAACTCCACCTGTTGTTCCTCTCTGCCGAGCATCCTGTGTAGAAGAATATATACATAGTTGGGTTTGGCGCCTTATCGCCGAATCCAGCAAAATCCAAGGTATGACCCGGACTGCCCATTTCAGAAAGTTACCTGTTGTCAGTGTTGCTCCTGACAGCAACAAACAGACAACTCGAACACAATGTAAAGTTGTGAGCGAGTAGATGGCTGAAGTTGAAATGTACGCAGCCATATTTGTTTACAGTGGAGGCTGCTGCTTCTGCTATTTCCGGGATGTCAAAACAAATGCATTCCGATCAAACAAATGACAGATGTAAACGCATGTCTCAATCAGATTGCTTTTTCCATGGTCTATGTGCACAGGTCCATTTTAATCTGATTAATGATCGGATTGAAAGACATGTGCGCATGTAAACATGGCTATTGTGAAAATTACTTCTGGATCACGTGCGTGCCTTTAAAGACAGCTCGTTTTCGTTGTGCAGAATTCAAATGACAATGGAAGCCTGTGCCGAGACGCAGCAAAGCGGCGAAACGGTTGTGAAGCAGGAGTCAGAAATTACCCTGGCCCAGGTAACGCCACACACGACTGGTGTAAAGTATCTGTCACGTCAGAGCTGTGCGTAACTGGGTCGGGGTGGTTGCAGGCCTCCATCGCAGCAGGCCAGGTGACATCTAGCAGTCCCACGGTCGCCTTGGTGCAGCTGCCCAACGGCCAGACTGTCCAAGTGCACGGGGTGATCCAAGCTGCCCAGCCCTCGGTCATCCAGTCCCCTCAGGTCCAAGCCGTGCAGGTGTGCGCCATACCCGTGCCGATTGCGTGGCTGAAAATAAAGTACATGACTTTGCTTTGTCCGTGCAAAGATTTCGACGGTCGCCGAGAGCGAGGACTCCCAGGAGTCTGTCGACAGCGTCACGGATTCTCAAAAAAGGAGAGAAATCCTATCCAGACGGCCGTCATACAGGTTTGTTATTAACCGTACCCTTTGAATGCCTTCTTTTGTGTCTGTCGCTGAATTCCTCTTTGGTCTTATCTGCAGGAAAATTCTAAACGACTTATCGTCTGACGCTCCAGCAGTTCCGTGTATCGAGGAAGAAAAATCGGAGGACGACACGGCCCCGGCAATCACCACCGTCACGATGCCGACGCCCATCTACCAGACCAGCAGCGGCCAGTACAGTACGATTATCTCCTGTTGCTGCCGCCATGCGATGTTTATGGTTGAGAAAATAATGGTAATCTCCCCTCACAGTCGCCATTACCCAAGGAGGTGCGATCCAGTTGGCCAATAATGGGACAGACGGCGTTCAGGGTCTGCAAACGCTCACCATGGCCAACGCAGCCCAGCCTGGCGCCACCATCCTGCAATACGCCCAGACCAGTGATGGCCAGCAGATCCTGTTGCCCAGCAACCAGGTGGTCGTACAAGGTGAGGAAACGTAGACGTGAACGGTTAGTAAAGTTTCTTAACGTTTTCACCGCTGCTTTCAGCCGCCTCTGGAGACGTCCAGGCCTATCAGATTCGCACCACACCGACCAGCGCTATCACCCCAGGGGTTGTCATGGCCACCTCGCCTGCATTGGGCACGGGCACGGGCACTGAGGAAGTCACGCGTAAAAGGGAGGTGCGCCTTATGAAAAACAGGTAAGGCTGTTACTTCAAGGTTGAAGGAAAACAGCACTTTTTGGGACTTTTTCATATACATGCTGTAACCGTGTAGTAACATCATTATACCACTTAAAGTGGAAGTTTTACCACCTATTTTTACCTATAAAGCCCTCTAAAAAACATCCAGAAATCTCCATATACAAGATGTAACCATGTGATATTTGACACATTCATGATCACATCTGATACTCGAAAGTGAATGTTTTTCGCCTATTTTGTCTACAAAGCCCTCTAAAAAAAACATCCAAAAATGTCCAACTGTTTTATATACAAGCTGTAACCATGTAGTGACAGGCACATTCATGCTAGCATGTAATACTTATGGCAGTTTTTCACCTGTTTTGCCTATAAAACCCTCGAAAAAACGTCTAGTTGTTTTATGTGGAAGCCATAACCATGTAGTAACAAACACAGTCTTGATAACCTGTAATACGTAGTAGTAAATACTGTATTACTTACAGTGGCGGGTTTTCACCTATTTTGTCTGTAAAGCCCTAAAAAAAAATCCAAAAATGTCCAACTGTTTTATATACAAGCTGTAACCATATAGTATTTGACACATTCATTATAACATATAATACTCAAAGTGGATGTAGTAATACAGTAATACAGTGGCAGTTTTTCACAGTTGTGTTTGCCTAAAAAAGCCCTCTAAAAAAGACTCCATTTACATGCCGTGACCTGCATATTGCAACATTGTTTTTGTAGGAACTCCCACAGAGGAACTACTTTTAAAACCTGTAGCTCATCCGGCGTATATTCAGGCTCAAAAAGATAAGGTTCCGGATCCTCATTTGTCCTAAAGTAGTCATTGTCGTCGGCTCCCACCGTCGGCTAGAAGGTGGTAAAGAGGGTTTCTGTGCTCTTACCCATGAAAGTATTCCATTTATAAATAAGGAATCCTACTATAAGGGAGGTCTGGGACTGATTAACCGTGATAAAGAACAATGGAGAGTTTGGGATTTTTTTTTTAGAGGGCTTTATAGACAGAATAGGTGATTGTAAACCCATGAAAAGCTGACCTTTTTAAATTTCTCATGCAGGGAGGCCGCCCGGGAGTGTCGCAGGAAGAAGAAGGAGTATGTCAAGTGTTTGGAGAACCGCGTGGCCGTGCTGGAGAACCAGAACAAAACCCTCATTGAGGAACTTAAAGCACTAAAAGACTTGTACTGCCACAAATCTGAGTAGACCGCCACAAACCCGCCAGCCAGCCCCGCCGCCCCGCCCCCACATGTACAGAGACTCCGCAAAGAGCCATGCATATGGATGCCACGCTCCATTTTTCTACCTGTTTTGCTTTCTGTTCAAAGAACTGCAAGAAAGTGTGACCCATTCGGGGGAAAAAGTCAGCATTCTGCTCCCATAACAACGTGGAGAGTGCAAGGGGCGCGCATCAACACACGGGATCCTTGTGGTGGAGTCACCAAACACGGGAAGCCACCGATTCTGGGTTGATGATGTCACGTAGTGACAAAAAAACCCAAAACTAAACGGTTTCCCTCGCCGCCGTTTTACACGGCACTGGAACTTTGCTTCCACACGATGCTTTGGACACTGTAAGATGAGCTTGCATCTTGGACCGTTTTATCTTCGAGCTGTTTCTGTTCCTCCGCTACCCGAACGCCATTTCCCACACCCCGCTACCTTTGCTTTGAAACAAGAACGAAAATACTAACCATTAATTTACACGTTTAATGCTACAGAAAACACAAGCTAGCTTCTTTTTTTTTTTAATTCTGATGTGGCGTCTCTAGCCTGATTGCTGCAGGGTCATTATTTTTGTTTTTCTTTTTTTTACTGTTTTAAACAAAATTCCACACAAGTTTACAATAAAAAAAAATGTGATGAACTGACACAAAGTGTAAGATTCAAGCATAACATGGGGGGGATGTTTTTGTATCGTGGCTTTTATTCTTAACTATTACTGCTGATGTCGGGTTTTTTAAAATAAAAACCAAAAATAATGAGCCCTGCTTACAACTCGTTATGCAATAGAAGAAATACGTGAACCCAGGTGATGTATTTTAACTTCAGAGACTTGACTGGGAACGCTTGTACAGTTCGAATGAGTACGACGTGTGCACTTTTCCTTGCTGAAACAATCCAGATACATTTCACGTTATTTACCGGCTTTGTCCCACGCGCGGTTTGTAACTCATCAAATGCTTTTTTCTTTTTTTTTCCAGTCGCTATGACTTCATGACAGGATGCCATAATGTACTTTTTTTTATTTAGTCATTAATTTCTATGTTACGTGGCTTTTCATTCATTTTTAGTTTATGTCAGCACCAATGTATACCACACTTTGTTACAGCTGGTAATAAATGTTTCTGCTTTTCTTGGATTTTAAAAAGGGCATTTATAACTCACCCCTGGATGCTTGTTTGCAAGCTTTATATACATGAATATCCCTCTGTTTGTCGTAGTAAACCTCCTCCACAGCGAACCGTTGCCTCAGCATGCTTAGAAAGTTGCTATCTCGCTCGTAGCGGATCTTGCATGCCAGCAACACGACCGTGGCGTCGCCACACAGGTACTGCAGTGTCTGCATCAGTGCCGCAAACGTGTCCTCCAGGTAGACTATGTCTGCTCCAAGCACCAGGTCGAACCCCCCGGCCGGGTAGCGATCAAGGTTCTCACCCCAGGAAAGTTCAGAGACCACCACAGACTCTTGGAGGTCAGAGGGGAGGTTGGCTTTGGTGTTGGCAGACAATAGGTCGAGAGCGGGCTTCCTGTCAGTGATGGTCACTTTGGCACCTGGGAATGCAAAAAATGGGACGTTCAGTCAACAACATGACCATCTCAGGACCTGGAGTGACAGCAAACACGACCAATCACACGCTAGTAAAAAATCGTCTCAGCCAATGGATGAACGTGTAGGCTGTCTAAAGAGAACCCGTGCTAGAAGCTCCTTTTAAGAAAACGTCAATTTGCCACGGTATCTATATTTGTATCGATCCACCACACATGTCTATCATTTATATTTACCCAGCAGGGCTGCGACGATGCCCACTAGTCCAGTTCCAGCCCCCAGTTCGATGGCCACCTTGCCTAGAAGCTCAACCTGGCTCAGCTCCAAGTACATACACATGACAACTGCCTGAAAATAAACGCACTAAAGGTGAACGCAGATGTTTTCTACGACGGAGTGTTATCGCCACATTAAAAACAACTTAAAATTTCGACATTAAAAGTAATAATATTAACTTTGTCACACAAGTCCCGTTTTTATAGCTGTCTCGGGCAATGCCAGTTACGACGAAGTATTCCAATCGGCTGAGATTTCGAGAATAAAGTCGTAAATAGCGACAGCAGTACGACAAAAACGTCTTACATTTACGAGAAAAATCTCGTCATAGTCCTAACTTTACAAGAATAAAAGACCGAACTTCATTTTACAGGCACTGCCTGAGACAGCTATAAAAAGGGGGGGGGCCTTAGGTGGAGCGTGCGGGGTACCGGTGAGATGATGCTAATACATGCTAATCTGCTTGTGCCCGACTGCTCCGTTTTGTTGTCCCATAGGACGTTTCCCTCTTGCCTGTTACGTTTTCCTTCTGACGTGTAATATTACGAAAATATTTCTCGTAAAAGTCGAAGTTTTGCGACCATTAACGGTGAATAAAAACGGACCACTCACTGCGTCCCATACAACTGCTGCAACCCCAAGCTTCCTCCAGTCCTGAGCTAGGCGGATATCACGGTTGGCGAAATGAAAACGCGCGGATGAGTTATGAAGTTTGGAAAAGGCAGGTATCGCATTGTCTACATAAGGAACCAGAGCCATGTTGTGAATGGAAGCCATCAATTTTCAAGTATTGTTTTTAGATTCGTACACACGGCCCCCCTAGCTTTGTCCACCTCCGCTAAAAGCAACTTTGCTAGCGTTATTACCCTAGCTGCCCTCTTGTGGTGGAAATAATTTACTGCGGTGTGCCGTTCTTTTTAAAAAAATATAAATATATATATGATGGCAAATATACATATAGATATGTAGCAACCAAATGTCGTATTGTATTACTTTACAAACAGCTATTTGCTTGTGGCTGAATAAATACCGCAATGCAATGTGAGGCGTGTAGTGCCCTATTAATGTATCAGCCAATCACAAAGCAGCTAGGGTGACCAATGAAAAACTTCCGGTTTCCGGTTTCAAAATAAACGACGTCGAATGCGTTTTGAGCCAAACTCGTTAACAACGACTATTTGTTATTCTACAAAATTACCGTTTTTGTCCATGTCATTGTCTCTTCCGTTGATTTTACGACAACAGCGCGCCCTCGTAGGCTGCACAGCCACAGACTGATTCTGAATAAACTCGAGCTTGGGGGTTTATGTTGAAAGTGAGTCGCCGGATGTGACGTAGCTACAATGCGCTGGCACGGGGTTGGATCCTAGTAGGCGGAAAGATGACAACTTGTATTTGCTTTGATTTCAACATCCTAATTACGCTGTATTCCTCGTCGCTTGCACATACTTGAGGTTTTTGTTTGTTCTTTGTTGGTTTTCCTATGAACGCCTCAGTGTCTTTCAATCGGGGCAAAGTTTTTAGCGCCGGTGAAGTTCCCGGATGGGAATGGAATGCGGAAGCTAGCCAGGCGGCCTGCCATGGCCGAACAAGGGGACGCCTGGGACTTTTATCAATTAATCTCTGCTAAGTATGATGACTTGACATGCTCTACGTAGTTAAGCCCACAATTAAAACTCTCCAACCGCGTCAGTGCTTGAATTGCTAATCACACGCCCTGAACATGTCATTTGGCCAAAACATGACTGCTTTCTTGGCGTATTTGGCCCTTAAATCCTCCACTTGTCAACAACATGCCGGATTTACCTGCACATTGCATACGTATATAAAGTAATAGTCATACACTAAAATTCCGACCTATTCAGTAAAGAAATGCAGTACCAACACCCGGTGCTGTAGTATTAGGAGTGCACGACACTCTGCAGCCTAGGTTCCTCGTCAGTTGCACTGGAAAATAAGCAATGGGAGGCTCTGCTTCCTGCTGCATCTCACCGGGAGAGAGTCCCAAGAGCCGCAGGAGAGATGTGGAGTTGGAGGAATGTCCTTTCACCACAGAGGATGTGAGCGAAGACACCGGGACCTACTTGCAGCACATCAGTGACCGAGAGCTCCCAGATGGTGAGAGAAGGTCACCGTTCTTTTGCCACAATGCAGTAGCACCGACTGATGACCTTTTCCTTCTTTCCAGAGCTGGCCCAAGAAGCCAACCCATCAGACCACCCGAGAGCCAGCACCCTCTTCCTCAACAAGTCTCAAACCGATGGTCAGCCTTTCGCTGTCACCGGCACTTTTTCATTTCTCTCCTCACTTAAATGTTGTGTTTTTCCACCCTCTGATTTTAGTGCGAGAGAAACGGAAAAGCACCTACACAAACCATGTAAGTACAAAATACAATATTGCAATGAGGCATTACAAAATTGAGTATGAATACCACAAAAAATCTCTTTATTTTCCAATAAATCTTCTCTTAACACCTCCAAAGTCCTAACCTCTGCACTACAACATCATCTGTCATAGTTCACAATATTTATGTAATTTATTTTATGGTTATTACTTAATCTGTGCTGGCCCTGTGAGGTGAATGTAAAAAAAAACCCTTTGCTAATAGTGTTTGAGAGACATTGGCCAGCACTACTGATTCTGAAGGCCCTGGATCGATTACTTTGACATAGCAACGCATAGAAACTAAAATGTGATTGGACAAAAAAATCTAACATTTTCTGCAAGCAGTGCAGCCAAGTGATGCACTGCAAACTGAAGAAACTTATCAGTGCATTGGATTGTGTTTAGAATCAGAAAAAAAGCAGAGAAGGACTTGCTGGCCTTGACCACCCGCTACTGGTGTTAGTGATACGCTGTGGGAGTCCAACTGTGTTATTAATGTTTTGTTTTGTTTTTTTGTATCACAAAATGACACACACAGTTGTGAATTTTGCCATTCAACTCCTTCTTAAAGAACAACAAGAAAAAGTATGAACACATTTGAAAAAGAGGTCCGCCACGCTGGCCGTCTGATGTCATTGGCAGTTGACTCACAAAACACGTTTTTAGGGTTTAAATGCATAAAAATGTCAAATAAAAGGGATAAATGAGGACCATCATTAAATAAGTCACAGTTTTTTCCCAAAACGCAATTTGGCAGCAAGACCGCACACAGACACCACCTTCCTGTATTGCCATGAGTTATTTTTTGAATTCTATAGTTTATTGTAATTAACTTTTTTTTAATCAAAATCCATAGTTCTACTGGGAGACTTCAACGCCCTTGTGGGCAATGACAGTGTGACTTGGAGGGGCGTGGTTGGGAGGAGCGGCCTCCCTGATCTGAACCTGCGTGGTGTGTTGTTGTTGGACTTGTGTGCGAACCACAGTTTGTCCAAACCAAACACCATGTTCGAACATCAGGATGTCCATAAGTGCACTTGGCACCAGGACCCCCTAGAACGCGGGTCTATGATCGACTTTGTGGTCGTATCATCAGACCTGCGTCCGCATGTTCTGGACACGCTGGTGAAGAGAGGGGCTGAGCTGTCACCTGACCACCACGTGGTGATGAGTTGGATTAGATGGCGGGGAAGGATGCCGGACAGACCTGGTACACCCAAACGTGTAGTGAGGGTGTGCTGGGAACGTCTGGCAGAGTCTCCTGTTCGTCGAGTCTTCAACTCAATTCCTCAAGGCTCTGGATGTTGGGGGACTGTGTTGGTTGACACGCCTCTACAACATTGCATGAAAGACGAGAACAGTACCTCTGGACTGGCAGACCGGGGTGGTGGTCCCCATTTTTTAAAAAGGTTGATCGGAGGGTGGGTTCCAACTATAGGGGGATCACACTCTTCAGCCTCCCTGGGAAAGTCTACTCCAGGATTCTGGAGAGAAGGGTACGACCGTTAGTCGAACCTCGGTTACAGGAGCTGCAATGTGGTTTTCATCCCGGTCGCGGAACACTGGACCAGCTCTACATACACCCTTGCAAGGGTACTGGAGGGTATGTGGGAGTTTTCCCAACCGGTCTACATGTGCTTTGTAGACTTGGAAAAGTCATTCGACCGTGTCCCTCGTGGTGTCCTGTGGGGGGTGCTCCGGGAGTATGGGATTGGTGGCCCGCTACTACGTGCCATTCGGTCCTTGTACAATCAAAGCAGGAGCCTGGTTTGCATTGCTAGCTGTAAGTCCAGCTTGATTCCGGTGAACATTGGCCTCCGCCATGGCTGCCCTTTGTCACCGATTCTGTTCATAATCTTCATGGACAGAATTTCTAGGCGCAGTCAAGGTGTTGAGGGAGTCCAGCTTGGTGACCTTAGGATCTCGTCTCTGCTATTTGCAGACGATGTGGTCCTTATGGCCTCATCAGGCTGTGACCTTCAGCGTTTACTGGAGCGGTTTGCAGCTGAGTGTGAAGCTTCTGGGATGAGACTCAGCACCTCCAAATCCGAGGCCATGGTTCTCAGTCGGAAACGGGTGGACTGTACCCTCCGGGTTGGGAGTGAGGTCTTGCCTCAGGTGGAGGAGTTCAAGTATCTCGGGTTCTTGTTCACGAGTGAGGGAAGGTTGGAGCGTGAGATCGACAGACGGATCGGTGCAGCATCTGCAGTAATGCGGTCGCTGTACCGGACCGTCGTGGTGAAGAGAGAGCTGAGCCGGAAGGCAAAGCTCTCTGTTTACCGATCGATCTACGTTCCCACCCTCACCTATGGTCATGAGTTATGGGTCATGACCGAAAGAATGAGATCGCGGATACAAGCGGCGGAAATGAGTTTCCTTCGTAGGGTGGCTGGACTCACCCTAAGAGATAGGGTGAGGAGCTCGGCCATCCGGGAGGAGCTCAGAGTAGAGCCGCTGCTCCTTCACATCGAGAGGAGCCAGTTGAGGTGGCTCGGGCATCTAGTCCGGATGCCTCCCGGGCGCCTCCCTGGTGAGGTGTTTCGGGCATGCCC
>QODF01000143.1:996772-1037919 GCA_024372805.1 Oostethus manadensis | reverse complement strand
AATGGAATGGAATCAAAATGCCAGCACCTGCAACTTTATTTGGCTCTATTCTGGGTTATTGAGGTGACAAACACTATCAAATTCCAGAACTAACTCATGGCAAAACAGGAAGGTGGTGTGTTTGGTGAAGTCAAGAAACGCATATTTATTTATTTATTTTGCAATTTTTATGCATTTGAATTTCTTTCTGGACGTAAAACTATAAAACTCTAAAAAATTAGTTTTTTGGCTTTCTGGAACGGATTCATTGGATTTACAATTTTTTTTATGGGAAAGAAAGTTTCAGTTCAAGCCCCTTTGAATGAATAAATCATCCTAACCAGGGTTCTACTCTGAATGTTCTCATGCGGTCATTCCTGTTCTCTCCTGGATCTCCTGAATCCGATCCAAATGTCAGTCAAAATCTGGAGGAAAAACACGAGAAAATGTGTCCAAACTCTTGGCAAACGATGAAGCGGAAGGCTATGAATTGCCTGTCGGTGTCCCCGAGGTTGAATTTAGCCGGGATAACCCTGAGCTCTTTCTTATGTTCTCTACCCTGACCGTAAATAAACCCTCCCTGTTTCCGGCAGATGTCCCCGGCCCTCCTGACAAGGAAGTACAGCTCATGCTCCACCATCTTCCTTGACGACAGCACAGTCAGCCAGCCCAACCTCAAGAACACCATCAAAAGGTACGTGGCGCCTTTGCATTGTGCTTTGACTGGAAGTCCAACCAGACAAATACACTGCAGGAAAACTTAGAAACAGCCCAATGCTGTGACTTTGTCATGGTTACGATAATACAATTAATTCTACATTGTTAAGGGTCTCATATAAATGCAAGCTTGACTTGCTGGAGCCAACAAAAGGCCTCAAAATGTACTTATATATGTAACAGCGCGTGGCATGACGGAATATAATAAAATCTCCATCTCTTCTGAACAGTGCTGCACATCCAAAACTGACGGCCTTTTTTCTGTTCCAGTGTGGCCATGGCAATTTACTACCACATCAAAAACAGGTAAGGGTCAACAAAAACCTGCACTAAATCAGTCACATTGATCCACATTCTGTTGTGCTGCAGGGATTCCAATCGCTCGCTGGACATATTTGATGAAAAGAAACATCCCCTGTCTGTGAGTTAAAGTCATTCCGGTTTCCAACGGCGCCCCCGCATAGGCTCGCAACTCACTCTCTCTCGCTCTCTCTCTCTCTTTCTCTTTCTCCACTAGCGTGAGAAAGTTGCAGGCAACTATTCCGTGGTGGACCCCGAGCACAGGCTCATCTACCGCTTCATACGCACCCTGTTCGGCTCGGCCCAGCTCACCGCAGAGTGCGCCGTTGTGACGTTGGTAAGCGTATGGCTCCACATAGCAAGCAATAAAAGCGCAACAATACGTGCATGTCTCAGGTCGATACAACCCAAGTAATGCACGTCTGCGTGCCATGTCTAGTGGCATGCAAAACTGGATTTTTCATCTTTGTTATCCAAATTTTGGGGTGGGGAATAACGTATCCGAAGTTCCTCGCGAAATCTGTCAATTGCGTGCCTTGAACTCCATCAGGGAAATGTGTTTTTCCGCACTTGTTACTGTTGATTTTTCTTATTGCTTAAGTTTTTTATGTGTTGCCTTGACTTTGGCTGTATTGCTGTGTTTCATGGCCAACCGGATGTGCATGAACTGTGGGAATATTGTGGAATCTATGGACTGAACTATTGATGAATTACGTGTAAATATCTTGGAATTGTGAATGATTTATTTTACATATGCTTCTAACATCTGAGTATGCACAACCCAAAATAAGGCAGGTTGCACCAGATACATTTAGTTATAGATAAAAACTGTACTTTTGAGTTGAAACTAGAGCTGCAACAAAGAATTGAAAAAATAATTGACTGATTCATCGATTATGAAAATAATCGTTAATTGCAGCCCTAGTTGAAACATCATCCATTCATTATTTTCTGCTTATCCGAGGTCGGGTCGCAGGGGCAGCAGCCTAAAACAGGGAAGCCCAGACCTCTCTCTCCTGGCGGATCCCGAGGCGTTCCCAGGCCAGTTGAGAGACATAGTCTCTCCATAGTCTCTCCAAAGTGTCCTGGGTCTTGAATTGAAACAATTGTTGGTAATTAAAAAAAATATATAAGTTCAAAAAGGCAAACCGAACCATGAGTTCTCTGTATTATTGCCCCCCATATTAAGGTTGGATTTACACTACAGTGGAACCTCAGTTTCCGTCTATCTAAAAGCGACCAAAACCCAAACCATTTTCCCATAGGAAACAATGTAAATCCACTTAATCTGTTCCTGACACCCAAAAATGTGAACAGAAAAAACTTTTCAAATAGAACAATTATAACTGTACATGCAGAAAACATTACAATATTCACGTAAACGACAAAAGAAAGGTGCACATCAGCATTTAATGTCACTTTTACCTGTTGTTTTGCAGCCATTGTTAATAAATGCAAATGTAGTCTATGGGGCCGTGGGCTGGCCCGGACGCTCGGCTTCTGCAAGATGATTGGATGATCTGTCTGAGGCGGAATCCCTATTTGATTGACCAGTAAAATGAGCAAATCAGTAAAAAGCTCTACCCGAGCATTTTTCCGTGGTCCTGAACTGACCCGTAGACTTTACCAATCCCTAGCGACTTTGCCTTTGTTATAAACGACGAGGAACGGAGTGTAGAATTTACCCATAAATAAATAAATGACCCACAGCTCCCACTGGTGAGGCGCATTACTAACCGAGGGACATTTCTGGCAAGCATTTTTGTCTGTTGTCGGTCGGCCACCGTCTTTGTGCTCCGACTCACCATCGGCATCTTCCATCTGAGACGGCTTTGAAGCGCATTCACCTCATCTTCTCTCGCAGGTGTACTTGGAGCGGCTGCTAACGTACGCAGAGATTGACATTTGTCCCTGCAACTGGAAGCGGATCCTCTTAGGCGCCATCCTGCTGGCTTCCAAAGTCTGGGACGACCAGGCGGTATGGAACGTCGACTACTGCCAGATCCTCAAAGACGTTACTGTGGAGGACATGTGCGTCGACTGTAGTCGTCATTCGAGTTATGACAGCATTTCTGAAAGTCCGCTTTTGTTTTCCCAGGAACGATATGGAGCGACACTTCCTCGAGTTGCTCCAGTTCAACATCAACGTACCGGCAAGCGTCTACGCCAAGTACTACTTTGACCTGCGTTCGCTCGCCGACGACAACAACCTTGGCATCCCCCTGGAGCCGCTCAGCAACAAGAGGGCCCAAAAGCTGGAGGTGAGGAGATCAGGAAGGCGCGCCTGGCCGCTTGTGGTTGTGACAGTCACTTTCACTGTTGTCTTCAGGCCATCTCCAGACTGTGTGAGGACCGCTACAAGAACCCGAGCAAAGCCGCTTTGAAGAGGTCTGTCAGTGCGGACAACTTAGTTGGCGTGAAGAACTCAAAGGCAGTGCTGTCCTAATTTTCTGGAACCCATAAGGAAGTGGGTGATGCTTAAATTTCAGTGGAATACTTGAGATTTCAAAGGGGGTGAAGGCACCCAAACAGTCGGTGATGTTGGCGGTGGTGGTTCCTCGCGTGGGAACATGCAGGAAGTAGACTGTGCCTTGCTTACCGTGTAGGCAGTAAAATGTGTCAAATGAATGAATATTGGAGAACGCGGCGTCCAGCCTTTCTTACTTGTGCCTGCATGAAACAACCGCGGTAAGAGCAAAGGAGCAACGACCTTAAGGTTGGTCTCTAGCTCCCCCGGAAAACACAAAATCGTCCCAATACTGCCTTACTCTGGTTTTGATACACAATTCTTACATCAGAAAAAACACTTTCTGGTTTCACATTTTAAAGGGAAAAGCAAGAAATGGCACTGACGAGTAGTCCACAGCAACCCCAGTCCAGCTTTCTGGGGAATGTTTCAGCGTCTAATTTTGGGGTGATTGGTATCAGCAGGTTGTCGTCTCTGATCCGCAAGCCAACTCCGGTGTTTGGTTACTGGTGCATTTTTGAGCCCTGAGGTGCTTCTTCATGTCGTCTCAAAGTACCGGCCGGCTTGTATTTGGGCCCCCATCTGTCATCATCACGTTGTGTGTTCTGACCATCTGCTGCTGCTACGCCTGCATGTACCTGACGACGCTCTGCATCACCCTGACCCCGACACGCAATAACTCTCGGGCCAACCGTACTGGGTTTGTACTTTGTAATGATCCTGCTACAGCTGGCACCCATTATCCGCTTCGTCATCCTCACCCTGATGCGGGACAAAGGGGTGTCCTCCAGAGGGACCATTGGTACCGTGTTGACTCTGCTGCTTTTCTGATCATTCAGCAACCTGCGGCTAAGGCGGCTGCTCTCAAACGCGTGCCAAGGTCGCTTCGCCTGTGCGGATGCAGGCGCACTGATGCTCACTAAAACAGATTTGTGAGAAGTGTGTGAGAGAAACAGGTCCTTTGTGTACACACAACAAGTTTGATATCTTTGAGTTCAGTTCATGAAAAATGAGAGCTAAAACAGAAGTTGTGTTGAGTAAATGTACCCAAATGTAAAGGAGAGATGTGCAGTCATGATCTAGTCGTTCAAAACTATTGAATCGTCTCTATTAACTCTCTCACATCCGTGCCACTGCCCGCTGAATCCAAAAAGTGTCATTGACTCACGGGTGAAACCCGTGGCGCACGTGCGAGGTGGGTGAATTGAATACCCGATTCATCTTCAGTGGGTGTGACTCATGAAAACGAGTCGACAAAAACAATCGAGTTGCCCTCACTAGTGCACGCGGCCGAATAATTAAACGCAACACGAACTCTCTCGGACCCATCAACAACAGGGCATGCCATTGGTTGAACCCCCGACAACCAATCACACTTGAGAATATACTTTGATTAAAAAAGTTATGGAATAAAACCAATTATGGCGGCCAGTTGCATCCAGGGGGAAGCCGTGTTTGCCTTCGTTCGGGAAAGGTACGTTTTTTTATTTGGTCAGTTAATGTTTATTCTGTAACTTCGCCTTGCCCTTTGACTTAAGGGGAATAAAAAGACGACAATGTAGTTGCTTGTTTTAAAGGTGACTTCAGACAGGCAGTTGCCAAAAAACGGACTAATATGCTGGTATGAACTGTATAACTGCTTACTTAATATGTAGAAATAAGTACTACTATACAGTATATGCATATGTGAATGCAGTTTGTATATAGCAGCGCCATCTTTTGCCACAATATCAGTACAATATTGTTTGAATTGAAAATAAATGAAACAGGCAAATCGGTGGCGGTGGGAATTTAGCATTTTTAAATTGGAGCTGGTTCGTATGACTCGGCTCCTGAAAAGAGCCGAGTCTGTCAGTTGTGTTACTGCTTCGATTGATTGCTTGCCAAAATACGTGTAAAATGAATTTCTAACGTAAGAATAGAATGATATCAAATGTTAACGTGTATTTGGCTTAATTGGTATGTTCCACATGGGACAGATTGCTATAAAAATAATTATAAAACACACAAAAAAAATCCAATCTGATCGTGTGCATTTGTACATTTCCCGTCCTTTACAGCTAAACAACAGAACATCAGGAAAACATAACGCAGCATCAAAATGTTTGCTAGTTTTTAGTGAAGCATTCATTTAACCTATCAGAAAAATGAAATGAAATGAATAGGCAAAAAAAGACGACTTGTTCACTTCTAGAATGGACTACCGTCCTTCATTTCAGAGAGCCGGGTATAAGTGTTGTTTTGTTCGGGAACGACCCATCACTTGGCAGAAAGAACTATTTGGATTTTGGAAGTGCGTTAAGCAAGAAGAAATATATCAATTATTAAACAATTCTTTAAACATTTTTACTATATGCATTGGATATATTTCAAAGCATATTTTCATTCATTCATTCATTTTCTATACCGCTTATCCTCATTAGGGTCACGGGGATGCTGGAGCCTATCCCAGCAGACTTTGGGCGAGAGGCGGGGTACACCCTGGACTGGTCGCCAGTCAATCGCAGGGCACACATAGACAAACAAAGGCATACAACCATTCACACTCACATTCATACCAATGGACAATTTAGAGTCGCCAGTTAACCTAACATGCATGTTTTTGGAATGTGGGAGGAAACCGGAGTACCCGGAGAAAACCCACACACGCACGGGGAGAACATGCAAACTCCACACAGAGATGCCCAACGGAGATTTGAACCCAGGTATTCCAGATCTCCTGACTGTGTGGCCAATGTGCTAACCACTCAGACACCGTGCGGCCCAAAGCATATTTTTTTTATGAAAACGTGATATTGTGGAGACTTTGGATGGGAAAACCAGGTACGGAAAACAGTGTACTGATAAATTCAATTGCATTAGCAATCTAACCCTACTCATTCATTCCATCGGTTCCAGGTGAACTGTACAGAGTGCTTTCTTCCACAGGGAGGCAGCACTGCAGTGCCTAAATCTGAGCATGTTTTAATGCGACATCCTGCAGCTTGGCTGTATCTCACACACACACACACACACACACACGGGTATCCTCAAAGTGCATGTTCTGCTGATGCCGTGCAGGTGTATGTGCTGTCCTAAAGTGAAATGCGGTGTGTTTTCCAGCGCCACGCAGCTTCATTAATCTCTCAGCATCATGGGACCTGAAAGACCCCTGAGGGAGCCTCACCGTTTACCCTCCGCTCAGGTCACTCCTCACATAGAAGGTGAGAGTTGTGCGCTTGTCAGCCTCCTCAGCGGGAAGTGGGTCGTGCTGGATGAGTTTCACCTTACGGGCGCCAAGTATCAGGCCATGCATTTCATCATGAACGTCTAGGTCTATTTGTTCTCTTTTTTTCCCATGTAAGAAGTTAGTTGAGGCACGCACCTAACGCAGACCAGCGAGAAGACCACTAAACTTCCAATGCTGAAAGGAAACAACACACGCGAGAGACGGTGAAGGGCCGACTCGCATGCCCAGACACCCAAGGCTGTTTGAATCGGGAGGCGAGCATATGGTGAAGGCCTCATACGTACTAATAAAGCACTTGTCACACTAGGTACGTTAGGTATGAAGCACACTTTCACAGGTCCTGCTCTAGTAACATGTTTTTGGCTCTGTTTCTGCGAATGTGAGAACATCTGGAGTTTTCTCTGCAACACACGAGAAGACAAAGCGCTACTTTTAATTAAATCAGCTCCCCGAGCATGAAACACACTCCAGCCACCGCAGCGCTCCGATCTCTCGCTGGCCACCTTGTAGTGTGTCACGCTGCGTGGCATCCCGCCTGCTTGTTGTTGTTGTTGTTGAGTGACAGTCATTCGCAACGCAGGTTTCGGGTCACTCCGTTTACTCCTAAAATCATTTTAAGAGACGAGCTAAGTAGCTGATGAAGGCTGGATGGATGTTTTTTGTGGAACCTCTGGTCCCTTTTCTGCATGCATCCAGATTTATAGGCGGGATTGCATGTGTTGATATTCTATTCCATTCTATAATATTATCTTGTTGATTATGCATGAAACAATTTGCATGCACGCAGACTGTTTGCACATAATGACTGTAGAATTCAGCTACATTCATTAATTACAATTTAAAGTAAAATAATTTAGCAACATAAATGAGCTAATTCAGTATTAACTGTACTGGTATGCTCTATAACTATAAAACTACTACTGTGTATATTCATCTATAAAAGCTAATAAAGTAACACGCTCTACTGTATTTAATACCACATACAAATATATGCAAAATTGATGGGACTTATTATCGTTTGTAGTTAATCTAGCATGGCTTTACATTTTAGGCCATGTCGGCTTTTCCGTTTTAAGACTTTGTAGAATTTATTACTTTTAATACACGGTAATCTGTCGTTTATCGCGATGATTTGGTGCCAGACCTGACCGTGGTAAGCAAATTTGAATATATGGAATGTTTTCATAGCTTTGAAAACCTGTTCAGAACCTTCTAAATACAAACATAATTGGAGCCTTTTAAAAATGAAAAAACACCCCTACAGTCACCTTTACACTCCCATTACCCAATAAAGTATAAGAGAAATCTAAGACATAAATAACAGTCATGCTGGTGTGTTGCTGTAAATGTGTTCCGGTCTTGGGGGGAGCTGAATGGGGGACTGGACTGGAAGCAATGCTGGTTATGTCCAGAGTTGAGTTTTAGGTTGGCGTGGATTATGACAGAAGCCCACGATTGGGCCAAGCCCGCAATGAAAGCCTGTAGTTCCTGCGATCAAGTCTGGTGCTTGTGTGTCTCACCGAACAATGCGGCCACATTATTGACGCCAAGTGTAACTATAATGAAGGGGAATTTCGACCAATTTTTGGTCGCCCCCTGCGGGGATCTTTCATCTTTCTTGCCTAATGGGCCGGCCGGCACGTTTCATTGTTTTGCTTCGTACTGGTAGGGCAGCCAAAGTGTCACATACCCGCCTCTTAAAAGTGAAGTGCGGATGTTAACCGTGCGTGACACATCCGCACTTTCACATTACAGCTTCCATCTTGGCTTTGCCGCCCCGCCGCTTTTCCTGCTGAGCTGGCACAAAAATGGCTGCTGACTGCCGCTAGTTCTGTCTCTCTTCTAATGAGCTCCAATCCACATCTTGCCGTGCAGTCTGGCAGCGGGGCGATGTATTACAGGGAACCAGATGTTTAGCCCAACAAGGCCTGTGTGCCTTTCGTTGCATGATGCAGTTTGCAGCCAAGCTACAAACCGGCCTGGTGTGCCTACATGAGCCTGTTGATGAAGATCCCTTAGCTACTCCACTCCAATGTTCTTGTGTACAGCGTGATTATAGCACAGAGATGTTCTAAGAACTGTGAGACACCAACCACTAGCCCACCGTGTGTTGGAATATTTGCACGGGCTATCCCGTTGACCTTCACGTCAGACCCCTGCACAATAACCTAACTCGTCGGCCAAGAGAGTGTAATAAAGCTAATGGAGCACAAGGGAGCAAGGAGGGGGGCGGACACAAGGAGACGGTCCGGTTTGCGCTGCATAGCTGTTCATGCACAACTCTGCCTTCATGCTCCTGCGATCCGATTCATGCTAGCAGTGAGCTAGCATGCGTCGTATTTATTCGACAGGCCATGTGCCGTGAGGTGTGCTTGTGTTGACGTTAGCTGCAAGTTGAATCGCTGCAATCACAGTCCAGGGTTCCGGAGCCAGCCGGCGTGGCGCTGTTTTGCCTCCCTTGTTCTGGTTCTCCACAGCCACAAGTCCAAAGTGCCATCTCGCACTCCTCAAGACAATTCTGCCCTCTGTTAAATCACCTACAATGGACAGTTCCTTGAAGCGCGGCGATGCCTCGGCACCCGCAGTGACAGTTAACAGGATTAGGCACGGCTTACATAAGCGTCTCCCATGGCAACGGCGGAACGGAGGCAAAGCTAAGGCAGGGAGACGAGCCATGCCTGCAAAACATCATCACCCGTTTCCCGCGTGCTCCGGGAGGAGTTTTTGCCTGGGGAAGAAAATGTATTGACCAGGAATGTCAGTTACCGAGTCCGATATCAACCGATACGTGTAACATCACATATCTCCTGTTGTAAACAACATTGTACAACATGGCTAAGCAAACATCTGAGAGATACTTGCCATGGAAGGTGGCAAAGCGTGTCTCGAGGAACTGCACAAGATGGGTACACTCCGAGATTTGCGCTTTGAAGGCTTTTGTCCTGGCGAGTTGGGAGTATGATGGAAGAAGTCTGGTTTTCCCATTGGATCACCAAGCCTTTGCAGTCATTGTAAGTCACAAGTTTCATATCTGAAGGAGACACCACACGTTGGCGAGCAAGCTTGTTACTGGACACCCACCCTTGTTTACCCGCTTTTACGGGGTAATAATTTGCACACCGGTAAATATGGGAGCCCATTGGTGTATACACAACATTTTTTTACATCGGTTTTCATTGTAGGGAAAAACACGATACCACCGATGTGACTTTTTTATGCCAATATCAGGCCAATAATGAGAGAGCCTCTGGTTGAAACAACACTGGCTGGCATCCGCTGCACTGACACAGTGGCTTTTGCAGTGAAGGCTCTTGCTTTTGAACTCCCCCAGGAGATACAAATCCACGATTGTTGCCTCTCATTGCTACAGACATTTTTACAGTGCAGCAATAATATACAGTGTAGCATCATTCATCCGTTGCAGAAGGTCGGACATACTCAATTTTTCCCATAAGAAGTCGTGTAAATCCAATTGAACTGTTCCAGAAAACCAATAATGTTAACACAAAAGACATTTTTATAGTTTTACATTCAAAAAACAATTATAAATGCACATACATCATAATGAACATTGAAGGTTACTTTACCTTCAGTAGATGTGTAGATGTGAACAAAGACATGAAATGGCAGCAAGACCAGCATAGACACCACCTTCATGTTTTGTCATGAGTTCTTGAATTCGGTAGTGTCTCTCACCTCAGGTCTCTGTTTTCTTTTGATCGCGCCTGCAAAATAACTCAATATGGAGCAAAATTAAGTGCCAGCATTTTGATAAAGAAGGTGATTAAACACTACTGAATTGAAGAGATAACTCATGGCAAAACACCAAGGTGGTCTCTGTGGTGATCTTGTTGCCACCAATTTAAGAAATAACCCATGGCAAAACACCAAGGTGGTCTCTGTGGTGATCTTGTTGCGACCAATTTAAGAAATAACTCATGGCAAAACACCAAGGTGGTCTCTGTGGTGATCTTGTTGCGACCAATTTAAGAAATAACTCATGGAAAAACACCAAGGAGGTCTCTGTGGTGATCTTGTTGCCATCAATTTAAGAAATAACTCATGGAAAAACACCAAGGTGGTCTCTGTGGTGATCTTGTTGCCTCCAATTTAAGAAATAATTCATGGCAAAACACCAAGGTGGTCTCTGTGGTTATCTTGTTGCCACCTTGTGTTTTTGGCAGTAATCGCATCTTCAATAAGGAAAAAAATGTTTGAATGTTTGTCACACTTCCATGTTTGAGATCGTCAAACAAATGTAAATATTAGTCCATGACAACACAACTGAACAGAAAATGCTTTTTATTTGTATTATTAGGGAGAAAATAATGCAAAGCTACATGGTCCTGTGTGAAAAAGGGATTTTAGCCTAAAGCTAATAAATGGTTGGGCCACCCTTAGCAGCAACAATCGGGATAACTTGCAATGAGTCTCTGAATTTTGGCCCACTCATCTTTGCAGAATTGTTGTCATTCAGCCACAATAGAGGCTTTTCCAGCATGAAGCTTTTTAAGGTTATGCCACAGCATCTCCTCACTTGCGAACTCCTATGTGTGTGGTGCGCCACACGAGGTACAGCTTCCATGCGTGTCAAGATCATACCCCTTGTTTTATCTTAAGTTGAGCGGATTGGCCCAGTCCCGATACCAGCCTGCTGAGTCTTACTTTACAGAACAACTGGAGTCCGACTCGCACTATTGCCTGGAAATGCTGCATGACTTTGCATTGAAGTCCAGAACTGTGATTGGTGATGAATGCATATAATTATAAGGGATCGTGCAATTGATTCCTTGGCCCATTTAGGGAATGAAGGCTCTGCAGATTCCTGAGCACAGCAGACAGAACGAGGTGATTCATTCGCTAACAGATATATAACGCTCACCATTCTCTCAGAACCAATCAGAGCTGAAATGCACCACTGTGTTGTTTCTCGCTCAGTTGTTGGTACCAACCTTGTCTGCATGGTCTGCTTTAACCTTGGAATGCTGCCCCCCCACTCCACCACCATTGTTCCCCCCCAGGCGCTGGTGTGTTTGTTGATCACAAGGGGGTCTTTAACCTACATAGGTAGCAACATTAGCGGGGCTAAAAGCATACCACAGACCGTACTGGAGAAGAGCCAAGTCAGCAGCGAGATGCGGGCTCGCAGTTAATGTTCGGACACGCGGGCGTAAAGTGTGGCTTCCCTCTGGCTCTTTCCCAGCCCGGACACATTTTCCTGCTGCTGTGAACAGAAGGAGGACGATGACTTGAAGTGAAGGCCCCTAAGGACATCATTTGATTTCACACTTGAGTAACAGCTCAGTGAGATTAACAGTGACCTTGACTGACTTTTTACATCGTTGCATGTTTATGTGTACATGCATCGCATCCCAGGGCTCGGCGCTTTGTTCGGGCTGGCTGCAAAAACCGTAGCGCGTGGAAGATTTGAAGGCAAGGAGTTGAGCGGGGGGTCGATTCTAATTTGGCCCGGCGCTGCAGCTGATTGTGGCGATAACTGTTGAGGAGCGTCACACCGCCGTTGTCCGGCTGATGCGGGATTGCGCCTTATCGGGGGGCGTGTTCATCGCTGATTACCCGCCGCTTTCCGCAGCAGCTCCCACATCAGCCATCTTTCCTCGGCCCATTGAAGCAGGACAGTAAAGGTGACAAAAGGACATACAGAATCCACGGTCATGGCCCCAGCACAGTAAAACGCCATCACAAATGTGAATAAAATGCTAAGAAAGAGCTGTTTTTCTTATGCCAGTAGACACATTTGGTGACCTAAGAGTGTGTGCACACTTTATTCGGTGATCTGTAAACACACCGTACTTGTGTGCAAAGTTTTTTTGGTTAGGGAAGCACGTGCCTCAAAACTCAAACATATATTACTGCAAGTCGTTACAGTAATTATTAAACGCGGAGTTGGAGAAACGCCTTCTCTAACCTGCAATCCTCCACCTCTAGCCAGACAACCAGGCTAAAGGCTACACCGTCACTCCAATTCCACCTGTCCATCAATTATCTTACGTTACCATAGATTAGTGATGAGTACCTACACACATTTTATGTTTTGAATGCACGGACAAAATCAGGAAGTTAAAAAAAACGACAGAAATAAAATACTATAGCAAAAATGAATCACAAAGGCTTGTGTTCAAAAAAGAGGTTCAAATTGCAAAGATGAAAAAATGGGATTGAGGAAAATCCTGAGGGGTGTGGAACAAAAACGTCCAGTGGTTGACACTAAAAATGTCTCCATCTCTCAGCTGGGGGATCAGATTGGCTGTTCATCAAGACACGGGACGGTCCCGGGATGCGCTTTCTTGTACAATGCAGCTTCATGTTGTGCAGGGGTGTCAAATGGCCAATGATGCACTTTGCAATGCTTGCCTGACACAGGACTTTTTCCAGAAGAATAAGCTCATTCTTTTGGCCCTTTCTGGGCATGCCCCTGATCTAAATCCAATTGGGAACATTTGGGGATGGATGGCAAGGGACGTTTTACAAAAATGGACATCAGCTGCAGACAGGGAATGCCCTCCATGAAGCCATCTTCACCACCTGGAGCAACAGTCCCACTAGCCTCCTGGAAATCATCAAGCATATCCAAACCCATTTTTGAATAGAGATTAACAAGAATGGCACAGCTTGAACTTTTCTTAAGGGGTTTTGGGTTTTTTTGAGCTATGGTCCTAAACCTTTGATCAGCCGATGGACAGCACTAATGTACTAATGCTTGTTTGCAATAAATTGCTGATGTCATCCAGTTTTATTTCTTGTGTTTTCATTTTGAAGCTCTACCTAAAAACTTGAAGATCCAACAGTGCAAATTTTGATCAGGAGTGTATTCTTGTAGTACCAAGTATTTCTCCAAAAAAAAGAATAAACAATCTAAGCAGTGGGTGGGGTTACTCCTATCTTAACTTAGCTGTCCTCACAAATATGACCACACTAATTTGGAAATTATTATTATTATTTTTTTAAATATTTTTTCTTACATGGGCACAGATATCAGAAAGTTCCATCAACAGACAAACAATTACAAATGGGGGGTGGTGTTTCTCACAACGTTCTTCTCCCTTGGGTCCCCATGGAGTTGGGCCGGTTTTCGAGGCCCGGCTGGTTAAGAGAGTTTACCTTGGCAGCCAGCCCCGGATGTGTCACCACTCATGGTCCTCCGCTCTAAGTGAAACCCCGTCCCCTCACATAATTTGGCCTCGCTAAAGACAAAGCTGTCACCTGGAGGTTTTTCCCACTGAAGACGAGCCGTGGCCGCTCCGGGCAGGTCCTTCATGCTGACCTGCACGTCGTTTTTTGAAACCGTGTCAACTCTAGCCTAAAACGCATGTGGATCATTGAGATCCAGTGATTCAGTGTCATTGAGACTGAGTGATCAAAGCATACTCAGTGAATAGACGAAGCCATTGATCGCAGGCCTCTGGGGTCACCTCTGTCTCTGCGGGGCTTTCTCCCGGATCGGACGTGGTGAAGAAGGACATTATTGACACAGAAAGGTTGTCACCGTTGTTGGGAATTATTACAGTGGGACGGCTGCAGGCTGAGTCGGGGCCGGAGTGGGAGGATGTAGTGAGTGGACCCGGACCCTAAGCGTTAAACTAAAGGTTGGGATGAAATGAAAAAAGGAGGTACTGTTTGGATGAGCAGGAAAGAAGATGGATGACTCAGCACGTTAGTGAATGATGAGGTGTGTGATGGGACCTAATCTGGTGTGTGCTCCGTACAGTACACACGGTGTGTCCTGAATGTGAATGGGGCGCTGGCGCAGGAACCAGTCTGTGTGAGCGAGTAGAAAAAAACTCCACCTGTCACTCACAGCCTTAGCCAATTGCAACATAAGATCACCATTGAGCGCAATTTGAATTGCAACTTTATTGTCTAATCTGATTTTCGGAGCCACCCTGGCGCCATGAACGGGCTCTGGAAGTTCCAGCAGTCTTTTTGAGCTCGACGTTATTTAGGGGAAACCTGGGTCAGTTATGTCATTGAGGTTTGAGCAACCCCTCGTCGAAATTAAGTGTTGGATTTGGCACTCAATGTTTACATCAATGCTGACAAAGGGCTAATACAATTCTCCTAGAACTATAATTATGAAACCAATCCAGTGACTTAATATCATTTTGCAGAGAGGATAATAGCCAGCGCTTTGTCAGAAACCTCTGGGCAAGTACCTTTCCGTTTTTTTACTCAGGCTTTTCGAACGGTGGTGTGATGGGTCAGCGGTGATTATAAGTTCCTTTTGTCTAATGAGGAGGATCAGTGCTCTGCCAAGTGAGCAGAGAATATCTCGTTGGTCACTTTGTCTCTGTAGATGTGCAGCAGAAAGAAGATCGGAGTACTGTAGTGGATGCCCTTTTTATTTGACTGCTGACCGTGGTAGCTCACTGTAAGGTCACAAGTTCTGGGGCACCTAGATGCCTAACCAAAGTGAAAACAAAGCAAGACATGGAGATGTCGGCTTCTCTCAAATTCCTCCAAGCATGACTTTGTGAAGGTTCATGTGTGTACTTGGAGATGGGCATGCAAAAAACGGTTCTGTGGTGAAACAATTGTAGAAGGTTGGATTTAGGTCCGGGGATTGGGTTTGCCACTCCATAACATTCACTTGGTGGTTTGGAACCACGATTTTGCTGGTTTACTAGTGTGTTTGGGGTCATTGTCTTGTTGAAACACCCATTTCAAGGTCACGTCCCTTTCAGCATAAGGCAACATGACCCCTTAAGTGTTTGGAGATACACAAAAAGAACAATTTTAATCCGTCCTCAAAATGTTCCTCCATTTCTCTTTAGGCCAGTTGATGTGTTCTTTCGCTAATTGTGACCTCTGACAGAGGGACTTTGCGGGGGATTCTTGTAAGTAGATTAGCTTCACACCAACGTCTTCCAACTGGCACAGTACTTTGAGGTAACTCCAGACAGCGTTTGATCATCCTGGGGCTGAACATTGGCTTAGCCATTGCCATTTTGGTTATACCGCCATCCATGTTGATAGTTGTCTTTTGTTTTCTGCCACGTGTGTCTACATTTTAAGGCATTAAAGATCATTTTAGCTGAACAGCCAAACATTTTTTTGCACCTCTTCAAGAGTTTTTTCCTCTCCAATCAACTTTTTCATCAAAGTACACTGTTCTTCTGAACAATGTCTTGAACAACCCATTTTTCTCAGGCGGAGGTTTATACTTCAAGATTGCTGATCTGCCCATTTCACCGTCAATCAAAAAGGGATTCCGCCTCAGACGGGTCATCCAATCATCATGCAGAAGCCGAGCACCCGGGCAAGCCCACTTCCCAATAGACCCCCAGAGATACATAGCTGCTGATGCGCAGGACAAAGTCCAGCCTTTATCCGATGAGCGTCCAGTGGAGCAACCCACTCTACACTTACCCCTAGAAGTCAGTAGATGCTCAGTATCTGCCGTTGCGCTGCGAGGAGGAATGAGAAGAAAGTCATGTCAGTTACCTGGGATAAGTAGCTGATTCGGCACAAAGGTATGAAGGAATTCTAGCGCATCAATGAATTGAACACACAAGAGTACATATTTCCTTCCCTTGCAGTCTTCAAGCAATCGCCACCGGCCTTTATCCCTTTTGCAACACACTCGCTGTTCGACACGACCTTAAGTTGGCCACTTCTAGGGTCAGGTGACTGATGCAGTAGTGGTTCCCTTGACTGACTTTTCATAGGATCAGTTTCGTCTCTGTCAATGGTTGTCTGTCTCTACGTGCCCCGTAAAGGACTGTCGACCAGTCCATGATGTGTTTTGCCAGAAGTCATTTGGGATGGGCTCCGGTTCTCCGCGTCCCTGACCAGAATAAACAGCGTGGAAAGTAGATGGGTAGCTGGGATTTCAATACTGCACGGCGTGATGTGCACTGAGTTATAGTTTGAACCGACTCCCGATGCATTTTCTCTTGCTATGTTGTCTTCATATATCCCAGTACCAAAAGCCCTCACTCTCGTTGTACCCCCTTGCAGGCCCCCCATGCGCTTTTAAAAAAAAAATCTGCCTCACTCACTGCTTTGATGTGTTGTGATTGTGTTGGTGTGTCGGTGGCGCCGGCGGTGGTGCACGGGGTTGGGCTGGGAAAGGGGGAGCGAAAAGCGTTCTGCAGTGAAAATGTGCTCCCACTGAAGCGTAGAGAGACTGCAGCACCAGTGAACCACCAGCAGTCATCTGCGTGTACGCGAATGTGTGTGTGTGAGGAAAATAATCAACCAGGACAAAGATTCAGGACCTCGCTCTCTTCCTTCCTTCTGTCCCCTCAGCCCACTTCTGTGCACATGCTACAATCATCTCGCTGCACCGTGCTCATTGCGCATGCTAGTGTGTGTGTGTGCGTGTGTGTGTGTGTGTTCTAAGCACCCTCTTGCATCTTCTTTTTTGCCATTCCTCTCTGCTCCTGGTGTCTCCCATCCATCCATCTATCTTGACACGTCCATTCACTCTTTCAGTCCATACCTCCAGCAGCCTCTCCTTTGTGAACGTCATCTCAAATGTAAACACAATGTATACACTCAGTCTGTTATTCCATTTGCCATCATTCTGACTTCCTTTCGCTACCAATCGCTCTGTTCCCAGTATGCCCATAGTTTTTTTTTTCCCTCCCCCAGACTCCCTCCCCTCGCTGGCTGAGTAAGTGCTGCAGCATCACTGCGTGTGTGTGTGCGTGTGTGTGTGTGTGTGAGAGAGAGAGAGCAGCAGCGTGTGCGTATGAGAGCGCAAAGCACCGGGGATCCTAAGCCTGGAGGGGAGCCATGCGATGAGAGGGGTGCTCTTCAGCCTGTGGATGTATGTGCCAGGACAGCGTTTTGTTTTTTTTTGTTTTGCTTTAATGCGAGTGTTGGTGAATGCGTACGTGGGGGGAGCGAGTGCGTGCGGGACATGTGGTTGTAACGGTGTCGTCGATTAGTGAGGGACTATTTGCATCGTGCAGGCGACGGTGCCGATGACACTAACACTGATCTAGACCGGCTTGGGAGGCAGGGGGGGGACCAGTGATGGATGTAGAGACAGATGTAGGGGTCTTGATGCTTTGGGTTTCCACAAAGCCATCCAACCATTTTAGGGTAATCAGGAGCTTCAGTAGCTCTTGCGTAAATTGGAATCGGAGACAAACAACCAAACAGGTAGTCCAACATTTTCCAAAAGGTTTAGGATCTTGCACCATACACTCGGACTAAACGAGAATTGTTTGTGCACGTCTTTTTGGTGTGTAATTCGACACTGTTCTCTTTGGTGGGGCTTACAGGATCCTACTCCGGAGCCGAGCCTGAGATAAGAGGCTGGCAGAGGAGAAGGAACAAACACAGGCATGGCTCGCCTCAACTGGTGCCTGGCTGCCGTCATCAGCTGGGGCAAGTTCCTCTTCGCCTGCTTCTTTCCACTGCGGGGCGCCATGCGAGAGAAGGTAAGACCTCTCCAAGCAAAGGGGGGTACGAGGATGACCGATAACGGGAGGCTGAGGAAGGATTTGAGGGACTTGAATGGAGGACTCTTGAGTTCCGCAAATCTGCACATTGGCTTCCATGCGTCACGTCATTCCTCGGGGAGGTGCGAACCACAGACATACTTCCCAAAAATGCCACATGTGTAGATTTGCAGAAAACAAGCATCGGATAGGCCGTGATAATTAAAAGCCCTCAACCATGAAGAAGCCAGTTCAAAGAAGGATGTCAATGATGACAGTCCATAAGCGCTGATTCAAGGTCAGTGTTGCATCTGAACGTGGTCTCTTGGCAGATGGGACATTGGAATTGTTGGGCTTAGATTCTGGCTGCACCGGGGGGGGGCAGATGGGACATTGGAATTGTTGGGCTTAGATTCTGGCTGCACCGGGGGGTGGGGGGGTGGGGGGCGTGGGGGGAGACTCGGTACTCACCCCCATCAACTGGAGATGGATGCTCTGAAGTATATGATAGGGTCACCTTGCTGTCACAAATTGCAGTCCACTATTATCTCCACAGCACGTTTTGCTGCCATTGCTCAAGGAGGCTGGAGAAGTCCCTGATCCCCTTGCCGTGTTTTGTGGTGGTGCGCGTGCTTGAGCGAGAAAGGCCAAACAGAGTTGAACTGGTATTGGCTCAGCGTGGCGTCTTGGTCCGCCTGCATTGGTAATTGAAAAGCTGCGGCACCTTTTTGGCTTTTTGTGTGCCTTCGCAGTACGGCCAACCCTTTTTGCCGTTCACAAACTCAATGTCGCAGACTCACGTGAGGACGGCGAACGCGACGCAGGCCCATCTTCTGGCTACCGCAGTCCGATTTTGTGGTTTGCATTCGTGAGCCCGAACCTTTTAGAGCTGCAATCACGTGCCGAAGACGTGACGTACGACTCGCGAGGCGTTTTGTCGGAATGTGGTGGGAATGGAAAGACGCTGACTGGTGTCCGTCACTTTAAGCCCTGACACCCTCCCACTAGCAACCCCCCACGCACCCCCATACACAATTGCCGCAGCCCCTTATCTCTACACCCACGCGAAATCCCACCACAAGCTCCCTGCCTCACTCTTGGTGTGTGCGTGTGTATATTTATATACTGTATATATATATGAATGAAAACCAAAATGGAGAGGGCGACCCTGCAGGCTTCTTGTTCAATCTGATGGCGTGCTATTTGATCGATCCAAAAATCATTTGTCTTTGACTGGAAATTAACATTTTCTGAGCAAATTAGCAACTGGGTGCGCTCCGGACACTCACACCCCAAACCCTGAGTCTAGTGTGATGAGCCGCATCTCGCCACGTGACTGTCCGGGAGGTGAAAGTGGAGAGGTGAGCGTCCACGTCTTCCCCTCTGTAGATTGCGGTAAGGTGTCCAGTTTCCATGGCAACACCGCTCACACGGTCCCAGGTCTGGGTTACGACAGGAGATGAGGAGATGGCGTAACGGTAGGGGGTGGGAGGGGGGTGGGGGGTGATGTGTAGAGGTTTTTCCGCCAGCGTTACTATGGTGACGCCATGGCAGCACTTGCATCTGGTCGCTTCTTTACATTCTGTCTGTCTTTCGGTTCAATTTCCTTTTATCCGCTCGTGTTGTTTCGCGGTTCGCCTTCTTTCGTCGTTTTTATGTCTTCACGTTCTCCTCACATCCCTTCTTCGTCCCCGCCGCTATGCATTCCATGCGCCGTTCCTTTTTAATCCGTTTTGTCCCCCTTTATGATTCCTCTCTTCCTCCAGTGTTTACTTCTCCCTGTTCATTTCACTAATGTCCCACCGGCGCTGTAAATTCCCATCAGGCGGTCCTCCAGACAGCCGAAAGACAGGATGCTGATGGGGAACCTGTCCACTGAAGGGCTCCTTATTCTCTCGCTCTGTAGCACCCGCATGAAAACCTCATTTGTTGTCTCGCGCAGACCCTCCGCGGTGACTAAAGTCCACCACTTGAGCGGCATCCAGGTACCGCGCTCAGAGAGTTACACATTTTGGCCATAAATGGCTGGCAATATTCTGGGCCAGCGCTCAACATGATGGATGCTTTGTTATTCCTGCATTAAAGCGTTAATGTGATGGATTCCTCGGTATGAGGAAATGAACGTATGGTGGGGATACCTCCAAGTTCGGGCCTCTCATTGGTTTTTGGATGTGCATTCATGCAGGTGGAGCTCGATATGCATTCACATATCTTTAGATCTAGTGTCTGTACCCCCTTTCAATGTGTGGGCTGTACATGCAGCCACGTTTACCAGTCTGCACCGAGGCTGGAGACCACTAGAGGCTGCTAGAAAGCCAGCATAAACTGTTTGGTTTTCACATAACTCACACACAGGCACCAAATCCTTTCCACACACAGCTTTGCCGCAGTTTCCTGTTGGTTGTCATCATGTTGACAGCGTACACACACCCAGATCCCACTCATGCACACAGATTGTACGCTATATCAGGTTAGCCTTTGGGTGGAGGCAACTGTTGCAGTGCAAGTGATGAAGTGCGGCAGGGATCAATAGGGGGTGTTTTCTCTAAACGGATCGGCTCTTGGCCCTTTATGGATCTGACTGGGTTGTGATGTAATGTGCTCGCCGATACAAATTTGATTCATAGCAAGGCTTTTGATTTATTGGCATGCAAGCAGCCACACGTTTTTGTTTACACGTGCCGCCGTAGGCGATATTTTATATGGTATGTCACCCGATTCTCGAACACGGTTCTGAATAAATAAAAAAAATAAACACAATTTAAAAAAAAAAAAGTTATGTAAGTGAATAAAAATAGTGAATACAAACAATAAAGTATAAATAACCACAGTTTTTACACAATAACTCCATATATAAAATACATATACACTATGAAATAACTATATACAGAAATTCAATAATACCAATGCCACCGGCGTACCCCGCCTCTCGGCCAAAGTCTGCTGGGATAGGCTCCAGCGCAGCCGCGACCCTTGTGAGGATAAGCTGCATAGAAAATGGATGGATGCAGTTTGTACGAAATGACGTGCTCGGGGAGAGTTAATTGTTACCTTTTGTAGTAATAGAAATTCGCTTTGCTTTTCATTTGAGTCAAAGCGAGCGTTTCCATTTTTAACAGTCAATCGTATTCACTTGTTTTGAAAGAATTATGTTGAAGGTTCATTTTTTTTCTCTCTCACAATAAAAATATCAATTATTAAATCATAATGTTTTGTGGTTAAATACGGCCTATTATTAGTCCAAAAATGTGCAAATTTTTTGTGTTTTTTGCCTAAATTAAGCATTTTTAAGCATAAAATGTCTAAATGAAACAAAGTACAAGTATAAGGCATTCAGAAGATGCATTCAATGACGTGATGTTGTGTAGGATTCTACACTGGTCACTGGGTGTAGCAATGTTACTGTAGTGTTCGGTGAGACACACAAGCACCATACTTGATATCCACAACAACATGCTTTTATTGCATCTTGGAATGATCTCACAACGGGCACAATAACGCCTAACATGGCCACAACCCACTCGTAGCTATAAGTCAACTTGGAACCCCCGACTCACTTCCTGTCCACCTTTGATTCCTCCGCATTACACCAACACACAAGTCGTATTTATGTCTTGAATGGTTTATTTTCCGATATCATGTCTACTATATTGGGTAATATACGCATAAAGGTGACTATAGGGGTGCTATATAATGTGTAGAGGGCTCTAATAACATAAAAAATCAAACAGGTTTTCTGTGCTCTAGCTACGAGCACATTTATGAATATATAAATAAAGAATCCTTAATGCTGAAATTCATTCATCACGGTAGGGTCAGTTGCCAATTAACCTTGATAATCGAGGGATTATTGTATTGCCTGATAGGCCTGCTGGGGTCACTTCCTGTCTCCCCTCGACTCCGCCACACTCCAGCAACACACAAGTCTTATGTATGTCTTAAATGGTTTATTTTATTATATTGTGTTTACTCTGTTGGGTAATACAAGTGTAAAGGTGACTATAGGGGTGTTACATAATCTGTAAAGGGCTCTAATAACGTCAAAAAAACATATTTAAAAGGTCGTAAACAGGTTTTCTGTGCTCTACCTACAAAAATATTTGATATATAAATTAGGAATCCTACTTTGCGCAAATTCACTTATCATGGCCTGTCTGTCTATTAATTAACCTTGATAATCGAGGGATTACTGTATTGCCTGATCGTTAGTGGATTTTATACTGCAGGTTATTGTATGACTGACATGCTCTTGGCAAAAATCTCGAACTTAAACATAAACGTGGGGGAGGGGATCATGTCAGCCTGTACATGAGACATCCGTCTGCCGAGCTAATTGGTGTCATTTTGGACTTTTTGGACTGAACAAGGTGAGGCAATCAGGGGAGCAGAGGAGGGGGAGAGTGGCCTCACTGAGGCAGTTCAACAAGGATCATTTGGATTTGGGGAAGGTTTTGGGAGAGGGAACCATAACATCTCTGGGCCCACCCGCCCACCCACCCCTTTTTCCCCTTCGTGGAATAAAGTCGCCCCAGTTGACAAAAGAGGAGGCATAAGCGGCTGAGCCAAGGAGAGAGAGGGCAAGGAAAGCGGGGCGATCCGATGGGGGAAGACTGACAGAACGTCGGTGCGTCTCACATCTACTCTGGATATGACTTGCCATCACAGGCTGTGCGCCACCACTGGGAATACCTGGGATTTCTCCTGTGAGCTGGAAAGCACGCGTTTTGGGTCAGGATGCCCTCTGTGTCTCTGTCTCTCCCCTCTGCTCTTGCTGGACGGGCTCGGACATGGGTCTGTCTCTCCTGCATGTTTTGGGTAAGACATTTCTTTCTGTCTAAGGGTGCAAGATTTAGCCGTGAGTGATCGTTTGGACTTTAACCGTGAAAAGGTCTTCCATTCCATGCCTGCTCATTCCAAGACTCCATCCTCTGGCTGGGGCTAACCCAGTTGCACCTCTGTGGTGACTCTCACCGGTGTGTTCCTGTGTGGAGTCCACGCGGCCTCTGCACTGGAGCTATTTCTGTTCTCTCCTGTATAATTTAATCTGCCGCTGCTTTGCCTTTCCTCCTATGTGAAACCGGCTGAGTGTGTCGGGAAGCGGGGCACGCACCGCTGAGACTGTTCAGGTTGGACATGAGAGACCATGCATGTTCTTGCAGGTGAAGCTCGCACGCCACCTCGTTTACCGCAAGCGCAGTTCCCGAAAGTAGACGACTTTTCTCATTCGGCATGTGTACACGGTGTGTGATGATGCATCCGAGTGTCCAGCGGGGAATCTGCCCTACTTCAGAGAAGCATTTGGATGCAGGAGCGCAGAGGCTCCCATGCAGGGTGGAAGCCACAGCCTTAATGGCCACCAGGTGCAAGCGCATGCAAGCAAGTGAAGAAAAGACCTCGGGGGCTGCCGGGAGTGACACGCAGGCGTGACGCGCAAGAAGCCGGTTCTAAGAAAGCTCCCCAAATACACACTATGAAAGATTTATCATGCCCATGCACAGCCAGAGAATATTAGATGTGACACGCTGACAGAAGCTGGGATGTTCAGTAGCACGCGTGTGCTGATGGCGAGCCAGCTACTGATTTTTGTTCAAAGCCGTCGTCCACATAGAGTAAATCTCCCCCGCTTTGCTTGCTTCCATCACGCAGCCGTGGAAAAACTGCAGGCTCACATGTATGCCGGATCTGTCATGTCGTCAGTTGTCTAACAGAGTCCCTTATTGACTTAACCAAATCCCTGGAGAGCTCTGAAAATCAATCAGGCTTTGATTAGACTGTTACGGCCGTGCCACACCTCTCTCTCTCTCTCTCTTTCTGTGTGTGTGTGTGTGTGTGTGTGTGTGTGTGTTTCTGTGGCGCGCTGCACTCTAGAACACGGGTAGGGAAGTTTTGGCTCGTGAGCCAGATGTGGCTCTTTTGATGACCACACGTGGCTCTCAGACGTTTCTTAACACCACAACATGTTCCAAGTGCGGTCCGAGCGATTTATTGGCCCGCGGCACAATCTAAAAATGCAATTTAACACAAAAACTTTAAGGAAACAGCAACAATGGAAAAAATCATTTTACAAAAATAAAGTCAAAATATTAGGAGAAATAAAAATGTAATCTAACCAAAAAAAAGTTTTTATTTTTGGAAAGTTGGGTTGCGGAAAAGGTTATAATATTAGGAGAATAAAGTCAAAATATTACAGGAGTACAATCATAATTATGAGAAAAGTTGACAAACAGCAGAAATGTCAAATGTTAAGACAAAAAAAGTCAAAATTTTACAAGAATAATTAGCAAATTAGCAGGGTAAAAATAAATGAACCACTAAGATAAAATATTGTTTGGCTTTTGTAACAAACCTCTGCGAGTCAGGTCCCTAATGAAAACAAAAGTCCATCCAATAAAAGATAAAACTGGGAAAAATGGGCGTGAAAAACACCGTGGTGGCGGGTATATTGTGTTGTTCAGAGGTGCTATGTAGCGTGCGGGCTATAGAGGGCGGTGGTGTTCAGCATGCTGGTTCGAGTCAAGCTCGAAGAATAAGAAAACTAGGAACTGGCGTTGGACTGTGTCCGTGGTGAGGAACGTCTGCTTGAACGAGCGAGTGCTCTCTGTTGACATGCACATAAATGGCCAACTGAATTACAACCATCCTGACGTGGAATTAATAAGCCGCCATTACAGTACTTTACACATCAATTTGTCTTGTGATTTAGAATATATGACTTTTTTTAGGAACTCTCCTTAACCCAATAGTACTTTATGGACAACAACCAGTAGTTAGAGCGGCAATTCCCGTGTGAGTTCCCGGCACCATGACAGAGGAGTCTGGGCACAGTGAGGATAATCTACCGAAGCTGAATATCCAGCGCCCAGCATGACTCTAAATTCACCATGATAGACCGTGGACATTTCTACGGACTTGCAGCCGATCCCAATCTTAAATTGGATTGGAACATCCCTAGTACAAATACAAAAGTTTGTGTACTCTTCTGTTGCCACACCAGAGTCCCATGGTCAAGCCAGCGATATCCACATCCAGCTCACTGCTATCCTTCCTCCACTTTTCTAACCAGTGCATAGTGGTGGTTTCTTCACAACTCCTCTGAGGATGTCACTCTGGCCAAACAGAGCTTTGCGCATCTGCGAACAGGTGATTAAAATGCAATGTGACCAGACATCTCCCTGCAGGCCACGGAGGACCCATCTCACTTCCTATTGGTGCTTCACGGCACTCCCGCGCCTCTTCCCTTTGCCAGTGCTGGATGTCTGCCCACGGTGGTTCGGGTTTAAATCTGTCTATGTACCTGTAAGCAGGGGCGGACTTGGGCTAATAACATTAACCAGCCCACCATTGTCATATACGCACAAAAAAAATCTAGTTTCATATATATGCTGTAAGAAAAGATGCAAGACATTATTATTACTATTATTATTATGTGAATATTTGATTCAATTTGATTTGATTTGATTTCATTTGAAATGGACAAGCCATCCATCCATTTTCTATACCACTTATCCTCATTAGGGTCACGGGTATGCTGGAGCCTATCCCAACTGACTTCGGGCAGAGTCCTAGCTACTTCTAGGACAGCCAATAGCTACTTTTGTTACTGAGGAGTTGGCTACAGTGGCTGTTAACGACATTCAGTGAACAAGAGAAGCGGGAGAGGGCAATGTTTACACCAACAAGGAGACAATTTAAAGTTACAAAGAAATAAGTCACAGTTTTTAAAGTGTATGGATACAATATAACCTACCTTTTTAATGTTCTCAAAGACGACACCTAATGTGTGACACGAGGGTGTGTACAGTAAAACATATGAAACGGTGGCGGCGTCGTATTGAACATCCAAATATAATTTTTCTAATCACAAATGAATGACAACAGACTGAAAATGAAATGAAATGATGTTCATATACAACAATTTAGATGTCACTGATGTAATCCAGCAGGTAAAAATAATATATATATTATCCGACTGACAGCTTCTGTAAGGACAGCTTCACAGCTAATAGCATGTAGCTAACCAGCTAAGCGCTATGGATGTGTGGATCGATACGGAAATTTTAATACCTCCGATAGCTGGCTCTTCAGGCTGTAAAATTGATCCTCAAATCAAAATATACGTATATATATATTATCTGACTGACAGATTCTGTAAGGACAGCTTCACAGCTAATAGCATGTAGCTAATCAGCTAAGCTCTATTGATTTGCGGATCAATACGGAAATATTGATACCTCCGATAGCTGGCTCTTCAGGCTGTAAAATTGATCCTCAAATCAAAATATACGTATATATATATATATATATATATATATTATCTGACTGACAGATTCTGTAAGGACAGCTTCACAGCTAATAGCATGTAGCTAATCAGCTAAGCGCTATGGATGTGTGGATCGATACGGAAATTTTAATACCTCCGATAGCTGGCTCTTCAGGCTGTAAAATTGATCCTCAAATCAAAATATACGTATATATATATATATATATATATTATCTGACTGACAGATTCTGTAAGGACAGCTTCACAGCTAATAGCATGTAGCTAATCAGCTAAGCGCTATGGATGTGTGGATCGATACGGAAATTTTAATACCTCCGATAGCTGGCTCTTCAGGCTGTAAAATTGATCCTCAAATCAAAATATACGTATATATATATATATATATATATTATCTGACTGACAGATTCTGTAAGGACAGCTTCACAGCTAATAGCATGTAGCTAATCAGCTAAGCGCTATGGATGTGTGGATCGATACGGAAATTTTAATACCTCCGATAGCTGGCTCTTCAGGCTGTAAAATTGATCCTCAAATCAAAATATACGTATATATATATATATATATATATTATCTGACTGACAGATTCTGTAAGGACAGCTTCACAGCTAATAGCATGTAGCTAATCAGCTAAGCGCTATGGATGTGTGGATCGATACGGAAATTTTAATACCTCCGATAGCTGGCTCTTCAGGCTGTAAAATTGATCCTCAAATCAAAATATACGTATATATATATATATATATATATAATCTGACTGACAGATTCTGTAAGGACAGCTTCACAGCTAATAGCATGTAGCTAATCAGCTAAGCTCTATTGATTTGCGGATCAATACGGAAATATTGATACCTCCGATAGCTGGCTCTTCAGGCTGTAAAGTTGATCCTCTAATACCCCCTCAAAATTATTAGGTATAGGAGTATGTAGAGCTTGGTTTTAATTTGTGCTTTATTAAGAAAAAACACCACACAGTTGTAGTTAACGGTTTACATCAGGAATGGTTTTGTCAAATAACTACATTAATTGAAATATTACCACATAAAGACACGCAAAAGTACCAAAAATTGGTACCGTCGAGTACTGGTATCTTTTCCAGATACTGGGTGTTGGTACCGTGTTGGTTCCCATCCCTATGAATCGTACAAACTTTCACGATTCATTTTGTGGTGTGGAATGTTAGCAAAGGTTTGATTAAGTGATACTACTCAAAGTAAGAACAATAGTTCGCAACAGTACGTATGAGAAACACTACTTTATGCGTCTTGGGTATTAATAACGCATAACGTAGTAGGGCTTGAGGTGCTCAATGAAGCGTTTAAAGCTAAACTCAGCTTCCCCTAAAATGACCCCCCCCCCCCAAAAAAAAAGGTGGTGAAACATCTACTGCTGTGTGTACATTTCATTGGCTAAATATGCGCTAGAATACCTTCATCTTTTGTTCAGGATCAGCTTCATATCACAGGTAACTGACACCACTTCCTTCTCATTCAGTCTGACAGCCCGACGGCCGACCCTGAGCATTCACTGACTTCGATAGGAACGTGTAGAGTGGGATGTTCCACTGCGTGAAACTAGACACTTATTGGATAAATGCTGGTCTTTTTCCCCGCGCAGCATCTCTGGGGGTCTATGGGGCGAAGGGCTGTCCCAGACGCTCAGCTCCTGCATGAAAATTGGATGATCTGTCTGAATCCCTTTTTGATTGACAGTGAAATAAGCGAATCGGCGATCTTGAAGTATAAACCTCCACCCGAGCATTTTCCAAAAGATCCCCAGCAACTTTTTTTTGTCAGAAATGACTAGCGACTCTCTTCGGTCACTCTGCGGTTTCTTTCCCCAACAAGCAGTGGAAAATAAGTCTAGTTGGAACCACACAGATGATTTTCTTGAAAAGGAATGAAGGATAGAATTTACATAAATCAACATCTTTATGGGTCGCACGGTGGCTGAGTGGTTAGCACATTGGCCACACAGTCAGGAGATGTGGAAAACCTGGGTTCAAATCTCCGTTGGGCATCTCTGTGTGGAGTTTGCATGTTCTCCCCGTGTGTGCGTGTGTTTTCTCCGGGTACTCCGGTTTCCTCCCACATTCCAAAAACATGCATGTTAGCTTCTGTGGCCACTCTAAATTGTCCATTAGAGTGTGAATGTTTGTTTGTCTATATGTGCCCGGCGATTGACTGGCGACCAGTCCAGGGTGTACCCCACCTCCCGCCCAAAATCTGCTGGGATAGGCTCCAGCTTCCCCGCGACCCTAATGAGGATAAAGGGCATAGAAAATAAATGAATGAATGACTGAAAACATCTTTATGATGTAGGCTGGAAAAAATGAGCTACCATTTACAGGGGCTGGCTTCTTTCTGTTAAAGCCAGTGAGTTTTTGGCATCCCGTGCAAGTTTCTCATGCTTTGCAAACGTCGGTTGTTTGGACTCAGCTGCAGTGACTTATTTGGACTTCCGATATCACTCCCTCTCCTCGCTAAACACGCTAGCACACGCTATTGTTGTGATTATATATGCTCTGCATGCTGGCTAGGCGTTTGAAAGGACTTGTATCGGAGTGCTGATATTGGAAATTTTAAATGCAGGCCAATGGAATCCCTTTTTATGTGCTGATATTGAGCCGATATCGGTATCTGATCGGGACATCTGACCATCTAGTATAGCCTTATTATTTAACAACTGTATACTCACACAAATGAGCCTGCAGGCCTGGTCTGTAAGCTAACCAAAGGTTGGCTTGCAGCTGCTGTGCAAGCACCGCACAAACAAAGTGGTGTTTAACATTCGGCGACACAGATGCTGCATGCGATCTGCATTTCAAAGCAATGCGTCATCTTGTTCCGCACTTGCTGCGCCGTGTGTGTGTGTTTTCCAGCGAGCGAGTTAACAACCACATGATTCGCAGCACATCAGCGTCCGCCTAATGATCATAAGCCGCCCCGACTTTAATGATCACGGCTCATCGATTGGTGTCTCCTGCTCTGCACCTGGTATTGATCATGTGACGCCCTCAACTCAAGTTTGCACGGCCCAGATGCTGTCACGCTAACACAGCGTTCCTCTGCATGCTCATCCCACGATCAGCTGCAGTCTGGCCGCAGGCCCACAGAGTCAGTCCCCGGGGGATTGACCGTATTTGCTGTCATAAATAAAACATCATGAACTCGTAGCTATGTTCTTGTACACTGATCCATACTCCCATGATGCATCACTGCAGAAAGAGAAAGGAACATGCTGTTTTCTGCGCACAATTCTGATGAATTGCTTTTCTTGCTGAGCTAAAGAAAACACGTTTTTTTACACCTTGTATGGGTCAAATAGTCGTCATACCCTTACAGATACACTCTCTGGGTTCATCTGAGCCAAGGGGATCCATGATTTGCTTTGAAGGGAACTCATGAGTTTTAAAGGGGAATTCCGTGCTAATTTTAGCACCAGATCATGCAGTATTGCATGCCTAGCCTGCACAGGAGGTTTTGCCTTCCTTCTCAGTGGCCCAGTCTTTGTCTCACAAAGGCACCCTTTGTTCCAGGCACAATTTAAATCGCGAGCAAATTGAAAGCAGGTGTTAGTGTGTTTTTTTTTTTTTCTTAATCCGGAGGGTGCAGGACTTTGCTCGCTCACGGTTTCTGTGGAGCATGTTGCTCCTCATGTTTTGCTACGCAGAATTATGCTGGCTTGGTTTGGTGCTCTTTGGGCCGCTGCCATTAGCAGGACCCTCACGTTATCGTAATTTCCTGGAGATTCAAATAGGCATCACTGGAACAAAAATGCGAACCGTAGCCAAGAAACATTACCATCCCCAGGTTGGAATTTGACTGTTTCCAATTTTCCAGCTGTAATCTCCGCTTTTTCGTCATCGTTCCTGGGAGACTTTACATCTGATTAATGGACTGTAGGGACATTACATCATAATCTTTACGGCAACGCTTTTGCTGCAAATAGACCCACATGTGGGGACATTTAGGGGTTTTAGTTTGTGTGACTTTTTTGTGTTTGATGCATCACTTTCATTATTTTGCGTGATTTCACACCAACGTCCATCCATCCATCCATTTTCCTCCACTTATCCGGGTCCGGGTCGCGGGGGCAGCAGCTTCAGTAGGGAAGTCCAGACTTCCCGGTCCCCAGCAACCTCTTCCAGCTCCATCGGGAAGACACGAAGGAGTTCCCAGGCCAGCTGTGAGACATAGTCCCTCCAGCGTGTTCTAGGTCTTTCCGGGGGCCTTCTCCCGGCTGGGCATGCCCGAAACACCTCACCAGGGAGGCGCCCGGGAGGCATCCGGACTAGATGCCCGAGCCACCTCAACTGGCTCCTCTCGATGTGAAGGAGCAGCGGCTCTACTCTGAGCTCCTCCCGGATGGCCGAGCTCCTCACCCTATCTCTTAGGGTGAGTCCAGCCACCCTACGAAGGAAACTCATTTCCGCCGCTTGTATCCGCGATCTCATTCTTTCGGTCATGACCCATAACTCATGACCATAGGTGAGGGTGGGAACGTAGATCGATCGGTAAACAGAGAGCTTTGCCTTCCGGCTCAGCTCTCTCTTCACCACGACGGTCCGGTACAGCGACCGCATTACTGCAGACGCTGCACCGATCCGTCTGTCGATCTCACGCTCCAACCTTCCCTCACTCGTGAACAAGAACCCGAGATACTTGAACTCCTCCACCTGAGGCAAGACCTCACTCCCAACCCGGAGGGTACAGTCCACCCGTTTCCGACTGAGAACCATGGCCTCGGATTTGGAGGTGCTGAGTCTCATCCCAGAAGCTTCACACTCAGCTGCAAACCGCTCCAGTAAACGCTGAAGGTCACAGCCTGATGAGGCCATAAGGACCACATCGTCTGCAAATAGCAGAGACGAGATCCTAAGGTCACCAAGCTGGACTCCCTCAACACCTTGACTGCGCCTAGAAATTCTGTCCATGAAGATTATGAACAGAATCGGTGACAAAGGGCAGCCTTGGCGGAGGCCAACGTTCACCGGAAACAAGCTTGACTTACTGCTGGCAATGCGAACCAGGCTCCTGCTTCGATTGTACAAGGACCGAATGGCACGTAGAAGCGTTTTTGGCAACATTAGGGGCTTTGCACTTTTGGTGCGTCAGGTCAAATTTTTGCATTTTGCATTTCTATGTAAATTAACGTTTACAAACATTTCGTACTCCGTGGATACTGCGTGAAGGTCATTCATATAACAATTCTGGAACTCACCGCATGTCACTTCTCCAGAAAATACTTTGTTGTATAAGTCGGATCACTTTATATTATATTATATTATATTATATTATACTGTACGTATGTATATATATATATATATATACATATATATATATATATATAATTGCTGCTCTTCAGCTGTTGCTGCTGCAAAAAAAATGCTGTCTTTTCCTCTCTATGGAAGGACGGCAGTGAAAAGCACCTTCCACCTCATGCACAGCTACAGCACATTCCATACATTATGTGTCTGTTTTTTATGGTCCAGTTAGCAGGAATAATAGCATCACACTTACATTAAAGACATTACACGGGCTTCTAAAATACAGGAGACAGCAACAGCTACGAGAAAAACTCACCCATTTATGTTTGTGGTTTATAGTTGGATCCACAATGTAGTGGCGGCAAAAGGCATAATATAGAGATATTTTAGCAAAGGAGTTGGTGGTAATAAACTGGCCCTGTTCTGTGCCACCATGGGAAACTTGTGCTTGACACGTTTTGCACTCAGCTGCCACATGGCTGACTTTGCTCCTGCTCTTTGACATTTTGTTTGCAGGCTAGCAAACACCGTTGTTGTGGTGGAGTCTGGAGTGGTAATATCGGAAATTTAAGATGGAGGCTGATAAAATTCGATATTGTTTTTTTGAGCTAACATTGATCCGATATCTGATATCAAATCGAGACATTGAAAATATGAATATTTATTTTATGGTATTAAAGTTCAACCCTTCTCGAGACAACTGGTTCCACAGCCCTTGCTGTGCACCGAGGCGAGTCGGACTATTTCTAGCCAGAACTTCTCTACCTCACGCACCAGCTCAGGCTCCTTCCCCATCAAAGAGGTGACATTCCACAAACCCAGAGGTAGCTTCTGCCGAGGATCGGACCGCCGGGGCTCCCGCCTTTGTCCGCCACCCAGCTTTCTCTGCACCCGAACCCTTTGTCCTCTGCCACAAGTGTTGAGCTTATGGGAAGGGGGTTCAACGTTACCTCTTCAGGCGGTGCTCGAACCCCATGGGTGCAGGCCCGGCCACCAGACACTTGCCATCATGCCCCACCTCCAGGCCTGGCTCCAGAAGGAAAGGATGGAGTGCCATCTCCGGGTCAGGGATGAGTTCTTCCCCAAATGGAGGAATTTAAGTACTTCGGGGTTTTGTTCACGAGTGAGGGAAGGATGGAACGCAAGATGGACAGACGGATTGGTGCGGCGTCTGCAGTGGTCCGGTAAATCTCAATTTACCGGTCGATCCACATTCTTACCCTCATCTAAGGTCATCAGCTTTGGGTAGTGACTGAAAGGACTAGATCATGGGTGCAAGCTGACAAAATTAGTTTTTTTCGCAGGGTGGCTGGGCTCTGCCTTAGAGTTAGGGTGACAAGCACCGGATGCCTCCCTGGGGAGGTGTTCAGGGCATCTCCGACCAGGACGTCTCTCAACTGGGCTGGGAACGCCTCGGGATTGCCATCGATAGGAGCTGGAAGAAGTAGCCGGGGAGAGGGAAGTCTTGGCTTACCTGCTTAGGCTGCTGCCCCTGCGACCCGACCTCCGATTAGTGTAAGAAAATGGACGGATTTTATGTTATTTGTGGTTTTTTTCATGAATGATTTATTTCTCATTGTCATTTTTAAATGAAATTTTTGTTATTAAGGGAAAAAAATGCAAACCTACATGGGCCAAAAGTGGTTTTACCCTAAACCTAATAACAGGTTGGGTCACCCTTGCAATTAGCCTCTTACGGCACTGTGGAGGAATTTTGGCCCACTAATCTTTTCCGAATTGTTGTTATTCAGCCAAATCGGCAGCATGAAGCACCTTTTTAAGGTCATGCAACAGCGTCTAAACAGGTTTCATGTCAAAACTTTGACTAGGCCACTCCAAAGTCTTTTCTTCAGCCATTCAGAAGTGTTTGAATGGTGGTGTGCAACTTGCTGGTGTGTTTTGGATCTTTGTCCTGCTGCAGAACCCAAGGTGGTTTCAGCTTGAGTTCACCAACAGATGGCCGGACATTCTCCTTCAGGATTCTTCGTTAGACTGCAGAATTCATGGTTCCATTTATCGCAACAAGTACTTCAGTTTCTTAAGTAGCAAAACAGCCCAAGGCCATCACACTACCACCACCATATTTTACTGTTGGTATGATGTTCTTTTTCTGAAACGCGGAGTTACTTTTACGCCAGATGTAATGGGACACACACCTTCCAAAAAGTTCAACTTTTGTCTTGTCAGACCACAGAGTATTTTCCCAAAGGTCTTGGGGATCATCAAGATGTTCTCTGGCAGAGCCTCCTCTTTTGGTAATTATCAATGGCCTGCCACTCCTAGGAAGTTTCACCACTGTTCCATGTTTTTGTTATTTGTTGGTAATGGCTCTCGCTGTGGTTTGCTGGAGTCCAAAGGCTTAACAAGTGGCGTTATAACCTTTTCCAGAGTGATAGATCGCATAAGAAAACATCTTTTCACACCAAAGTATCGTGGTTGATATCGGTAATGAAGTGCTAAACAATATCAAAGCCAATATGGAACATCATGTATAGTATGAAAAGAGGAATGTTCAGTCTTGATAGAGGTCTGTGCACAACTTCAATGTGTGATTGAATGCATGTCTGCTTTGCTGCCGTAATTTGTGTCCACGGGCTGCCGAAGGACACAGCAGTGCCTTTGGGTGCCGTCTCCGTCCCGCATCCCTCATGGTCTTGCATCTCGGCCGTAAGTGAGGTCGAGGGAGGGTGGTGATGCTTTTCATTAGCTAAGTGCACCTAGGGGAGTGGAGCATCAAGGCTTGATTTATTGGTCCAGCTGTCTATAAGGCTCAGAGAAACACCTATTTTCCTCGCCATCCATCCTCGCCTCTTAGACCATCCACTCTCCTTTTATCCCCTCTTTTTTCTTCCATCTACATCCATTTTCCGTCTCTCACCAGAATTTTCAATTTTCTTTTTCGGGCCTCTCACGGGAGGCCAGCGCTGCGCAAAGGATAGATTTTTACTGGCCTGTTGTTTTGAGGAAAAAAATGGTTTTCTGAAAAGTCTTTAAGGTTGACCCTCGTTGCCATGACAGCCAGGTAACTGTGCTTCTGATCAGGTCACATCCCCTGCACTGAGCCATGGTTCTTATACGGGGAGACCTTAAAACGGGTAAATGGGTTTTGAATGTTGTTTTCAACCCAGATTTACAGTTCGGCAGAGCCGGTCCCGGCTTGTTCAAGCTGCACAAACACACAAAGGAAATGACACTGCCGCTATGACTCATGAAGAGGCCGCTCGGGGAGAAGAATGACGGGCAAATGACATTTCGGGAGAGGAAAAACATTACATCCAGGAGGGTTTTTCGCTCAGCTCCATTCTTGAGTGCAATGCCAAAGGTGTTATTTCTCAAGATGCTACGCCGTATCCTGGAGGAGAACCCTGAACGACGCACACGCGTACAAACCCGCGGGGTTCTGCTGCCGTGAGGTTGTTTCGCCACTTTTTCATCCTTAGAGCGCTTCAAAGTGCAAACATTCCCCGCTGATGCCGTTAATTTCGCCGTGTATATAGTTCCATCGTGGTAGTGATTGGGTTATAGTCGGAGCACCAGAACACCGTGTGATAATGATGATGTTTCTTCTCCATTTCCTCCCAGCCCGAAGAGTTGGAGGGTGTCCACACACACTCCTTCAAGCTGAAGCCATTCAAGAAGGCCAAGAGCTGTGATATATGCAAGCAGGCCATCACAAAGGAGGGTCTCATCTGCAAAGGTGGGTGTTCGCTCACATCCCGATGCATTGTTGTTATTTCGGTTTTCCTCGCCTCCCGCGCCACCGAGAAAGGCCGCTCCTGCTGACGACTCGCCTTGTCCGTTTATCTCAGCAAATTCATCCTGGCTGCTACCAACATGAAGATGCCTCCCTGGATGTAGGCTGAGGATGCTCGGGACAGTCTAGTCTCTCCCGGTGTTTGGTGGTCAATTATGATTGGTTTACGTGTGCGTGCGGGGATTTTTGATTTGCGCATAGCCGCATGGGCTTGCGGAGACCCTGCAGTATAGGAGATCAGGCCTGTATGGGACTTTGGCTGCAGATTTGCTGTTAAAATTAGCTTGGCTGCTGCCACTGCTGCTGAATTAGCCTAGATAAGAGGGAAAGTGGGGTGGTAGAGAGAGGCAGAGTAGGGAGAGAAAATAAGGGGGGGAGGGGGATCTGCAAGAGCGGACGAGAATTACCTTCATCCCTCTTTTGTTCCTCTCTAAACTGTGTTTTGACCGCAGTGTGCAGTCATGGCGCATATATGGTCACCTAAATCCTCCAGATGTTTGTGGTTATTGTGGATATTACCTGCAGCTCACCAAGGTCCAGACCTCTAACACATTTCCCTCTCGGGCACATTTTTATATTATGTGTCCATGTCAATTCATGATTTAGTTGTACTGTAATCCCTCGTTCAGCCCGATTAATTGGTTCTAGACTCGACTCCTGGTGAGTAAACCTTCATCAAGTAGGATTGCTTATTTATAAATTAAATATTTTTGGAGTTAGAGCATGCAAAACTTGTTTACGACTTTCTAAATATGGGTTTTAACATTATTAGAGCTCTCTAACCATGTAATAACACCCCTATAGTTACCTTTACACTCATATTACCTATATATATTAGACATAATAAGAGAAAATAAGACATAAATAAGATTTGTGCTTCTGTGTTTTGCTGTAAATGTGTTCCTGTGCTAGTTTAGCACAGCCTAGCCCGTGTTAGGCATTATTGTGCCTGTTGTGAGATCATTCAAACTCCCCCCAAAAAATGTTGTTTTGGCAACAAGCTTGTTGCTTGTGTATCTTACTGAACATTACAATGACATTTACAAAACCAGTATAGAATACTACATATGATCGCAACATCTTTGAATGTGTCTTCTGTTTTCTGTGTATTTGTATTTTTTGGTCATCTAGCCATTTCTGTGCTTAATTTAGGCAGTAAATATGTACAAATTGCTTAATAACGCATACATTTCGACTACTAATAGGTTGTATTCAAGCACGAAACAGCATGATTCATTAACTTTGAGACGCGTTGCCACCCAGCATGCCTTGCGGGTACTGTAAAAAACAGTTTAAGTTGGTTGTTTAGTCATTGTCACCGACTTAGAATGGTAGCTGAGCTCTGAGTGTTTGATGACCGTCTGGCCATGCCAAAGACCAAATCATCCTAATTTATACAGTCTTGGACAAAAACAGTGGCATCTTTGGCATTCCCAATATTATTGGCCGCGACTGTAGTTGCGAATGTGAGTATTGCTTCCTGAAGCAAGCCAAAGTTCCTCAGACTCTTACGTCGCAGGAGACCCAGACAGTCCTGTGATGATGTGATTGGGAACGAGGGCGAGCAGATAGTTATCAAGCTCATCATCTTGGGTAACAAGCACAGCAACAGCTCCATCCACCCATTGATTCATGTGTGGTGGCCCGCCACCATTAAATTGGGAGCGCCACATGCTGCTTGGTGCTGCTTTTGATTTTTTTGTTTTTGTGGCCCCTATGATGAGCAGAGAGAAATTACCTAATACTTTGTATGCTGAGAATAGTGTTAAAATCCAATTTGGCGCAAAAGGACACGCAGTTGGTACTCCCTTCGTCCATCCATCCGTTTTCTATGTCTGAAAAACATAAAGACCGTCCAGTTGCTCCTTTCCCGTATGGTGGATGCTTTCCTTTGGCAGCCACTTGGGGGCAGCACCACAGCACTTTAGCACTCTCGAGGTAGCGCGCTGACCTTGTGGAAGTTTGCTTTCCAGCACACTGAGCAGCTGAAAGCATGGCAGTACATGAGCACCACAGGGAATGGGGATGTGTGCATGCAAGTATTACATGCACAAATATAATACACGTCTTTCTTCTTGCAGCTTGTCGGCTGTCCTGCCATAGAAAATGTGAAGTCAAGGTAAGACACTGTCCAACCACAGATGTGTATGCATGCATGTTGACCGTATGGGATATCAGACACATCCCCTCCATTTTTTTCCATCTGTTTCCCTGCTTTTAATCTGTAAACGTGATTCCCTTGTGGTTGCGGAGGACGCAGAGCCGCTTTCAGGAGTGATGCTGAAAATTGTCGTCACCCTCGTCTCTTCTCTGCCTGCCCCGATTCTCAACCGAAACGTCCTCATCGCTTGCCCCTCGACTCAAATGTCTCTGCAGGAATTTAGGCTGAGTGCTGGAAAAAAAAACACGCCACAGACCAGCGCAGATCTTTTGACGGAGGACGTCCTTTAGCTAAATGCTGGTTTTATCTTTCACCGCTGACATTATCACAGGAAATATGTCAGCAGGCATGATTTTATTCCTTCTGTTTATTAGAGGCATTGACATCCCTCTAAGCACCCAGTTGCTTGGATGTTTCATGCTGGCGTCTGCACATTTTATGACGCATTAATGGGGCCTATTATGATTTCAATGAGGGTCAAAAAGGTGTGACGCCGCCAACATGTGTGTCAAGTACATTATTAAATGGCTAATAAAATAAGCTTCAGCTTGAATGATAAAAACATGAAATCATGTATACAGTACATAAAGTATATAATATTTACATTAAATACAAATTGAATAAATACTGAAAACCTTTCCTTAATGAGATAAACTTTTGAATATACCTAAATGATAATAATAATAATTATATTATTATTATTAGTAGTAGAGTATTGTTATTATTATTATTATACATTTTATATTTTTCAATATTTCTTCCCTCTTATTATTATTTGCATTATTATTATTACAGTGAAATATGCAAGGGGCCACTTTAATACATTTTGTGCATTATAGATGCTGAAACCTATCCATTGTAGGTAAATTAAACTGTACTATAAGCCAAATTGGTTTTGCGTAATGGAGTATATGAACATCTAATAATATATCTCAGTAATGTTAAAGGCATTTTAGTCAAGTCAATATAATAAATAAGTATAATATTAAATATATGATGAAAATACATTTTCAACTTTATTGAGTTTTAAAATGAGAAAAATGCAAATTTTCCTCCAGTATATACACATTTTGAATATAAAAATAATTTGAAATATTATTATTGTTGTTTTTTTATTAATTCTCAGCAGTTCTATTTTGGAACCAATAAAATGTAGGTACATGAAACTGTATTACCAGCTGAATAGGTTTTGTGCAATTAATGAATTTGTTTTATTTTTAGAATATCCCAGAGGGCCAATAAAAAATCCGACTGCAGGCCAAAAAAATGGCTGCCTTGCCGCACTTTGGACAACCCTGGTCCCCTGTGGTTATTATTATTTTGTTTTAATAGCTCCAGCTTGCACCCCCGTTTCTGTCTTTGCAAAGTGTTCACAAATAGGAGACTTGAACGACGGACGAGGATCTCCTTAGCTATCCCTAACCTCCGCTAGCCAAAGGCTGTGCTGCACAGTTTTCGTCCGCTTGCAGGCACACTTGCCCAGGCTTGTGGGGATGCTTTGCAACGCCTCCGCTTCCATGTGGAATGTACATTCCTGCTCTCGCCTTTGTTGTGTAACGAGTGCGTACCGAACCGGAACATCCGTTTACGAATACGCGCGTTGCACACCGTGCGCTTTTGTGTCAACCCGATATGGCTGAATCTGTGCGTCAGTGCAAGCAAGTCTACATTGCTTCCTCTCTTGTCTTTGTTCCCGCTCTGTCTTGGAAGGAAGCTGCGGTGGTTTTCGGTGCGATTGAAGGCTCAGCGGCTTGGAAGACGGAGGCGAGGTTTGGCCGCGTGGGTGCCGAGAGGGATGACGGGGAAGTGGCTGTCTGGATACTTCTAAACAGCAGGGCTGGACAGCAATTGTTATGGTCTGGCTTGTTTCCTAAAATACTGTTGGCGTGTCTTGGTGTTGCTGCAGCACTTTCTAACTCGCCCTGGGGAGAAATTTATTTGGAAAATCAATAATATGTATAATGCAATAGACAATACTGACAGGCATGCAGGCCCAGAGTGGGGCGGCTTTTTAGGGCCACTTTCTTTCATGGATGAAATTAAATAAATGAAGCAAAAAAGTTCAGCCGTTACCATCGTGTTCTTTTTATTTATAGCATGTTTCAACACTTTGTTCAAAATCATTGTCCACTTATCTGCCCACTGGTTTCTGCAACCCTGCCAATCACTGCAACTTTGTTCATAGACATCAAAAATCCCTTCTCTGGCAGCGCTTCTTCTTACACAGTGTTGGTGGGCAAGCGTCCAGCCCCTCAGCATGCCTTGCGGCACTTGTTTTGTAAAAAAGTTGTTACAGATATGTGTTCATACAACAGTTGTCAATCGATTAAAATGTTTGATCGTGATTAATCACATTTTGTTCACCATTAACTCATAATTAATCACATTTAATCGGAAAGGAAACAAGTTTATCTATAATAAGTGTGGTGAACAGTTCGATATGCAACTACATCAAAAATTTTTAAAGGGATATCATCCATCCATCCATCCATTTTCCTCTGCTTATCCGGGTCCGGGTCGCGGGGGCAGCAGCTTCAGTAGGGAAATCCAGACTTCCCGGTCCCCAGCGACCTCTTCCAGCTCCATCGGGAGGACACCAAGGCGTTCCCAGGCCAGCTGTAAGACATAGTCCCTCCACCGTGTCCTAGGTCTTCCCGGGGGCCTTCTCCCGACTGGGCATGCCCGAAACACCTCACCAGGGAGGCGCCCGGGAGGCATCCGGACTAGATGCCCGAGCCACCTCAACTGGCTCCTCTCGATGTGAAGGAGCAGCGGCTCTACTCTGAGCTCCTCCCGGATGGCCGAGCTCCTCACCCTATCTCTTAGGGTGAGTCCAGCCACCCTACGAAGGAAACTCATTTCCGCCGCTTGTATCCGCGATCTCATTCTTTCGGTCATGACCCATAACTCATGACCATAGGTGAGGGTGGGAACGTAGATCGATCGGTAAACAGAGAGCTTTGCCTTCCGGCTCAGCTCTCTCTTCACCACGACGGTCCGGTACAGCGACCGCATTACTGCAGATGCTGCACCGATCCGTCTGTCGATCTCACGCTCCAACCTTCCCTCACTCGTGAACAAGAACCCGAGATACTTGAACTCCTCCACCTGAGGCAAGACCTCACTCCCAACCCGGAGGGTACAGTCCACCCGTTTCCGACTGAGAACCATGGCCTCGGATTTGGAGGTGCTGAGTCTCATCCCAGAAGCTTCACACTCAGCTGCAAACCGCTCCAGTAAACGCTGAAGGTCACAGCCTGATGAGGCCATAAGGACCACATCGTCTGCAAATAGCAGAGACGAGATCCTAAGGTCACCAAGCTGGACTCCCTCAACACCTTGACTGCGCCTAGAAATTCTGTCCATGAAGATTATGAACAGAATCGGTGACAAAGGGCAGCCTTGGCGGAGGCCAACGTTCACCGGAAACAAGCTCGACTTACTGCTGGCAATGCGAACCAGGCTCCTGCTTCGATTGTACAAGGACCGAATGGCACGTAGAAGCGGACCATCAATCCCGTACTCCCGGAGCACCCCCCACAGGACACCACGAGGGACACGGTCGAATGCCTTTTCCAGGTC
>QODF01000143.1:854955-994718 GCA_024372805.1 Oostethus manadensis | reverse complement strand
CCAGGTCCCACGGGTGAAGACCTGGCCACCAGGCGCTCGCCTGCGAGCCCCTCCCTCAGGCCTGGCTCCAGGGTGAGGCCCCGGTATCCTACGTCCGGGCGAGGTGCGGTCACTCCTCTTGATTTTTTTGCATAGGGGTCTTCTGAATCACTCTTAGTCTGGCTCGTCACCTAGAACCTGTTTGCCTTGGGAGACCCTACCAGGGGCATAAAGCCCCCGACAACCTAGCTCCTAGGATCACTCGGGCACTCAAACCCCTCCACCGCGGTAAGGTGGTGATTCACGGAGGGGTAAAGGGATATCAATCATATTTATATATAAATAATATACAGTGGGGCCGCACGGTTGATGAGTGGGTAGCATATTGGCCTCACAGTCAGAAGATCAGGGTTTGAATCTCTGTCAGGCATCTCTGTGTGGAGTTCCCATGTTCTGCCCGTGCTTGTGTGGGTTTTCTCCGTGTACTCCGGTTTCCTCCCACAATCCCAAAACATGTATGTTAGGTTAATTGATTACTCTAAATTGTCCATAGGTATGAATGTGAGTGTGAATGGTTATATGTCTTTGTTTGTCTATATGTGCCCTCCGATTGACTGGCGAACAGTCCAGAGTTTACCCCGCCTAAAGTCAGCTGGGATAGGCTCCAGCATACACGCGACCCTAATGAGGATAAGCGGCATAGAAAAGGGATGGATGGATATTATACAGTTAGACATCCCCCAGATTTTGAATGTTTAATGCGAGCAGCGATTTGCCCCACTCTTTGATAGTCCTTGAACGCACCTTCTATGTTTTCACACGCTGCACAGATGGATTACTAAACTGTATTTTTACTCCTTTTGTTTCACCTCTTATTTGATCCCAAATGCTGATAATATGCGGGAATGGTGATCTGACTTTACTGAGTGCATATTTTTGGTACACAGCCTCCCTGAAAAACCAACTCCAGGTGGGTGGTAGTCAGTATTAATTTAGTGTGTTTAATTTGATGTTGTTCCTGTCATAGTTTTCCACAAATAACCCCTACTACATGAGATAATAAGATTCGTATAATGTAGGCTATGTACGATCGCTATAATGCTAGTGTCAATGGCGTAGCATTAGCAAGCGCCCCCAAATAGCTAAATTTCACCTAGCGGTTCAAAGCAAAACTAATGACAGCTCGCACCTAAAAAACAGAAAGACTCGTTAGTTAGGACACTTTATGCTAAGGTACCACTGTATGAATGACAAAACAATACCTGCAGTACGCCGGTAACGTCTCTCTTCTCCCAGAGGCGATGTACTTTGTGACAGTCACCGTGACACAAAGAACTTTGGTCTTGTAGAGAGAGCCGTCTGCTAGGGCTTTGAAGCTAATCTTCATTCATTCATCCATTCATTTTCTATACCGCTTATCCTCACTGGATGCTGGAGCCTATCCCAGCTGAATCTTGCCATTCCAAATACCCTTTTCTTTCCGCTTCTAGCTAAACACCAAATGTTTTTTCTAAAATATGCCAATTAGTAAATCATGCCGTTTCATAGTCGAATGTAGCCTATTTGTACAAAAAATAATAATATTTACGCAAATTTAACTTTGAATTTGAATTTTGAAAGGTAAAATTGGCTAAATAAATTAAAATACTAATATAAAGCATTCAGAATGTGCATTCAAACACGTTGTAAGGATATGTAGTATTTTACACTCGTCACTAAGTGTAAGTATTGTTACCGTAATGTTTAGTGAAGCAGGCAAGCACCAGACTTGATTTCTGGAGAACCAGGTTTTCACACACACCACAGACTTCTCTGCATGGTGGTGTTGCATTTTCATCTTCTTCCGGAGTGGCAACCAGCTTTGAGGCACATTACCGCGTTGGAGTGTGGCCCAGAGTTACCAATGTGGGAGAGGTCGATTTTTATTCAGTTTTCAAAATACAGTGGATCTGCAGCCGATCCCGATTCTGAAGATCAGATTGGGACATCCCTGGAACATAGAGCCAGGTAACTCATTTCTAATGGCCTAAAAAAAGACTGCAGCGCACCTAACGCCACCCCGTGTTTGAGGTTGGCGTCCACATCCAAACATGCGTGAATGTGTGACTGGGAAAGCCTTTAATTTGACGTCTGGTCAACAACATGCACCATAAAATACAAACCAGCAGCCCTTTAATATTGCAGAGGCCCAGTTTCAGCCCCATTTTACTGCCTGCAGTCCTGCTCAGAGACTGTATTTATCTGTGAGTTTGGGCGGATCGCAAGAAGTATGGGACGCCCATTCGATAGATGCAGTTAGCACATTAGTGTGTACACATTAAGTGTGTTGCCACTGCATCCCTATGGCTGAATATCTGCATCATTGCAGATTTACTGGGCAACGTTTATTTAAAAAAAATCTAAAATGATGCATTTTCCATCTGAGTACCAGTCCTTCCAAAGACATGCATTAAAAATATGAACGTCACTTTTTTCATCATCATCGTCATCATGGCTCAGTAGCATTCAAAATAATAGCAGTGCAATGTGATTAACCAGATTAATCACTGGTATTTTTATTGCTACATAGCAAACGAGTTACCAGTAGATTCTCAGAAAACAAACAAGACCCAGCATTCATGATATGCAATCTCTTAAGGCTGTACAATTGGGTAGTTAGTTAAAAGGGGTGGTTCAAAAATAGCAGTGTGGCATTCAGTCAGTGATCAATTTTGTGAAAAAACAGTGAGAGAATCAGGAGACCCTTATTTAAGGGTGAAATCAGCACTTGTTGAAGACATTGCTCAGAAGAACAGCGTACTTTGATTAAAAAGTTGATTGGTGACGGGAAAACTTGTGCCAAAATGTTTTGGCTGTTCAGCTAAAATGATCCTTAAAACGGAGAGCTAAACCAGAGACACACGGCAGAAAATGGAACACAACTATTAAAATGGATGGAAGAATAGTCAGAATGACAATGGCTCAGCCAATGATCAGTTCCAGGATGATAAAAGACCGTCTGGAGTTACCTCAAAGTACTGTGACAGTTTTAAGATGTCTGTGTGAAGCTAATCTATTTACAATAATCCCCCGCAAAGTCCATCTTTTAAAAAAAGGCGTGTGCAGAAGAGGTAACAATTTGCCAAAGAGCACATCAACTGGCCTAAAGAGAAATGGAGGAACATTTTGTGGACTGATGAGAGTAAAATTGTTCTTTTTGGGTCCAAGGGCCGCAGACAGTTTGTGAGAAACAAAAAAGTTTGTAAAAATATTACATATCAATAAAAATATACTAATAACAAGGATAAATCTGGTTAGTCGCATTGCACTGCTATTATTTTGAACACTACTGTATGTGGATTCGACCAATGTGTGAAAATGTGCACGCATGTGCACCCTCGTAAAAGAGTTTTGACATTTGCTCTGTTTTGGCAGTTTTGCCTTTTTGGTCAAACTTAAAACATCCCCTATCTCTGGGGCTGAGGTTACCGAGGTGGTCAAAAAGCTCCTTGGTGGCAAGGCCCCGGGGGTGGACGAGATCCGCCCGGAGTTCCTAAAGGCCCTGGATGGTGTGGGCGTGTCTTGGTTGAGACAACTCTGCAGCATCGCGTGGACATCGGGGTCGGTGCCCCTAGACTGGCAGACCGGGGTGGTCCCGCTTTTCAAGAAGGGGGACCGGAGGGTGTGTTCTAACTATCGTAAGATTACACTCCTCAGCCTTCGCGGTAAGGTCTATTCAGGGGTTCTGGAGAGGAGGATCTGCCGGATAGTCGAATCTCGGATTCAGGAGGAGCAGTGTGGTTTTTGTCCTGGTCGTGGAACTGTGGACCAACTCTATACTCTCGGCAGGATCCTTGAGGGTGCATGGGAGTTTGCCCAACCAGTCTACATGTGTTTTGTGAACTTGGAGAAAGCATTCGACCGTGTTCCTCGGGGAATACTGTGGGGAGTGCTCCGGGAATATGGGGTATCGGACCACCTAAACCAGGCGGTTTGTTCCCTGTATGACCGGTGTCAGAGTTTGGTTCGCATTTCCGGCAGTAAGTCGGACCCGTTTCCAGTGAGGGTTGGACTCGGCCAGGGCTGCCCTTTGTCACCGATTCTGTTCATTACTTTCATGGACAGAATTGCTAGGCGCAGCCAGGGCGTTGAGGGGTTTCAGTTTGGTGGCCACAGGATTCGGTCTCTGCTTTTTGCAAATGACGTGGTCCTGCTGGCTTTAACAAGCAGTGACCTTCAACTATTACTGGATCGGTTCGCAGCTGAGTGTGAAACGGCTAGGATGAGAATCAGCACCTCCAAATCTGAGTCCATGGTTCTCGGCCGGAAAAGGGTGGAGTGCTATCTCCGGGTCATGGATGAGGTCCTGCCTCAAGTGGAGAAGTTTAAATACCTCAGGGTCTTGTTCACAAGTGAGGGAAGGATGGAACGTGAGATGGACAGGCGGATTGGTGCGCTATCTGCAGTGATGCGGACTCTGCACCGGTCTGTCGTGGTGAAGAGAGAGCTGAGCCGAAAGGCAAAGCTCTCAATTTACCGGTCGATCTACGTTCCTACCCTGACCTATGGTCATGAGCTTTGGGTAGTGACCGAAAGGACAAGATCGCGGGTACAAGTGGCCGAAATGAGTTTTCTCCGCAGGGTGGCTGGGCTCTCCCTTAGTGATAGGGTGAGAAGCACTGTCATCCGGGAGAGACTCGGAGTAGAACCCCTGCTTCTCCGCATTGAGAGGAGCCAGATGAGATTGCTAGGGCATCTGGTTAGGATGCCTTCCGAACGCCTTCCTGGGGAGGTGTTCAGGGCACGTCCAACCGGTAGGAGGCCTCGAGGAAGACCCAGGACACGTTGGAGAGACTATGTCTTTCAGCTGGCCTGGGAACGCCTCGGCATCCGCTGGGAAGAGCTGGACGAAATGGCAGAGGAGAGGGACCTCTGGTCTTCCCTGCTTAGGCTGCTGCCCTCGTGACCCGACCTCGGATAAGCGGAAGAAAATAGATGGATGGATTTAAACAAACGGTAAAACAGGCATCGAGGGAGGCGGTGAGCGGCGCTCGGGAATGTTGGCAAGGAAAAGAGCAAAACCATCGGACCGTGAAAATGAAAAAGGTATAGCAGTCGCAGGGAAGGAGTGAACACACACACACACACACACACACGCACGCAGACAAAGTCGTCGCATAGCTGCTGAAGTCAGGCCTCCCTGCTCCTCCTTCACAAAACGCAAGCCTGTTGCCCCGGTGCAAACATGTCACATCAGAAAGGCGTCAACGCTTGTCTCCATAGTAATGCCCTTCAGTGCCACAGATGCAAAGCGGCTGGCAGACGGGCAGTCTTATAACCTGCTGTGGTTTGATGACTGACAGCCTAAATAACCTTCATCTTTGTTGGAGGTCATGAGCCAAGTTTACGCCAAGTAGTCAAAGTATGTTACATATAGAAGTACTTTTGTTTTTGCCTCCATTTTTCATGAGCTGAACTCAAAATTTATAAACTTTTTGTGTTGGTTTAGGCTGGCCACACTAAAAGGCTACTCTCAAGTCTGGAGTTTTAATGTATTGGGATTGTATACCGCACTTTCCCTGGCTCCCTGGTAATCCGCTATGTGATACTGCTGCACATTTTTTATGTGGCCTTTTACTGGGGCCAGTCCAAGGCACATCTGTGCGTTAATAATGTTGTCTATTCAATATGGAATTCTCTTTGCAATATGGAAATGCAAGACGAAAGCTGTACGAAAGCTCACTATGTGTTCCACTACACAGCCAAAGGCCAAAATATACAGAATAAATTACTAAAAATGCCCAACGAAGCAAATGTAACATATTTTTGCCTAAATTAAGCATCTTCAGCATCAAGCATAGGCTGTGATGATCTGTAGTACACACAAATTATTGCTCATTGTAGTCTTTGAATAATCTCTCAACAGGCACGATAATTCCTAGCACGGGCTACTGTTACAGGAACAACCAACGGCAAGCTAAAACTCAGCCTTGACATCGCTTCATGTCCTCCCTTAAAACCTTTACCATCAAGACTGTATTTATTGCGGCATGTTTGAGTCACCAAAATAGTCAGCTGCGACACAAACAACAGAACACAAGACATCAACACACAACGTAACCTAACTACTGCACCCTGTGGGCGTACAACCAAATATCTACGTGCCATACCCATGCTACAAAACAACCTTATATTCCCACCGCAAGACATGCTGGGTAACTTGTGGTACTCTTTCTCCCAACATTTTGCCGTGTTTGTCACATTTTTGCGTGATTACAAAATATGTTGAGGAGGTGGTCATAGATATAAACAAATAGGGACGTTAACATACCCATGATATCCATTGTGTTCATAGTTCATACAGTTGTTACCACTGGACTACCCAGCATGTCTTGTGGGCATTTGGAAATAACAGTTTGAAGTCCCGTGTGATGTTTAGCGCCTAGTTGTTGTTTATCACCCACGTAGTAATAGTAGTTGATTAATGTGATGCGTTAATTTGCTGTGGATGTGTTGTTTTCATTTTGTCGCACCGTGAGCAAGTATGTTGTTCTGGCTGATGACCACCGGCATACAAATGTTTGAACCCAATGTGGCCCGCCAGTCAAAAAGTTTGCCCACCCCTGCTGTATAGGGATTCACAGGGCTGACAGAGTTGAATTGATTCATTTACCTTGTAAATGATGTCATTTGTTCCAGCGTCCCCGAATACAGCCATATAAAACGGAAATATTGTACCCGCCTGAAAGAAAAAACGTTCGATATCCTGCTCGAGAGCGAAGGGGCGCCATGATGTAGCAACACTGGCGATCCTGAAAGGAAGAGAATGATGGGAAATAACCAATGGTAGGGTAGCATCTTCTTGTTCTTCGGTTTTACAGCGATTGGCATCCATTACTTTGGTACAGTACATTCAAAAAACACAAGCTAAGCTACAAAATTAATTCTGGGAGTACCGCTGTTGATTTTTTAGTTTTAAATATTATTTCTTTGAATGGGACAGAAATGTCTTTAAAGCCCGATTCGTATAATGAATTTTTCATATAAGGTTTTTGTAAGTCGGGGTTCCACTGTACTTCGATTGTGGTGGTAAGTCTTTCTCAAAAAATCCGCCAAAAACGGAGACATACAAAAACAGAGGCAATTTTACATGCAAAAAATAATGCCGAATTAAAAAGTGCTTAAGCGTATGTTTTGTCTCACATTATATTATTTACCTGATATTTATTGTTGTGGACTGGTGAGTGAGTCAGGTCCCCATTTCAGTACTGTTGGGGACTGGTGGGTGAATCAGGTCCCCATTTCAGTACTGTTGGGGACTGGTGGGTGAATCAGGTCCCCATTTCAGTACTGTTGGGGACTGGTGAGTGAGTCAGGTCCCCATTTCAGTACTGTTGGGGACTGGTGAGTGAATGAGGTCACCATGTCTACTGCAGTTTCATGCTGCCGTTGATGACTGAGAATTATTATCTCTGAAACAGCTACAGGAGGATAGCGAAGGCAGAAGGAGTTCAGACAGGAAAATTAGACAGTTGGGGGATCGCAGAGGCAAGGATGCAGTTACTGTCTCGCTTTAGGCACCAAGCTGCCCCGAGCCACTTTCTTGGCCTTATATAGTCTGTTTGGACACTACTTGGCAGTCAAAACAGAAGCCTGAGCCAGCAGCACAAAGAGTGCATCCTGGTCCATTCGGAAGGCTGCACACCGAGTTGAGCAGCGTTCTGGCACACGTCCGGGATTACTGCTGGTGTTTTGAGCAAGAGGGGAGCTGTGGATAAGGAGGAGGGCAAAAGTGAATGTGTTTGACGCGCCCCCTCTTGCCCCCCGTCCTCGCCTGAGGTGGTCAGGGCGGTGGGTGTAGCGCAGGCAGTGGAAATGCAGCGGTAGAAAGCAGACGGAGCTGAAAAAAGAGACCGAGAGTTCCTCCAGCGTACAGGTAAGAGTTGTTTTCAGGGTCCTACGGGGGTTTGCATGCTTGTATTTTGCCTGATGTTAGGATGGTTTGGAGTGTGCTTTATGAGAAAGTGCCTCCCGTGGTCTCCCCAACTGGTGTTCTGCTGTTATGTTTACAAGGGCAGTCATAAGAACATCCTTTTCGTTGCGGAGCTGCATGGTTTGAGTCACTTACCCCCTCTCTCCTCAGTGCTGACAAGACTGATGTTGGCAATCACTCACCTTTGACCTCCGGGCCAGCAACAGGGGTAGCAGTCAAACATGAGCGGTCGAGAGGTCACTCAGCTTGTGTGCATTGTTTCCCACCAAACGGGCCAGACAACAGCCAGGAATGCAATTTTACTGCACCGTCACCGGGCACTGCAAAGCCGGCCGGTGTTCTAAATTTGCCCTAAAACCTCCGGAGAAAACTCTCCACCTTTTCTCACCTTGCCCATAGTAAGAGAGCAAGCCATGTCTCCCTCGTGCGTCGTAATGCGAAGACATATGCTGATAGAACAGCTGCTTGTCTCCCCTCATAGAACCGGGTTCCCCTCAGGGAAGGTTACGTGTTTACCCATTACAGAACGTCCCCTAGAGAAATGTGGAGGAATTGGATCAAATCATGTGCTCAAAATGGTTGTACGCGCTAAATGCTAAACAAGCGCGGCTTACGAGAGAGGCACACAAGAGGCCCGCGGACTGCGACAGCAGCTCGCCGCATTCCATCGCCAATAAGTGATAAACGCGCTCCGCCAGGAATACCTTTTGTGTATAGACAATCTTTTCCACGAGATTCCGTCATTGTTTTTGTTGTCTACTTTTTGTCACTGGACAACATCATCTCAAGGTGCCGGGTCGGAAGTTTGCTTCCCACCAGCGGGACCCTCGGATGTTGAACATCAAGACGTTGGACCTTTCCCGCAATTGACAGCCTGGGTAAATGACCTAACGTTTATGACATGCAATCACAGCGTGTATCACCATTGCGGCCCTTTCCGATTGGAGGCTTTTCCGTCTGTGTCCAAAGCCAGCCGCAATTGCACATCTGATCTTCATCAATTGCTCATTTAAAGGTCTATTTTGTCGAAGTAGTGGTGATTGGCTCAGTCGTCTCTCGCTGCGGCCTGACCGTGATCCAATAGCTACTTTCCCACTCATCCGTGGTCCTCGGGCTCTTGTGCGTCTGCTTTATGAAGTTCCTTTTGGACCGCAAAGCTGTCACAGAGCTGTGGCGTTTGGGAGGAGAACTCTTGTCTGTAGAATGTATTGTGTGAATGATGGAAAGCATTCACACATATAGTTTGCCACCATTTTTCACCTATTTGTATGATTGGTCGTCTCCCAACTCAGCAGTTGCGGGTTCAATACTTAAACATACTTTTTTTTGTCTGCGAACTTGTCGCACATTTCTCGCCGGCTTCAAACCACTCCAGCATCAAACTCATGTTTAGCTAATTCAGGATTTTCCAAAATTCAATATTATTTCTCATTGAAAATGAATGGACAGTTTCAATGCTGTCCGCAATTGGTGGAGACGTATTTTACTTTTAACATAAAATGTAACATTCTGCTGATTCCGTGCAAGGTGGCACGGCTGAAGTTGTCGAGTGGTCGATTCCCAAACGAGTGGTTGCCAGTTCCATCCTCAGTCAAGCAAATTGTCAGTATGAACTTCTTGCCTTTTTTTTTCCATTTTTTTTATGTCACATTTTTTCTGAGATACTCTTTGTAATTTTTTTTAGGTATTATGACCTAATTCCCATAATATTTTGAATTTGGTAATCGCAGAAGAGATGCTTGTGAGAAAACACAAATTGACAGGGAGGAAATTGAAAGGGTGAATGAACGTAAGTTTTTGGGTGCCATAATTGATGACAGAATGAGTTGTAAACCTCACATCAAAAACATAAACATAAAGTAGCAAGAAATTCTTCAATACTGAATAAAATAAAATTAGTCCTGGATCAAAAATCACTCCAAACTCTCTATTGTTCGCTGGTGTTACCAGATCTAACTTTTTGTGTGGAGATATGGGAAATACTACAAAAGTACTCTTCACTCGCTTGATGTACTGCAAAAAAGATCCATTAGGATAATCCATAACGCGCCGTATAGAGAACACACAAATCCACTGTTTCAAAAATCACAATTATTAAAATTTGCTGATCTGGTAAACCTTCAAAGCGCTAAAATGATGCATAAAGCAAACAACAAGCAGAAATATGATCTTAGGAATAAAGTAAACTTAAAACACAAATATGCAAGAACAACACAAAAAACTTTTAGTACTCCGGTATGTGGAATGGATGAAGTAAAGAAGTAAAAATGCTCTGCAATGAAACATTACAAACAATTGATGTTTACAAAATACAAGGAAGAGGAGTCGTGAAAGATTGTGTACATCCAAGGTCATAGTACTTCATTCCTTGTTCAATGCTATGTTTGTTACCATCACCTCATACTTGTACTAGGAACTTTTCATCCTAGTGAGAACTTTGCCTGTACTACAACAATGTTTGTTACAATCGTTATACACCACTCGCCATTATTTTACTATTATGATCATTTGTTATGAATATCATTCATCAGGACGGCAGTATAATGTACTTACCATGACAAGGACTACTATCTAACACACTGTCACATGACCTTACTTATGCATACAAACTTAGTAACTGCAGGAAGTTCACAAATAAATTGAAATAGGGGAGAGCCTACGGGGGTAGCATTTAATAAGCTTTGCTTCCTCCTGCTTCTTTTGGACACGTGGAACTGTCAAGTGGTGTATTCCTATGTTATTTACATGCATGTTTAAATCAAATTCAACCATTACCATTACCATTTTATTATGACTTTTCCCAACCTGATTTTCCAAACATTGTTTGGTTTCATAAGATTATGACTAAAAAAAATAGGTTTTTAAAAAATATTGCAACAATATGCTACTAAAAGGACATGTATTTAATAATATTATGAGTTTATTATTACCCATTAGAATATAACTTTTTTTTCGTAATATTTTTACTTTGTTTTCAAAAATTTTAAATTACAGCTGTTTTTCTGTGAAACTACATATTTACAATGTGCCCAAAAATGACTTTGGACACCCCTGCTGTGCTCCTTTTTCCGCCTATGCCACGTTTGTCAACCTATTTAAACTAATCCAACGTCAGAACGTTCCGCTCATTCAGGACATGTTGGCTATATATCAGGACTTTTAAAATTCCCACATTTATTGTAATTTCATATTTTCTGTGACAGGTTTCATATTTAAAATTAATGAGCAATTTATTTGTCACCCCCTACTGTTGATGATATTGAATTTTTCATTACTGAAAAATGAGCGTATTCCGCTTATTCTAAAGTAAGATGGCTCAGGAGGTTGAGTGGCAGTTTCCCAACCAGGTGATTGCTGGTTCGATCATCTGTCAACTTATTTATTCATTTCAAAATTTCAAAATGCACCATTACATTCAAATATTAAAGCTTTTCTAAAGTTGTTATATTGTGAGAAACAACCAAAAATAAAGTTGCCCTTTTTGGACAATTATGTTGTGAAAAAGTTGGAATATTACAAGAATAAAGTCAAAATATGAAAAGAAAGTCATAAATTACAAGAAAATAACAACAGTAGAAATGAATTAAATGTAAAGTTCAAATATTAAAGAAAAGATGTTATTTTGTAAAGTTGCCCATGTATCAGGAAAAAAAATCACACATTTAATTTGATATTTTCTGTGACAATTTTCCAATTGAATATGAATGGTCTTTTTTTTTTTCATTTTCCATTACTGAAACATTCCATTCATTTTACAGGATGAAATGGATCGGGAGGTAGAGTGGCTGTTTCCCGACCCAATGGTTGTTGGTTCAATCATCAATCAGCTTAACTATACGTTTCAGCATTCTGTCTACATTTTTACTTTTGAACCTTTCCAATTTTGCCATTTTTATTTAGCTCATTCAAAAAAATCCCATATCATTCATAATTTGTGGTAGAGTGACCAAAAGGTTACTGGTTCAATCCTCTGCGATTGATGTAAACGCATTTGTAGGATATTTTATTCTGCATTTCAGCATTCACACACAATTTATTTCTACTGGATTTGCCTGTAGTTTTGGCAACCCACACCTCTTGTCGTCCGCCACACGTCGTCATTAATTTGCCTGCTCTTCCACGTCCCTTTGATTTAACACCTTTTTGAATGTGCAACAGAGAACGTACAGTAGAATATGAAGCAAATTCCTCACTTGCCAAAACCGTCAAACCGGGAGGAACAGGCTGTCCACTGTCATGGCGCTACATGGATTTGGTCCCCCTCCAAGGAAAACAGAGAAGCAGCGATGCTCAAATCCCTCCAAAGAGGCTTTGTGAGCTTCGGTCCTTATTTGGCCAGCACTTAGAGAGCATGGAATTCACTTTCTCGGGCGGGCTGCCATCCATGTGGCATTGGGTCCTGTGGGGGCAGGAGAATTGTTTAGGGGATTGTGTGTGTGGAAGGACGGTGTTTCTGAGCTAATATCAGTCCAGTTGGGCTGAAGAGGATCTTGGGGTGAACGTTGAAGGACAACGTCCTGGTTATCTCTGCTAGAATGGTGGGACTATGGAGGAAAAAATGGGCGGGATTTGGGGAAACAGCCACCACTTAGCTGAGATGCTTGACCTCTGAACTCTGAGCCATGCTATAGGTCATAAGTTTCCCTCATGATGTGATGCATTTAGGAGCTTTCTGATTCAAACGCCTGTTTCAGAGTCAAACTGACTGATGCCTTTTTTTAAGATTACCAATGTTACCAATGTTGTCACAGTTTTGGGGGATGGGTTACACCAGGGGTGTCCAAACATAACTAATAAACTAAACTTCAAATATTAAAGAACAAAAAACGTTTACGTTCTAAAGTCATGAGGAACAACAAAAAACAAAGTTTTAATTTTTGGACAATTAGGTTGTGAAAAAGGTATAATATTATGAGAATAAAGTCAAAATATGGGAATAAAGTCAGAAATTACAGAAAATACATTTAAAAAAACGGAAAAGTGTAATTAACTCATTCAATCCTGGCCATTTTTCAAAAGACACTTCAATACCGGCCGTTTTGGATGCTTTTGACGGATCGAGGCATACAGAATATTGTGTTCTATGGCTATAGAAACATGGAACCTACCAAGAGAAAGACTAGACCGCCGTCTTTCATCAGAAACAAAAAGTTTGTTTCTACAGTTTTCCCGTTCTTCAGTAATCTGCAATAGAACATAGGGAAGTTTCAGGAAAATATCAGTTCCTGACTAACAAGGGGGAGAAAACAAGCTTTTTGTGAAAAGATACATTTAAAGAATAACTTTCACTTTGACACAAATATTTTTAGCAATTGTGACTGCTCAAATATCTAAACTATACCACAACATTAACAACATCATTATTTTTACAAATAACACATGAACCATTTATAATTTTCACATTTGGAACTGAGCTATGTGTATGTATGTGCATGGCAGCGTGATAGTGATGTTACTTCCTGTCACTAAAAGCTACATTTAAACGTAGCTACTGCACACCCACTGCAAGCAGGGATTACGTGGTCAGGTATAGACTAGTCACCCTGGCAGAAGGACCCGCCCTTTACTGTGGGCGGGACGCAGCCTTTGCCACAACCTTTGCTGTGGGCGGGTCTTTCGTTTGCATTTGCCTTTGGTCGCCAGTTCGAGCCATCTGGTAAATGTAATGTGAAGAAGTAAATGGAAAAGACAAAACAGGAACATCAAAGACAAAATGAAAAAGACAAAGACAAAACGGAAACATCAAGGACAAAATGGAAAAGACAAAGACAAAACGGAAACATCAAAGACAAAGTGGAAAATACAAAGACAAAACAGGAACTTTGAAGACAAAATGGAAAAGACAAAGACAGTACAGGAAAAGCAGAGACAAAATGGAAAATACAAAGACAGTGCAGAAAAGCAAAGACAATATGGAAAAGACAAAATTGAAAAGACAAAGACAAAATGGAAACATCAAAGACAAAATGGAAAAGACAAAACAAAAACATCAAAGACAATATTGAAAAGACAAAAACAGTACAGGAAAAGCAGAGACAAAATGAAAAAGACAAAGACAAAACAGGAACATCAAAGACAAAATGGAAAAGACAAAGACAAAACAGGAACATCAAAGACAAAATGAAAAAGACAAAGACAGTACAGAAAAAGGCAAAGACAAAATGGAAAAAGAATATTCCTAGATTTGTACATTTTTGGATTATTGATTTTCTTTATATTTCCACCTGTACTGTCTTTCATTTTGGATCTCTGCCCGCCTATCAAATGCACTTCTACCACCTTTTTATGGCTTTAAAATTGCTCTCAAACCTACTCCATTGATGAGAAGTTGCATCAGCGCCTCCTTTAGCCAGTTGTGCAAAAACTACGGTGTTGGGATCATGCTTTATAACAACTATTTTTGGTAATGAAGGAGTTAAATTGAAAAAGTATACAGTATACCATCAAAACAAATTTCCACCCTATAGCACAAAGCTGAGCTGCAGGCGTTTTTCTTGAACTATATGTTACGTCTCAGTAAAATATCAAAGTGGCCCTTCCAGTCATTCATTTTTCATGATGCGGCCCTTGATGGAAAACAAGTTTGGACACCCCTGGTTTACGCAAACAAACTCGACGCTGAGGCACGTGACGGAGCTTCTCTGAGATCAACCACTTTTATTTATTAAAGCCAGCGTAAAACCCATGAAGCTTCCCACTCCAGCCACCATATAAGGATGTAGACGCAGTAAGGAATGTTAACTGTCGTCAGGCCTCTCCCGAGTCTCGTTACCATCATCACCGTCGCCTCTTGACCTTTGGATCAGTACAGACGTGTCACATGCTGCAGCCCGGCTGTAAATAAAATGCGACGCTCTGACGCTGCTGCTACTGGGCATGAGGATGCATGAATGTCAGTGGTGGCCCGCAGGAGGCAAGGAAACGACGAGCACTTTAAGCACAAAAGCTAAATGGCGACTTTTGTGGCTACGACTTTGTGGCGATCTTTTTCAAGCCCACCCTCACATTGCGTATCAACGCGCGCCACGTGAGTTGCGTCCGACGACTCCTGTACTTTGATGCGTAACAACAGAAAGTGCAAACTAATTATGTCTGCTTCCTTCCCGCCCCGCGCCTGGCGGCCACTGATAGAGGCTGGACATCTCACCGCGCACAAACTTGCAGCAGAGCTCATGTTTATGCGTAAAGGTTCCTGTGCCAGCCGGATCCTAATCAGTGATGTGGGACGGCGGGACAATCATGCAGACTATTAGGAGCCGCGCTTGTCATGGATACTCAAAGCATGCGGTGATGGCCTTCCTACTATTTAAAGATGCAACATCACACAATGTTATGACCATCGCTCTTATTCTGATGCAATGTTATGATCAGAGGATCTCAACCCCCTCTTACATGGTTGGCTTTTTACCGATATCTGATGTACCGATGTTGTTAGTGGTAGGTGAAATGGAAATTTCATGGTTGTAATTGTCACTTTATTGATGATCCTGTACCTCCTATAAATATACAGTGGTATGCAAAAGTTTGGGCACCCCTGATCATTTTCAAGATTTTCCTTTATAAATCATCATATAGCGGACAAACACAGTCCTATTTAAGAAGGGAAATGAAGTGTTTGGGATTTACAGAACGTGTGCAATAATTATTTAAACAAAATTAGGTAGGTGCATGAATTTGGGCACCCCGATAGAAAAATTACAACAATATTTAGTAGATCCTCCTTTTGCAGAAATAACAGCCTCTAAACACTTCCAATGAGGGTGTGGATTCTGGTTGACATTATCTATGACCAGAACAGTCAGGTTTGATGGTTTCCAAGCACAGACAGCCCGCTTTAAATCACACCACGGATTTTCAATAATATTTAGGTCTGGGGACTGATATTCCATTTCAGAACGTTGTACTTGTTCCTCTGCTTAAATGCCTTGGTAGATTAGTGTTTAGGGTTGTTGTCTTGTTCAAGTATCCGGCCCCGTGCAACTTTGACACTGATTCTTGAACGTTGTTCACCAGAATCTGCTGATACTGACGAGAATCCATGCGACCTTCAATTTGAACACGATTGCCAGTACCTGTACTGGCCACACAGCCCCACTGCATGATGGAGCCACAGCATGAGTTTACTGTGTACAGCGTTGTGTTTGTTTTGGAATGCTGTGTTTTTCATCTGCCATGCATACCGCCCCTTGTTATGTCCACAGCATCTTGTTCAAAAAAAATATTTATATATATACTGTGTGTGTGTATATATACATATATATTGCATATGGTGTTATTTGCAGTTTTACTCTTTATTGATGTGCTGTTCGCAAAACAAGCTTTCAATTTTAACAATATTGACAAAGTACAGCAACTTTGGAAATCCAACAACGATTGTTAACTTTCGTGTCTGCTGCCATCACACACAATAGTTAGCGTGGCAAAAAATCTTCAAAAAACCTCTACCACACACCATCTCCAAACAAAAAGCTAGGCTATAGTCATGGGGCCAAATGACTCACGCGGTGTCCAATCATCACGACTGTTATGACTGTTTTGTGAGTGCAAGGGTTTGTTTGCCACTGTTTAACATTTTACAGTTATCCTTTTACATGTTTTTTGGACGTGCCAGTGGTTGAAATTTGCAAAAACTAAAGTTAGTGTCACGGTGTCTTCTTGGCATGGTGCTATCGACCCCGAGGATGCGGAGAGCGGGACGCCAAACACGTCAGGAAAGGGGTTTTCTTTAATGATGAACGCTGCTCAGCAGCGGCAGCAAGAAAAGCAGACAAGTCCACACCCACGACGACTGGCAACAATTAACAACGATCCCACAACGAAGGGCGCGCACACCTTAACATAAATAGCACCGACACAAACAAGAAACCGGTGCGCGTAATTATAAGAAAAGTCAAATCAGGGACGGCAGGAAAAACATGCGAAAATAACAAATAAACAAGAACCCAGGCATAATAATAGAAAGTAAAACATACTGTCACGCCAGCAAACATACAAATCGTGACAGGTAGAGTGTAGCCAATTCTTGGATTTTCTGTACAGTACATATCATTTTTATGCATGAATGTGTCCTACATCAAGAGGGGCTAAGATCTTTGCAGACCTGTTGCCAGAGAGGGGCTGCTCTCTAGCAACACCACCGCTCTTGGCCAAGTGTCCTATGCTGTGCATTGAAAGAGACAAGATGTTGGAGGTCATTTGCGAGAAGGTGGAGGCTCTCCTGCAGCTGAACCTCTACTTGTCTGCCCTACTCGGATGATTTTGTTATGTGAGTGTCCTATGCTGTGCATTGAAAGAGACAAGATTTTGGAGGTCTGCTGCGAGAAGGTGGATGAGCTCTTGCAGCCGAGCCTCCACTTGTCTGCCCTATTTGGATGATTTTGTTATGTGAGTGTCCCATGCTGTGCATTGAAAGAGACAAGATGTTGGAAGTCATTTGCGAGAAGGCGGATGATCTCCTGCAGCTGAGCCTCTACTTGTCTACCCTACTCGGATGATTTTGTTATGTGAGTGTCCTATGCTGTGCATAAAAGAGAAAAGATTTTTGTGGTCTGCTGCGAGAAGGTGGATGAGCTCTTGCAGCCGAGCGTTCACTTGTCTGCCCTACTCGGATGATTTTGTTATGTGAGTGTCCTATGCTGTGCATTAAAAGAGACAAGATTTTTGTGGTCTGCTGCGAGAAGGTGGATGATCTCCTGCAACAGATCCTCCCTTGTATGCCCTAATCTGTCGATTGTATTGTTGTGAGAAAACAATCCAAAAGAAGACAACAACATAGTTATGTCAATATGCAAATCTTTTCTTCTTTTATCTTGAACTTACATAGTTATGTTCATAAGACACTGATCGCTTCTCTCGCGATAACCGGTCGACTCGGTTTATCGTTAACATCCCTTATTCTTAAAAATCGATGTGAGAAGTTATCTCATTTTTATGCCAATATCGACACCGCCACTGATATAAGCCCCTAACCGACCGCGTTTCTCCTCTCACAGGTCACCACAGCGTGTCAAACAGGCACCAACTACGAGCTGGTGAGTACGACAAGTAAAAGCATGAATGGCGGCATTAAGGAAACTTCCGGTGAAATACCATGATCCTTCCCCGGACTTGTGTGCAGAGGCAGTGAGCAAGACACAGAAGTGTGAAATTCAGGATCATGTCAAGAGTTCGGCTGCTTGCTCGTCTTCCAAAGTTGTGACCAAATTTGGAACATTCCAAGCCCCAGTCACTACTTTACGCTTATTTACTTTGGACGCGGGCCCTTTAAAATGACTGCTGCGGCTTGTTAAACAGTCCGCAGTCGTGTTTATACAGCTCAACCGAGGCCCTTCGCTTCACCGGGAGATTTTCCTATGCTTCCCTGTCTGTGCTGTGACTTTGTGTGTTTCTTTTGTCGCGCTCCTTTTTCAGCTGCACTCACAAAACGCAGTGTAACATCTTGCATCCATATGCACATAAATCTTTGAAATACATCAAAGATCTGATAGTGTGGCGACACTATGCATCCGGTGACTAAGCAGCCCACTTTCTGCTTTCTCCCCACAGCCTCCCACTCCTCAGCTGCCGTTGAAGCATGTAGATACTCCGGTAAGTACTAGCTGGCTGGACACATGCTTCCGAGGCCGCATGTCGGTGGCAACGCTGGCTGGCGGCACGCGTGGTGTGTAACAACCAACACGAGCTGTCGATTCTGGGCTAGTGCGAGAAACATTTTTGCAACATTAGGAGTCAGACTTGGCTGCCAACTTTTGGGTGTGGATGTGAAGTGAGCTCCATCTGATGATTTAAGGGAAAAGATTTTTGTTTCATATTCAGTGGTTCCTCCGTTTTTGTGCAGCCCGGTTTTCAACAGAGATGACAAAGCCGTCCCTCGGCATTTCGTGGTTTGAATTTTGTAGCGCCGCCATATCTCGCTTTTTCAAAATAGATCAATTAATAAATTGTAGCTGTGGCCAATTTTATGTAAAAAATCAGCATATATAATCAAATATATGCATATTCTTGGCCAACATTAAGCATTTTCAAGCAAAAAAACTTGAAAATGCCACTATGTGTCAGTAATTTTACATTAATGACACAATAGCCACCTCAGGAAGTATGCTGTCCAGGAAAAAAACAGGGAACTTTCAAAATGCTAATGTGTGAATATATGTTATGTCTTATTTGTGTCTTATTTCCTGTTATTATGTCTTCTGTATTGGGTAATATGAGTGTAAAGGTGACTATGGGGGTGTTATTTCGTGTCTAGAGGGCTCTCTTAATGTTAAAAAACGCACTGAAGGTTTTCAGTAGTCTATCTACAAATATATTCCATTTGTAAATAAGGAATCCTACAATGCGGAAATTCGGGTCTGGAAGCCATTAAGTGTGATAAACGAGGGATTAGTGTATTGCCAAAATTATTTCTCGCATGGCCAACATTGCGCCTGGACATTTGGTTTTGGAACGGGTTGTTAAAAATGTGTCACCGTACATCCAAATTTTAAGACCAGTTTTTTTTTGCAGGAATTGGAAATTGCAGGAAATTACATTTTACACTGGTGGATCTCCAGGAGGTTCTAAGTGAAGGTTCAAAATGCAAAAAGAAGAAACGTGAGAGAGACAGAAAAAAATGTCGAGTAAGCAGTTTACAATTAAACTGAAATAGACTGTTCATCAACTGATCAAAAGTTGAAGACCATTGCGCAAAACAACCCCAAACCCTCCCAATAAGGAGGACTTGCGCCATTCTTGTTAATGACCTCCAAAATGGGTTAGGGCGTGCCTGATGCCAGTTTTCAGGAGGCAAGATGGCTTCATGGAGGGCAACCACTTTTTGGAACTGATGTCTCTTTTTGTAAACTTCCCTTGACATCCATCCTCAAATGTTCTCAATTGGATTTACATCAAGAACATGCAGGATGGTCCAAACAAGGGATCTTATTTCTTTGGAATAAGTCCCTTGTCAGGCGGACAATGTGAAATGCAGCGTTGCTCTGGTGAAAAATCCAGTCATTCCCACGCAGACGAGGACCTTCAGTCATGAGGGATGCCGTCTGCGACATCTCCATATAGCCAACTGCCGTTTGACGCCCCTGCACAACCTGAAGCTACATTTTTCCATTGATGGGAAAAAGCACCCCAGATGGTTACGGGACAGCACTCGGGACCAGTAACAAGTCCAACCTTCACTTGTGTTGAGGATGTCTTGACAGACAGCGAATCGGACCCTCTGGCTCCGGGCCAGTGACATTTTTATGGGTCTGCCTCGTAGCCTTTCTGTTCCATAACAAAAAAAGGACTGTCTTGCTGTGCATCCGTGCAGAGGCTTTGCTTATGCAGCTCAACAATCAGACCACGTTCCAAGACAAAATTACAACAATTTCACATTTTTGCCAATATGGTGGCTTTTGAAAGGCCGCGGTCTTAAACTTTTGTCCCACCGATTTTACAATTTTGATCAGGAGTGTATGCTGAGAAAGATAAGCCTTGTGTTTGTCATTCCGGGTTTCCCGCCGACCAAATGGAGCTTGTGGGACTCCGATTATAAACACAATGTCCGCCTGTTGACACCAGTCAAGCACGTAAACATCAAATTACGGCACATTCCATCAGATATTGAGCAACGGGAGCCGTCATCGAGAATTGTGTGTCTGTCGTCTCACTTTGTTTACAGTTACAGTTTCGTGAGGTCAACTCTGTTACAGACGCCGCCTGATTTTGCTTTGAGAACAAAGCAGGAGGGAATCGCGGTGGTGCTTAGGGACGTGCTTGCACTAAAAATAGCGACACTGAAGCTTCTAATTCCAGTCTCCAACTTGTTTTTCACGGAAAGTTGACAATGGTGAAGTGGAAGTACGATACTCCCCGTCTTTGGAGTCCGTAGAGTTGCTCTTCCACAGTGGGAAGAAGTGATGGAATGTTTTTTTTGCCCTGTTCGCTTTAAACATATCAATATAAAACATTTCCTGTCCAACCGACCGCAATTTTGATCGTTTGGGACTCGTCTTGGGTCGGGGGAATTTCCTGTCCTGATTGTTAAAATCAGCGTTTGGCTCCGGAGACAGTAGAACTTGCATGCCCAGACTCTGTAAATCAGAGGTATGGACAAAGAGCTGGAGTATGTCATCTTCCAATTACAGCTGCACAACCATCAGGACGCCGAACGATGCAGTTGGTTGTGCTATTCTGAGCTCAGGAACTCCATTCTGAGGGGTAATTACGGTCAGAAACGCGTGTTTACTGAGCAAAGGAAGCTCACGTCAACACTTGGCTTGGGAAGAAGGGACAGACTGGGATGGGGGGAGCTGGGAATAACGGCAGATAATGAGACAGAGGGAGGAGTAGCTGCAAAGACAATGTTGAGAGAAGACAGTCGAGAGGGGGAAAAAAACACCATTTATGCACAAGTAGCGTCCATGGTGGGAACCCACACTGAGCTGAGCCACGCTGGGTGCCCGGACATGGATATATTTGACTTTTTATTCTGATATTCCAAATCAAACGCAGCAAAAGTCTTGCCGAGCTATGCCTCTGAGCGGCTCTTTTCGGAGACACTTAACCTGCCTGCGCTCAACTTGGAGGTGGAGCACAGGTCACTTCGTCAACAAGGTAAGCCACGCCCACATCGGACAGCCGTCTGTGAGCGCATTTACGTGCCGATCTTGTGGCCCTCCTTCCATCCTTCCATCAGCGTTCATTGGTCTTTTTTCAAGATTTTCGAGTAGAATTGTCCCAAACTGTATCAGTACGAATTTCCAGAGGAACTAAGGCAGGGGTGTCTAAACTGCGCCCCACGACTCATTTTTTGTTGGCCCGTTGTAGAAATAAAATGAACAGAGGTAAACAAAAACATGTTTATACCAATAACAACACACATTCATTCATTCATTCACTCATGTTCTATATTGCTTATCTTAGTTATGCAGGTATGCTGGAGCCTATCCTAGCTGACGTTGGGCGAGAGGCGGGGTACACCCTGGACTACCTATTAAACGCATTGTAAATTACCAAATTGTTAGGAATGGAATATTTTTTTTCTGCTATTGACAAGCCAATGACATGTCTTGTTCAAAGAATATATTCCCTGTGTAGGATGTTCAAAGTAGAGGGAATATGCTCTTTGAACAATACATGTCAACGGCTTGTCGATAGCAGAAGGAACATATTCCATTCCTAACAATTTGGTAATTTCATTCATTCATTTTCTATACCGCTTATCCTCATTAAGGTCGCGGGTATGCTGGAGCCTATCCCAACTGACTTTGGGAGAGGCAGGGTACACCCTGGACTGGTCGCCAGCCAATCACAGGGCACATATAAACAAACCTACATTCACACTCACATTCTGAGTCCTATGGACAATTTTGAGTCGCCAATTAACCTAACATAAATGTTTTTGGAATGTGGGAGGGAACCGGAGTACCCTGAGAAAACCCGGTTGGGATTATCTCACAACAGGCACAGTAATCCCTAACAAGGACTACTGTTGCTGCTGTAACTCAGGCCAAGCTAAAACTCAAATCTGCACCTGCAATGTCACTTCTTGTCTGCCCCCGTACTCAGTTTCCCTAGCAGTGGAACACATTTACAGCAACACACACGCACACAACTCTTAATTATGTCATATTTTCTATGAATATGTCCACTATATTGGGTAATAGGAGTGTAAACATGACTATAGGGGTGCTATTTCATGTCTAGAGGGCTCTAATGATTTTTAAAATCTATTTAAAAGGTCATAAACAGTCTTTCTATGTTCTAACTTCAACAAAACATATATTTATATACATTTATATGAATGATAAAGATTTATAAATGAGGAATTCCGGAGATTTTTTCCGAGGCCTATTTTGGTGGAAGGTTAACTAAAGCGGTGTATTCTCTCAGCGATGTGACGTGTAATGCAGTTATGTTGCACCACCCCACACACCCACTTTTGCAAACAGCTACACCCCGCTGAGCATCTGCTTGGTGTCAGACCACTGAAGATGATGCGTCCCGTTTTGGCTCCGGCGGCGGGATTAGCGTCACGGCTTCAGCCCGTGTGTTTAATCACATGGCACCGACAGCGTGCGCCCTGCGAAACGGTGACGCAATTTAGTCCTACACTTTTCCCAAAGTCCACGTCAGGTCAGCTTCTCCTGCCCCGTGGGTGTATTTCCCAAATAGGTTACACCCCGTTCTGTAATAACGTAATAATTAGCAGATGTTGTTTACTCACGATTTACCGCCTTTGTCCTTCCAGGGCTCGACAAGGTCCTGCAAGAGTGCCGAAATAAAGCGAAAGCAGTCACGGTAAGACATACTATGAACATGCCGACATGGACATGGCACAACATGCGTCATGAAAACTTTGCCTGAAAGATATGACTTGTTGTGATAGCAACCCTATATCACGTAAATTCCTCTGAAAGTGCGTGGTAAGAGGCCTTATTTACCTGGGGGGTGCCACCAGAGTTAGTCTGTGTGTGGGTTTCAACGTTTCAACCAACGTGTCAACAAACACCACCAGAAGCTGTCACGAGTCTGAGCTCTGGTGGGCCGTAAGCCATGAAAAGTCTAGTACTGGTTAGAGGCACTTTGGCTTGCTTAGAAGTGGTTGATCTGTATTTGGGCAGCAAAACTCGCGATGAGTTTGCCAGGAGGTCGTTACTCACACAACAGATCATATTGTGATCGGCGAAAACCACGCAGCAATGTCAGGTCAGGGGAGCCTCACCTGCCATAATGGGGGGAAATAAACACTCAAAATGTGAAATAACATCAGTAAATGCTGATATTGTCCACAAAACTGTGATATCCTTTTTTTTTTTTTACTAAATGTTGAACTTTTTGGCTCCAAACGAGTTGGTGCCTCACCAGCCGTGAAACACACCGCACCTGGGAGGCTCGGCCCGGCAATGAGATACTCAAATGATGCGTCATTCCAATACATATATACAAAATACTATCCATACCCATATGAAGAACGCTCGAAAACCGTCACGAAAAGGATTCCAACCAAAATGTGCCCTTTGAAGTCGCAGGGACTTGGGAATTAGGAACGCCGTTGTGCATGATGTCCCCACTTTTAACTCGCCAAGCATCATGGCGTTAACGCCGTGCATTTGTTTTGCTTTTTCTTTGGCTTTTGGCGACACTAGTGCAGAAAGCCACCCACTGGGAAGCCTCTCGAGTGCTGATCCGTACTGAAATATCCATACCTCCAATACCGGCTTTTGATTGTCAAATACAAATATTGATACTTTTATGTCATGAACAGGAACACACGGAGGGATTGTGATCTTCTTTATCATCCTGGAGCTGATCATTGGCTGAGCCTGTGCCATTCTGGTTATTCTTCGATCCATTATAATAGTTGTCCTTATATAGGGGCCACCTGATTCACGCCTGTTTTTTCACCAAATTGATCACTGACGAATACCGAATGACGATTTTTTTTTAACACGCCCTTTTTAACTAATTGTCCAATTGCACAGCCTTAAGAGCGTGCATATCATCAATGCTGGGTCTTGAGAATCTACTGCACCTACTGGTAACTTGTTTGCCATGTAGCAATAATACTATACTAATAACAGTACTTCATCTGGTTAGTCACGTAGGACTGCCGTTATTTTGAACACTACTGTGAGTGTTCTGTCTATGGACCAATCGCAGTTGCCTCTTTGAAGCAAGCTAAAGTTCCTCCGACCAGCTCTTGCGAGATGCAAAAGTAATCTTTGCTTTGCGAGCACAATGCCAAAAAAAAGAGAAGCGATCTGTAAAGCTGTCATCTGTTCGCGCTCGCTTGCTCTTCCCAGGAGTCACAGTATGGTCCAGGCCATGGAGGAGAGCTATGAGGTGGACCTCATTTACATCACAGAAAGGATCATCTCCCTCTCTTTCCCCGGCGCTGCCGACGAGCACAGCTACGGCGCCCACCTCAAGGAGGTGGCGGCTATGCTGCGCTCCAAACACAGCAACCACTACCTGGTGAGTAATGACGCCAACGCGCTTGCTTGCGGTGGGTGGGCTTTTGTGGATTACCTGTTGTACTTTCAGGTGCTCAACCTGAGCGAGTTAAGGAATGACCTAGCAAAGCTGAACCCCAAGGTATGAAGACGTTAGATACACGAAAGCGTCACGTCGGGGGACGGTTCTTAGTGTGCTTTTGCCGCACAGGTGCTGGAGTTCGGCTGGCCAGACCACCACGCGCCGCCCCTGGACAGGATCTGCAGTATGTGCAAAGCCATCGACATGTGGCTCAACGGCGACCTGCACAACGTGGTGGTGCTTCACAACAAAGTAAACACCCGTCCGCTCCCGCTTCCGTAAACCGTTCGCCCCAGCACACATGGGGTAATGTGCTCGCTTCTGTCTTTGTCATTCACAGGGGAACCGAGGTCGCACGGGGGTGGTGGTGGCCGCCTACATGCACTACAGCAACATATCGGCAAGGTAGCAAACACCTTCTTGGAATTCAACAACTTTGATCCCTCCCCATCCCCCAGTCTCTTCTGAAGCCTGGAGGTCCGCGTGAGTCCACTGTGCGATTGTTGTGGCAAAACAAGCCGTCCCGGCTGGTTTATTGTTCTGGTTCTCTGCGAGCGAGCAGCCTGGGGAGTCATCATCTTTTAATGCAGCCAGATGTTGATAGAACTTTAGTGATACTTTGAAAGCCCGCAGGTTGTAAACAGCATAACGTTATAGTTTATGTACCTTTTGCAGTGCTGACCAAGCCTTGGACAGGTTCGCCATGAGGCGCTTCTGTGAGGACAAAGCACTTCCTGTGGGTCAGCCGTCGCAAAGAAGGTCAGTTGTTGCCTCACAGGGATGTCCCGATCTGATTTTTTGGATTGGGATGGGCTGCCGATCCGCTGTATTTGTGATCGGATTGCTGTAACTCTGGGCCACAATCCACCATGGTAGGTGCGATAAATGCGCCTCAAAGATGGTTGCCACTCGATTCCCGCCTCCCGGATGAAGTAGAAAACGCACCACCGCCTTGCAGACACGTCGGTGGGGTACCGTGGTAAAGTTAGTTTCACGTTGGACGTTTGATAGTCGGCCTTGTAGCTACAGCGGGAGATTCCCCTCACTGTGCCCAGACTGCTCTGTCATGGTGCCAGGAGCTTGTAAGGGAAGTGCCGCTGTAATCGTAGGTTGTTACTTAGGGACCGTCAGTAAACTACTATTGCTTTGAAGAGAGTTTGTCAAAAAAAAGTGAAATATTCTAAATCGCACCACAAACTGATGTATAACCATGTCAAATGATTAGTCCTACCCTAAAAGTGTTGTAATGGCGGCTGAATAATTCCACGTCAGGATGGCTGTAATTCAGTTGGCCATCCTTCGAGCAGACGTTCCATTTCCTAGTTTTTTTATTCTATCCACTCGACTCCAAACATTTGCTCTAACCAGCATGCTCTCCTCAGTCTGGAACAACACCATATACCCGTCGCTACAGTATTTTGCACGGCCATTTTTTCCACTTTTATCTTTTATTGAATGGACTTATATTTTTATTTGGGACCTGACTCACAGAGGTTTGTTACAAAAGTCCAACTAATCTAACTTGTCGGTCATGCCGTGTAACTGAAAAAAGTAAATTTAGCATTACTGCGGTTTGTATGATTTTGAATGCTTTGAAGAGCTATTTAATAACTATACTCACTTCCTGAAATTCATGTTTGTGACAAACGTTTATTATTAAAAACAAAAAAAAAGGATTGGTACCGGATTGGATCGGCAGCCAAAAACTGTGGATCGGGACATCCCTAGTGTAAAGTGTCTTTTGTTAAAAAAAAAAAAATTGATGCACTCCAAATGCGGCAAGCTTCTTTACACAGGAAATGTTTTTTTTTTCTGCCGTGTAATTTAGTCTGAATTGGGATAATTGTGTGAAAATGTCATGGTGTGCAGTTTGTTTGAGAGATTCCACTCATCCCTGAGGGAGCCAAGCATGTTTTCCACCACTTTGACGGTCTGAGATGATGTCATCCGAGCCACTAAACCGTTCCGAGCACGTTGAAGGATCAAGGAATCCCTCAACAGAATCTTTTCTTATTTGAAGGTGACAGGGAATAAACGGAAAACAGCATCTGCTGCTGTTTTCCGTTTTGATATAATTATCTCGGCCCCCAGAGTGGCCTGGTATGATGGTCTGGAATGTGTGGCATCAGGAATGGGACGTGCTCAGTTGCAACGGTGCGCTTGTAAAAGTTTAAAATAAAAGTGTACTGCATCATAAAGTGATTGCAATTTACATTCCAGAACGTGAAGGTTGGCACGTAGGGAAGGGACGGCATCAGTCGGGTGGCAGATGATTGCTATTTAGCCTTTTAGGTTGTTATTTATAATAGACCAGGGCTGTGCAAACTCCTTCCACAAAGGGCCACATACAAAAAAATGAAAGAGCCACTTGGATATTTATACACGCCAAGACGTTACATATATTGCAAGAAAAAAATGTCATCTCAGCTTTGTAACGTAGGTAAAAATGTGTTTCATTTGCATGAACTTTTGATTTTTCAGCTTTTTTCCCCCCCATTTTTGTGGTGTGTTTTTTTGCATTTTCCAAATATTTTCTTCTACTGTGACTTTAATCTCAAACTATTTTGACAATATTCCCATAATGTTATGAAGTTTTGACAACCTTACGTTGCCAAAATTTCAGCTTTTTGTAAAATTACACATTTTTTCTTCAATATTTCTATTCTCTGCTAACAAAATGATATTATTTTCCTCATTTTTATGTTATATATTTTATTTAAATTTTATATATTTTTTTAATTATACATTTTTCCTCATAATCAGTTTTTTCTAATACAACTACAAACTTTTTTTCTGTTTAGAATGACTTTTGTGACTTAATATTTTGACTATTCCTGGAAAATTACAGCTGTTTTTACCATTTCAGGTGGGTTTTTTTATTTGTAAATTATGACTATATTCCCATTATTGTTTTATTTTTGTTTGTTTTTCGTGATATTACAACCTTTTTAACTATAATACCTTTAAAATGAAGTTTTATTCTCCTTATAATATCACGACTTCACTTAAATTCAGTTAGCATGGGTAAAAGATCCCTAGTGTACCAACTTATCTTTCACGAAAGCCAATCAACTTCTGTGTGCAAAAAAGTACCAGCCCCACTTCTAACCGTGTAACTCATTCCAACTACACCAATGCTTTTTTTTTCATCTTTAACTTACAAACAAACATGACAAAACTGTTTTGAAAGACACTATGCAGTGTCAGGCCTTCTAAAGATGTTTTTAACATTATTAGAGCCCTCCAGACATGAAATAACACCCCTATAGTCACCCTTATGCTTATTAGATAGATAGATACTTTAATAATCTCCAAGAGAAATGTACTTACCTAATAAAGTAGACATAATAAGCGAAAATAAGATGTAAATAAGACTCATGCTCGTGTGTTGCTGTATATGTGTTCAATGTGACAGGACGTGACATTGAGGTCAGAGTTGAGTTTTAGCTTGGCGTGTTTTTTTTTTATAGGAAATAATGTAAACCCTATTATCTCATTCATTGGCAAAGACGTATTTATACGTTTTTATCAACCTGAAGGCCCGATCCCTTACGTTTTTTGGGGGGGGTTTTGCACGAGAGGCTAAAAGAGGTGATGGCGCGACTGCACACTCATGGATGTCACTCCTAAAGCAGTTTTAAGTCAAAAAAACAGCCACAAGTTGGCAAAAGTTCATTTGATCAGATCATTTTTTTATGTAAAAACACATTAGGAGGTAGGAGGTAGGAGGAAGTGGAAGAACACTGTAGGGAAGTTTTCACGCATGCACAAGCACACACACGATTCAGTTCCAAATGTGAAAATGTAAAATAGTTCATGGTGTTATAGTAGTAAAAATAAGATTTAGATGTAAAAACAACTTTTTGTCTTGTTTACGTTGTGGTAGAGTTGTTTGGATGTTTGTTTTCCCTCTTTTTTTTAGTTGGGAACTGATATTTGGCTGATGTTCCACTGCTGATTACTAAAGAAAACAAACTTGTTTTATCTCATGAAAGACGGGAGCCTAATCTTGCTTTTGGTAGGGTCCAGGTTTATGTACGCATAGAACACAATATTCTGTGTGCCAGATCATCCAAAATGGTCTAGAATGGCCGGTACTAGAAAAAGGAATTGAATGAGTTCATTGCTCCAGACAAACAAAAATATGAACAAAAGAACAGTTTTAGAGAGAATAATGATAGTTTTATATGCAGAAAACAAAGTATGTATAAACGATGAATGAAATGGATCAGTGAACATCAGTTTTCCTTTTTGAAGACCTCCTGCTTTGCTGAAGTTCTTTTCTGAGTGAAGACTGTTTATCACCTTCTTTATCAAGCGTACTGGCGCCTGCAACGACGTGGGATGCTCTGTTTGGACACTCGACTCGGCAGGATGGTACGCGGGTTAAGGGTTAGGTGCAATAACGGAGACCCGGGCCACCTCCGGGTCAAGGCCGTGTCGCGAACGCTCATCACAATGATGATTAACAACCTGGCCGCGCTAACTTGACAGACCCGTAGCTGGCTTGTGTACAGATGAACTCACTCTGGCACTTCCCGCAGCGGGCGGGAGTGGGAAAAGTCGGAAGAGTCTCAGCACCAACTCTTCAAAATCTTCTCTTACATTTGAAATCTTTTTGCAGGTACGTGCAATACTTCAACGGACTTTTGTCCGGCCAGATCAAAATCAACAACAAGCCTCTGTTCCTGCATCACGTCATCATGCACGGCATTCCCAACTTCGAGTCCAAAGGAGGCGAGTGTCCTCCCTGAAAAAAGTTCCACCCTGAAAAAAAACTCGTCTGAAACTCCTCGTTTTGTCCTCCTCAGGATGCCGGCCCTTTCTGAAAATCTACCAAGCGATGCAGCCGGTCTACACGTCGGGAATATAGTATGGAATTGTCCCTTCCTCTAGTGTTGTGTGTCGTTAAGTCCATTTGTTTTCATGCGACGCCGCTGTGGTTGTTGTCGTTACACAGCAACGTGCAGGGAGACGGCAACACCAGCATCTGCATCACCATCGAGCCCGGCCTGCTGCTGAAGGGCGACATCCTGGTGGGAGTTTCCTGCGTGCTTAAAAACCTTGTTTACCTTTCACGTTTTGTCTTACGTCTTTCTCACTCGCCGCCTTCAGCTCAAGTGTTACCACAAGCGCTACAGAAACCCCACCAGGGATGTTGTGTTCAGGGTGCAGTTCCACACCTGCGCCATCCACGACCTCGGGGTGGTGTTTGGAAAGAGCGAGCTGGACGAGACGTTTAAAGGTAGTGCGGACAAATCAAAGTTCCTGCGGTTTTTTTGAGACAGCTGACTTTATTTACGGATGATTCAATTGTAAGGGGAAGGGTTTTTTCAGGAAAATGACGCCCTCCGGTGGTGACAGAGCGAGTGAAACGAGTTCAAAGACCAAAACATGCAAGCAAATAATGGTTAAAAAAATTTTGTTCCAAAAAAGCTGACAAAAACTGAAACCAATGAAAAAAGAAACTTTTTTTTCTATAATACAAATTAAAAAAATAATAATTATAAAAATAAATAGTAATAGGATATATTGTGCAGACACCAAAAAATAATAACAAAAATTATTTTAGATTTTTACATGCAGAAAACTATACAGAATCATTATGAATGATCAAGAAATTAATAAATTGCCATTTAAGGTCGTTTTTACCTTTATTGAAGACTCTGACATCCACTCAGACGTCCTCACAATCTCTATTCAATTTCTCTTCTTTGGCCCCATGGCGGGTTATTTAGCAGTCATACTCAATAAAGGAAAATGTACTGAGAGTGAGTCAGCAACGGAAGATACAGTTTGCTATGTGAAATGTTGTACCATAATGTGAGGCCAAAATGGTGGCGTGCAGAAACCGAATTAATTAATGACTCAATTTCACACATTTGTTGTTATTTGGGGAATTTTCATTTGCATCACTGAATGTTTTTCCGCTCACTCGACACAATCTTCTTTTTTTGTACAGATGAGAGATTCCCTGAATATGGGAAGGTGGAGTTTGTCTTTTCATACGGTCCAGAAAAAATCAAAGGTACTTTTCTAACAGTTTGTGCGTATTTTTCCAGAAATTTACGAGCATGCAATGTGTTCCTCAGGCCTGAGTCACCTGGAGAACGGGCCTAGCGTTTGCGTGGACTACAACACCCAGGACGCTCTGATTCGTTGGGACTCCTATGAGAACTTCAGCCCCCGCTGCGAGGGCACCGCGGATAAGGAGCACGGTGAGCACGCACGTGCGCAGTTGTGCCGCGTCCTCTTTACTATGTCGCAAATACCCTTTTTATTTTAATGGACTTGCTCGGAGGGCCATTGCGGTAATTGCAGTGTTTCAAGAAGGTCAGCGGGAATCACATCACTTGCAAATTAGATCCTATTTGAACAAGCGCTCTACAGGAATACCTCTTGTCTGATCATTTCTGCAATTTAAGTCTCTTGAACTTGAAGGAACAGTAAAGCAGCTTGTAGTTTTTACAGTGGCTGCATGGGATACCCTTTATATGGGCGTAATTATGTCCTCCAGAATGTGCAGTTTAACTGTATTTTAGTCGGCCCAAAAACCAGTCAGTGTCCATCTGCCTCAAATATTACCAAATATATCCAGAACATGCCCAGCATGCTAAGTAGCTGATATATTCGGTGATTATGCTGGCCATGCAAGTACGGGGATGGTTTCGGCTTCCAGGAATTGTATACAGATCCTTGCAACACGAGGCCGAGCTTTATTATGCTGCAGCATGAGGTGACGGTCGTGGATGAATGGCTTAACAGAAGGCCCGCAGGATCTCGCCACGGGATCTCTAAGCATTCTAAATGCTGTCAATAAAATGCACCTGCCCATACTATAACCTCACCGGCACCATGACCCACTTCATCACTTCACGTTGCAGAATGATAATGCAAGGCTGCCTGGTTTTAGGACAACCCCTTCCCAGACGCAACCATCCATTCATTCATTTTGTTTGTTAAACAACATCTTATGGTATGGCCTTTTATTGTGGCCAATCTCAGGCACGCTTGTTTTCCGGACACCCACAATACAGTCCAACAACACGTTTTGAAATGGCCTTTTATTCGAGCCAGCCAGAAGGACGTCTAGTTTTTAGACCACTCCGGACAACCCCAATACAGTTAAACAGCACATTGTGGGGTGTCCTTTTATTGTGGCCAGGCCCAGGCACGCCTGGTTTTCAGACCACCCCGGACACCCCCGGTACAGTAAAACTTCACGTTTGGAGCGACCTGTTATTGTGGCCAGGATGAGTGACAATATTCCATCTATTTTCTATGCCGTGTATCCTCATCAGGGTTGCGGGTATGCTGGAGCCTATCCCAGCAATATTCCCAGGGAAAATACACGTCTTTTACATTAAATGCGATACACAAGTCAGGGTACACAAGTTTAAAAATATGAACACAAGTTCCTCAATACAGCTAAATGACACGTTTTTGACACTTTTATTTTGGCCAGCCTAAGGCACACCTAGGTTTTGGACACCCCTAATACAGTTAAACAGCACATTTTTAAATGGGTTTTTATTGTAGCCAGCCCAATGGTTGCATGTTTTTTAAACCACTCTGAACACTCGCAATACAGTTAAACAGCACATTTTGGAATGGCCTTTTATTGCAGCCAGCTCGAGAGACGTCTGGATTTTAGACCACACTGGACACACACTCAATTCAGTTCAACAGTGCGTTGTGGAGTGGCCTTTTAATGTGGCCAGTCCAAGGCACACTCGGTTTTTGGACTACTGGGGACACCCGCAGTCCAGTTAAACAGCTCATTCTGGAGTGGCCTTTTATTGTTGCCAGTTTGAGAGACGTCTGGATTTTAGACCACGTTGGACACACCCAATTCAGTTTGAAAGTGCGTTGTGGGTGGCCTTTTATTGTGGCCAGTCTCAGGCACACTTGTTTTTGGACACCCGCAATACAGTCAGACAACACGTTTTGGTATGCCCTTTTATTGTAGCCAGCCAGAAGGACGTCTAGTTTTTAGACCACTCCAGACAACCCCAATACCATTAATTTGTACATTTTGGAATGGCTTTAAACAGCTCATTCTGGTGTGGACTTTTATTGTGGCCAACCTAAGACACACCTGTGCAATCATCATGACTACATCTTGACATGCCACACCTGTGAGGTGGATGAAATATGAATCATCCACAGTAAAACACACATTTGGGAACAGTCTTACAGAGAGATAGGCCTTCTGTCTACTTAGAAAAAGTGTTTTTATTTTTCCGGCTGGTATTTGAGAAGCCTTTATCAGCCCCGAGGGAATAATAACATTTCTGTGTAGTGCTGAGAATGTAAATTAGGTGTGAAATGCGGATTAGAGCTCACCACATGGTCACAGCATGAGAAGCGTCCACGACGGGGAAGACGCTACAGCGCTTCGCACCACAGGCGCCGCCAATCAGTCATCGCAGGTCGTTTGCGGAAGCCAGACTTGTTTATTTGTGCCGGCGTTCCGATGGCGATGCCTGACCGCTCTTCCCGGCGCCAATTTTAACCGTGACCTTGGACGTGGGGTTTGAAAGCGCGCCGTTAAGGGAGGCTGTCTGAAAGGAGCTCGCAGGATGAGAACCTCGGGTACCTCGTGAGTATCCGTCCAGCTCGTTAGCGCTCACTTGTGTGCACGGCGTGTGATCCAATCAGCATCTTCAGTCTATTGCGGTTTGCACTGGAATGCAAGCGTGTCTGTCAGCGTGACTTTGCGCCGCTAATAGCCAAGCGCCCCAGCAGCTGTTGACCTCCATGTCACAGCAGTCAGAAGGCCACGGTTGGGCCAGCGCGCAGCCCAAGGGAGTAGGAGTCCTTTAACGCTGTCCAATGATGTTGAAATTACAGGAAATTGTCCGCTCGCAATCATCAGCTTGCAAATACAGTAGATGATAGGATGCACTGGCATGCAGCCGGCAGTAGGCAGCCTCCGCCTGCCATATTTGGCCAGGCCAAGCCCTGAAACATGTCTGGAATATCTGGACAGTGACAGAACAGGCAGGCACACAGAGGCAGACAGTGTGAGGTGCGTAAACCCAGCGAGTCCAGAATTAAGGGGAACGTGCGCTTAAGAAGTAGAAATGCTGACCGTCTTTGGCTGGTGAGTACTCTGCCATCATTACCGCTGAAAGGGATGCTTGGTTGTAGCTGGTAGTTCAATGTTGTTTCAACTGGCATTTGAAGTTGCATTCATATTGCGTTGTGTTAAATTGTTAACTTAATATTATTACTACATTGTGATGTCGTTTTCCACTACGTTGCTGTGATGCACACTTAGGTAACGTTGTTTCACACACCCATGACTTACAACAAACTACTGTATGCAGAGCTGGCCGGCCCGTTAAACCGGTGCCAGTGCTAAGGGCCTCCAGGGGGCGCCGAAAAATCAAGAAAAAATATGCCTTAAATACAATTATATAAACAAATTATATTAAAACTATTTATTATTTTGAACTCTTAAAATGGAACCGCTCATGGACTGAAAAATAAAGTAATGCCCAGTTATTAGATATTACTGAAATGTATTACTACAAATCACAACATACAGTATATCTCCCCGCACTCATTATACAGACCTTTTGACTCAAACGTGCAGAACGTTTTTGCACGTTTGGGTCATATTGAGGTTTTAGGTAGAGCAACAATATGCAAAAGCAAAAAGGGGGAGTGTGACAGCAAGCACTTGGAAAAAGTCATTTATTGCCAACAACAATAAAACTGAAATAGGAAGACCATCGTGCAAAAAATCTCAACAAAAAATGTTCTCAGTTCTTGTTAATCACTTCACAAATTCATTTGGGCATGCTTGATGGCGAGTGTTTCCAGGAAGCTAGTGGTGAAGATGGCTTCACAAAGGGCATCAACTGTCTGCAACTGATGGCCATTTTTATAAACTTCCCTTGCCATCCATCCCCAAATGTTTCCTTGGGATTTAAATGCACATCTGCACGTAACCAGCCGTCGTTTACACTTTGCCAGGGAGCATCAACCATGGGACATTGAAAGGTGGAAAAAAGTTGTGTTCTCTGATGAGGAAAAATGTAACCTTGACGGTCTAGATGGCATCCAACATTACTGGCATGACAAGGAGTTGCCACCTGAGATGTTTTCTATCTGGCACAGTGGAGGGGGTCCGTCATGATCTGGGGTGCTTTTTCATTCAGCAGAACACTGGAGCTTCGGGTGGTGCAGGGTCGTCAGACGGCAGCCAGTTACGTGCAGATCTTACAGGGGGCATCCCTCATGACTGAGGGCCCTCGTCTGTGGGGTTTTTCAACAGGACAGCGCTGCAGTTCACAGTGCTCGCTTGACGAAGGACTTCTTCAGGGAGAATACATAACATCACTCTTTTGGACCATCCTGCATGTTCCCCTGATTTAAATCCAATAGAGAACATTTGGGGATGGATGGCAAGGGAATTAATAAGACCGATGGAGCTACTCATTACTGAGTCCTACTGAGAACATTTTTTGTTCTGGTTTGGAGAGTTTTTTTGTCATTTTTTGAGCGATGGTCTTAAACTTTTGATCAGCTGATAAACAGCCTATTTCACTTTAATTGTTGTTTTCAATAAATTACTTTTTCAAAATGCTTTCTGTCACACTCCCCCTTCTTGCTTTTGCATAGTGTAGCTCTACTTAAAACCGCTTTAACATCCAAATTCAGATTTGTATGTAGTTGTTATTATACAGTGTAAATGTAGCTTATATAGAGTTATTTAACAATAACTGTGTGATTATTTAAATTGTTTGATGATATTTGTTGTATTTATAATTTTCAAATGAATGGACAAATTAAATGGGGTCCCCTACTGGTAAAAAATAATTTTACATTTTACATTACTGTAACACTCCACATTCAGGTGGTAGATTGGCAATCTACCACCTTCAATCCTCTGGGTTTGTATTGTTGTTCAGCACATTTATACATTCCACCAATGTTTCTCCATTTTTACATTCCAACATTTCAATTTGTGTCTACCATCTTCCCTAGGTGAGAGAAAGTCTTTAATACCAAGTCTCAAGTCAAGTCTTAAATAGACAGTGGGACAAGTAGACCAGTAGACAAGACAAGTCGGAAGTCATAGGCTTGAACTTTCCAAGTCCTTACTAGTCCTAAGCGTTGTATATTATTTAAATCGGCAATGTGCGTTGGGGTGTCATGAAATCTCACCCGGGCCCCACTTTGGGTAGGGCCTGATCTGACTGTATGTTACGTACACTATGTTACCAATGCAGCATGTTATGTCACATATCACATCACTGCTTGCTTGGCATTCAGACCGTACACATTTGCAGTGTTTTGACTTTCCACGTCAACATGGCATGAAATGACTCATGGAACAAGCAATTTGCGTGCATGACTTTTTTTTTTTAACAGGCTGCAATTTGGCACACTAAACGAGCAATTCTGGTGTGCCCATTAGGGTGGGCACTTCCTGCGGAAAGCCCGAGAGCTGCAGCGTTGTATTTGGCCGCTTGAAAAGTAGCTGAAATTTTACAGCTTCTAAGGTTAATTTCTCTTTACGGCCATCATTATATACCTGCCTCAGCCTTATACTTGCCCATTGATCGTGGCTGGAAACCCTAAATATACTTGAGGCAAATAAGCCTGCAGAAATGGAGCGCAGTGGAGTATTTGAAATGGGTGCTTATGTGTGTCACACGAGAACAAAACGCTTTGAGCTTGACGCGACGCTGACAGGGCGGTGAGCTGCAGCAGCAGGTTCAAATCCCACCAGCCTTCGAAACCCTGCTGAGACCATCCTCATCTCTTAATGCCTCCTTTCTCCCTTCGACCGGCTGACTATTTTGGAGTAGAGTGGATGCCCGCGTATTCGCGATTCAACATTTGCTACCCTGAAAATCGAAATGAATCAAAATATTTATTCTGTCATTTTTTCAGTGATGTTATTATAAAAGGAAAAAGTATCATTTTTACATGTTGATGTCTTTATGCTTCACTGACAGTGGTCCTTGAATGCACCATAGTTGTGTGATGCAATATTGAAACTTGTATACAAATGTGCGTGAATGCTGGACTGCTGAACTAAAATATAGCATGAACGTCGATTTACACGCTGAGGATGGAACTAGCAATCATTGAGTTGGGAGACGATTAATGTCCAATCGGGTTTAAGAACAAACTATGAACATGTGAATTTAAAAAATCCAGAATGCAATGTCAGGACTCTTTTTCTGTGACTCTTGTCTTGTCACACTATTTTATTAAAAAAATAAAACAATTCAAAATGTATTAATTTTATTTGTCGAATGTAATCGATTGTTACGTTTTGAAATAGCATTTTGTAAACATTAAACAGTGCAAATCACTTGTAACGATTCGAAAATGTCAAGCCTATGACTTCGGACTTGATTCGACCTGTCTTATCTTGACCTGAGACTCCACTTGTACTAGCATGTCTTTGAGACTTGGCTTAAGACTTGAGATTACAAAACACTGACTTGCTCGCATCTCTGATTTTTAGCAGCCTAAAAGCGGCGGAATTTGAAATGTTGCAAAGTAAAAATGCAGACTGAACGGTGAAGTGTATAAATAAGTTCAATGAATACAGGCGTGACCAGTCCAGGGTGTACCCCGCCTCTCGCCCAAACGCCAGCTGGGTCAGGCTGCAGTGTATCCACACGACCCTAGGGAAGATAAGTGGCATGCAAAAAACCTATTAAACGCATTGTAAATTACCAAATTGTTAAGGATGGAACATTTTCCTTCTGCTATTGACAGTATATTCCCTCTATTTTGAATATCCTACACTCCCCAGATTCTTTAATTGGTAGAGGGAATATATTATTTGAACAAGACATGTCAACGGCTTGTCAATAGCAGAAGAAAAATATTCCATTCCTAACAATTTGGTAATTTACAATGCGTTTAATAGGTACATGGGTCATGTCGAACACTTACATTTGGATTGTGTTGCAAGTGAACAATGGCAATAGAAGACAGGCGGAGAGGGTTCTAGAGCTGAGAAATGTGGGAGGAGAAAAAAATTAGCCGGACTAGAAATAAGTAGAGCAGTAAGTAGATGAAAAATGATGTCAGATTTTATATGTGTGAAGCATTCACACAATAATCTGTTCATGGATCGTCTTATATTGTCATTCATTCATGGTGAATACCTATACATACTGTTAGGAATTGTATATTTTCCCTTCGCTTTGAACAAGACACTTTGAAGGCTCATATTTAGCGCTTAAAGTTGGATTGTGTTGCAAGTGCACAGTGGCAATCGGGAGAGTTATGGAGCTGAACGTAATGTAATAATGACAAAACAGTCACTTTTATTGCAAATTTTGATGCAAAAATGGAAGAGAATGTCAATATATTCACTAATGATCGTTAGGTCCAGAACACAACTCCTGCAGAAAGCAGGGCTCTGCAGGCGACTGGTCACACCTTCTTCCTGCAAGGATATAAATGAGTCAGACGGTGGGTGCAACGAGGCTGCTTTTAGATGACATCACCCTGAAAGTTGCCTTTATGGGTGACACCAATACGGTCACATCACATTACCTTGCGACTGATGGATGGAGCCGGTTGCTCGTAAATAAATGTAAAAATAAAAAATACAGTGTCAGTCACTGATGCAGAAACGGTCACACCTTCTTAGTTGTGTGCTGTCACGTCATGTCTGCTCCTGCAAATGTCCACCATTAAAAAGAGACGTATTGCGTATTGTATTAATTTTATGACACTGGATTTTAGGCGGCTAAGGTGACACAAATAGGTCCATAGAACTCAGCTGTCAGTCAAACTCCTGGCATGGAGTCTGGACGTCGTCGCTTCAATATCAAAGCTGTGAAGATGAATGTCACATCACCCGCTGTGAGATGACATCACAGCGTGTGCTCACATTCCTGGTCTGACTAGTAAGCGGAGGTGGTTGTCATGCTAGGAGAAACATCCACATGATTCTTGGTGGGTACTTTGGCTGACTTCAGAATGATGCTTTTTGGAGGTACCTTGCTGGAGGGTGGGGGTAAGCTTTTACGTCGCATAATGTTTACGTTTGTCACAGTTGAGCTTTGACTTCATTTAGACCGGAACTCCAAAGTCAGGTATTTCTAGGACTCACCGATGAAAAGTGTTAATGGAAGTGCCAGAAATCCCATAACACGTCCAACACAATGAGAGACAGACATATGCTTCCATTTGGCCATGCATGTAAATGTCAGGTGCACTCAATTAAAAATGGGTTTAGCCCTTTTTTGAGGTCGCTGTGCTCCTTATAAGAATGTCAAGCCCATATTTGGGTTTCCCAACCCAGTGAAAAGTGGTAGATACAACCCTGAAGCATCCACAAAAAGATTTTGGCATTATTTTTTAAAACATCAGGCGGGTTGGTACGGGGTCTGCAGTGATGCAGACTCTACATCAGTCCGTTGTGGTGAAAAGGGATCTCTCAATTTACCGGTCGATCTACGTTCCTACCCTCACCTATGGTCATGAGCTTTGGGTAGCGTCCGAAAGGACAAGATGGCGGGTACAAGCGATCGAAATGAGTTTTCTCCGCAGGGTGACTGGGCTCTCCCTTAGAGATAGGGTGAGAAGCACTGTCATCCGGGAGACACTCCACATTGAGATGAGTCAGAACAGGTGGCTCGGGCATCAGGTCCGGCTGCCTCCCGGACACCTCCCTTGGGCATGTCCGACCGGCAGGATGCCTTGGGGAAGACCGAGGACTCTCAACTGGCCTGGGAATGCCTTAGAACCCCCCGGGAGAAGCTGGACAAAGTATCCGGGCAGAGAGAATTCTGGGTTTTCCTGCTTAGGCTGCTGCCCCTGCGACCCGACCTCGGATAAGTAAAAGAAAATAGATGGATGAACGTATATCTGAAACATGTGAGACCTGAAGGTGAGGGTAGGAACGTAGATCAACCAGTTCCTGCCCTCACTAGGAGCAGATGAGGTGGCTCGGGCATCTGGTCAGGATGCCTCCCGGACGCCTCCCTGGGGAGGTGTTCAGGGCACGTCCAACCGGTAGGAGGCCTCGGGGAACACCCAGGACACGTTGGAGAGACTGTCTCTCAGCTGGCCTCTGGGACGTCTGGGCTTCCCTGCTTAGGTTGCTGCCCCCGCGACCCGACCTCGGATAAGCGGAAGAAAATGGATGGTTGGATGGATGGATGGATGGATGGTGAGACCTGAACAGTACACCAAACGCATGCAAAGAATCTCAACCGCTTCTATCTAAATTTACTCCTCAAGTTCCGCATGCCGCATGAAGAATGTCCTCTTCCCTGCGAGAAGGACAAACAGCAACTGACTTCCTTTGTTTAGCTTTGAACAGTCCAGGATTTTGCAATTTTTTTGATCGCGCCAATTTATGCCAATTGGACAAATTAAATGGCGTCACCTACTGGTAAAAATACTTTTACATTTTCTATTACTGTAACACTCAAGGTGACATGGCTCGGTTGGTAGATTGGCCATCTTCTAACCCTATGGTTGCTGGTTCAATCCTCTGGGTTTGTATAGTTGTTCAGCACATTTATGCATTCCAGCAATGTTTAATACGATTTATACGCAACCTCCCCGCCTATTTTAGCCAATCGTTTTTGCCAATCAAATTTGTCCCCGAATGCCACTAAAACGCGCACATGAACAAATCACACGCGAGTGCCTGCATGGCCCACCCGCATCCTCACTTCTTCGTTTACTTTGCCGGAGATGCGGACGTGCGCTGATGATCATATTCTGAGACTCATCATTTACCAACAAAAGTGGGCGAAGAACACTTGATGGGAACACATTTGTAAAATCACAAGCCGAGGCTATGTTGTTGGAAAACAATAAGCCTGAAAACATCACAAATTTGTGGGAAAGGCCGCCGCAAAATCAACATTTTGGGCCTCAACGATCGCCGAGAAAAACAGCAAAATCCTGTAGGGACGGTCAAAACAAGCAGGAAAGCACAGAACCGGCCTTGTTGACAATATGTGCACACTACTGTATGTACTCCGCATCCCAGCTGGCTCATTGGCACAGCAGTGGCACATGGTGCCCAACTGCTTCTATTTATAACAAACCATTAGCCACAGGTGTTAAAATGGCTTTTTAATGGCTGCCAAGTCTGTGAAGTGCCAATGAGACACCCATGCTAGCACTTAGGTGTGGGAGCCTGCATTTGACTCACCATTCACTTGGACACAAACATCACCACACTTGGTGAACAAGCATGGGCTCCACCTCTTGGCGAGCACGGCACGCCGCCTGGGTGACTCACTTGATCTAATCCGGTGTCTGTTGCCACTCTTTATTGATGCCGGGGAAGGCGGCGTGTCCCATTTGGGTGTCTGTTCAGTTAATACACATCTGGAGCATCGCCGCAACAATTTGCATGTTCAGGGTTGCTTTGATGGGAAAGAGCATAGTGGCTGACGTACTCGTGTTGCAGTCAGGATAACCCCTGGGCTGATCCGGCCAGTCATAGGCTGTGTAGACAAACAACCAATCAAAGCAGATTTTTACCTGTGCCCCAGTGGCGGCTGCTAGTAGAGGGAAGCTTGTTTTTTTCCAGCCTACTTCATAAATGTTGATTTATTTATATGTAAATTCAGCCCTCCTTTCTTAGTCGTTTTTACCAAAGTCAAAGTGGCTGGGGATCAGCAAAGTCTCCAGAACAATGGAATGGAAAACTTGGAAAATACTCGGGTGAATTTATACTACATTATTGCTGATTTGCTCATTTCACCGTCAATCAAAAAGGGATTTTACCTCGGACAGATCATCCGATCATCATGCAGAAGCCAAGCGTCGGGGCCAGCTCACTGCCCCATAGAACCAAAGCCCAGTATTTTATCCAATGACCCTCTGCTTTCATGCAGTGGAACAACCCACTCAACACTTTCCCATGCATATTTAGTCAATGAAATGTACACACAGTAGTACATAACTCACCACTTTTTTTGGACATTTTAGTGGAAGCTTATCTTCCCTTGCAGTCTCAGAGCAATTGCCACAGCGGTGAACAATATACAACAGTATTAGTTTGGGGCTTTGTAGGCCACAGTTATATGTATTTAAGCTATGCTATACAGTAGTCCCTCATTTATCGCAGTTAACTGTTTCGAACCCAATTGCGAAAAGTGAATTTCCGCAAAGTAGGAATCCTTATTTATAAATCAAATATTTTTGTAGTTAGACCATAGAAAACCTGTTAACAACCTTCTTAATATGTTTTTTTTACATTATTAGAACCCTGCACACGTGAAATAACACCCCTATGGTCACCTTTACACGTGTATTATCCAATATATAGTAGTAGACCTAATAAGAGACAACAAGTCATAAATAAAACATGATATAAACTCGCAAGTTGGCATTGGGAGATTTCCTTGTTATTTTTTTACCCCTCAGTACTTTCTGTGGTGGCTTTTATCTCTCCAATGTAACATTACTGAAACCTAGTGATCAGTAGTCTATCATCATGTCTTTTAATCCATATGCATCATTTCTCTTGGAGATGAATAAAGTATTTGTATCATATTTAAATTTTATTTCATTTAGCCATTTTTATGCTTGAAATGCTTAATTTAGGGGAAAAAATAAATAAAATCTGCTTAAATCAATTCTTTTTAGTTGTTTTGGTTTTTTTTTTACCAAGAGCAGGCAGTTTTCAAACACAGAACTGAAAATAAGTTATATACTATAGACTATAATAAATAATTACATTGTTATGCTTGAAAATGCTTCATTTAGCCAAGAAAAATACGTAAAAACTGCTTACATTGTTTTTAAAATAGTAATAGACCATATTCAAACATAAAATTAAATTAAATAGAGTAAATTCAATCATCTAATTATTTAAACAAATAAGTATATTTTATCAGCAGGGATGGGCTCCAGTGACCCTGGTGAGGACAAGCGGCATAGAAAATGAATATACGTTTGAAAGAAACCCAAAAAAAGAATGTTTGAATGTTCCTCAGTGGGCTGTAGACCTCCTTGACTAAACTGAAAAAATGCAAAAAAAATAAATGGTGCACAGTACAGTAGTACCTCCATTTTTTTCACTAATTTGTTCCAAAAAGGAAATGGAAACCGGGGCAATATTTCCCATAGGAAATAATGTCAATCCAGCTTTCGTTTAAAAAAAAGTGAACTGGCAGCCAGTCCAGTTGGGCTAAAACTTTGGGCTAACCATTTCGGCCCAAAGTTAGCTGGGACTAGGTAGGACAGAGTACTGTCAGACTAGGAGAGTAGGCGACAGATAGGACGACAGAAAGAACAGACTATTGTCCTATCTAGTTCGACTCGCGTGTGTCCCATCTGGTCTTTGAGCATGTACTGATGAAGCCTGCTCGGGTGAAACCAAACGTTTTCTATGACAACTTGAACAGTCCAGTTGCGATCGATTGAATGCCCTGAGAATACAATGACCTGGAATAATTTAAGCAAACTCAGATGGGATAGGCTCCAGCATACCGCTGCGACCCTAGTGAGGACAAGCGGCATAGAGGACGGATGGATGGAATTTAAACGAGTTGTGTTTTACTCGCAGCTTTATTTGAACCCGTTCAGCCGATACAGTACAGGGTGGGTGAGAGATTTCAAAAACTGAGGCAAAAATTTTGTCTAAAAGTTTTGACGAAGGCCGCACGGTGGCTGAGTGGTTAGCACATTGGCCACACAGTCAGGAGATCTTGGAAAACCTGGGTTCAAATCTCCGTTGGGCATCTCTGTGTGGAGTTTGCATGTTCTCCCCGTGCATGTGTGGGTTTTCTCCGGGTACTCCGGTTTCCTCCCACATTCCAAAAACATGCATGTTAGGTTAATTGGCGACTAAAATTGTCCAAAGGTATGAATGTGAATGTGAGTGTGAATGTTTGTTTGTCTATATGTGCCCTGCGATTGGCTGGCGACCAGTCCAGGGGGTATCCCGCCTCTCGCCCAAAGTCAGCTGGGATAGGCTCCAGCATCCCCGTGACCCTAATGAGGATAAGCGGTACAGAAAATGAATGAATGAATGAGTTTTGACGAAAACCCAACCATATGAAACCCCAAAAACCGAGGGTTGACTCTTCTGGTTAGTAAGGGTGTCACTTGCAAAAGGTAAATCTCAAATCGCAGAGATCTTTGGTTCGAGAGTTCTTATCGTCTCCGGTGTTGTTTGGCACTCGCGGTCCTTTTTCGGCCTACTCTCTTGGATGCGGGGGTTGGAGAGGCGTTCAAGGGGGCGACACCTGGCGCGGAAGCAAACTCCAAACCATGAGTCAGTCTGTGTGTTTATTTTTAAGGTCTGTGATTCATTGGACTACATCAGCGTCAGGGTATGTCGAACGCGTATAATGAATGAGTCTTTCTTAAGACCTTAAACATTCAGGGTGGCTTTGACCGAAGGGATCCCCCACCCCCACCCCACCAACCCACCCACACCAGTGACATCATAGGGCTGACAGATGGGAGTTTTGGCCAAAGTGTAGCCACTCCCCTGCTGCTGGGAGAAGTCGGTGCTGCTGACTGGCTTCAAGCAAATTTCGGGGATGGGAGGACATAGGAGGTTTACTCTTCAGTTCTGTGGACAGTATGTGACTTTCTGATGGCAAGCTGGGGAGTTGAAGTAAAGGATTATTTTTTTGCTGAGAGAGTGAAGGACTTCTACAGGTAAGGAAGACGTTTAACTGGCAGCTTTTTAGATTTACAGGACGGGACAAGCTTTCTTGTTTACATGGCGTTTGAAATAACCGCGGTTGGAACTATCCACCATCTTCCCGTGGGGCTAGACACTGCTGGTGTACTTAGTGTGACTTTTTTGACTCAATGCCGGCTGATCTGAATAACAATTTGAGCTGCACGCAGTGCATTGGTACTTTTATTGCTACCAACCTTCATATCTCCGGGCTACTTTCCTAATGTCTGAAGTTTACAAGTTTCTAGACAAAGCTGTCTTTTAGTTTGGTCTCAGTTTTTACTGCTTTGACACAGACCTGCTCTGGCCCACACTACCATGCTCCTTTTGTGTGCTGGGCTGGATCCACCTTAAGGTTCACATCAGACGAGTCATTTCCCAGTGACGCAACGTGGGCTGGGGCTGTCACCTTGTAAACGGTCTATTAATAGCGGATGAGGGTTAGTGTTGCTGGTTGCTGGGCTAAAAACTCAGGGTTAAAAAAAGACCATTGCACAGTGAGGGGGGGTCCTTGTGCTTGCTTGCTGGAAGGGTGATCCAGTACTTTGCGAACCTGAATCCTATCAAGAACTGCTCTGAAATTTGGTAGGTGTATTATCATCAGTATTTGTCTGTTTTTCAGATGTGGTTCACACTCAAGGTCCACTTGATGGCAGCCTGTATGCACGGGTTTGTAAGAAAGACTCCCTGGAAGGAGTCGTCACCATCAACGGCCTCCCAGTCCATGAAAACATCCTGACTGCCGCGGAAAACCCTTTGCGGCACCCAAACCACCCACTTCAAACCACAGAGCATACCCTTCCTGTAACAGGTCATGCCTCTCTCCCTGCTGTTGACCACACCCTCTCTGTAAGCAGCGACTCGGGCAACTCCACCGCCTCCATCAAGACAGACCGTACCGAGGAACATAGTCAGTCTCTGCAGGGTGGCTCAAGCCATGGTAACCCAGTAGCAAGTCACCCTTCCCTCAGCCCGCACGAGAAAAAAGAACTTGATCAGCTTCTGAGTGGACTTGAGGCCCCTGTTCATCAACGACAAGCATATCTGTCCACTTCAGCCAGTCCGGGAGGGGTCAGGCATCTGGTCCCTGCACAGGTGCATGTCAACGGGGGCCACGCCAGGCTTACTGGTGCGTCCTCAACAGAAGAGCGCGAGACAGATATCCTTGACGACGAGCTGCCCAATAGCCAGGAGGGTAATAGTGTGGACAGTTTGGGGACGCTGTCTTCCTTAGAAGGCCAGCCCACACCGGCTGACCTTTACTATCAGTCAGAAGCCTCCGTCAGTGCTCAAGGTGACGGGTCCTACCTTCAGAGAGGTATTCTCAGCGAAAAGTTGAATGAGATGCCTGTGCACGGAATACAAACATCCACTGCAATGCAGGAGCGCAGCTCCTCGGTATCCCCACTAGGGGGGTACAATAACTACCAGAATGGAAGTGGAATGTATTGCTCACAGTCCTTTGGAAACCCGCCTCCGAGCAGCCCCGAGGCTAACCCTAAGCTGATGCCCAGGGCACCTGAGAGGAGCACCAGTAGCCGCGAGGCTGTTCAAAGAGGTCTCAATGCATGGCATCAGTACAGCTTGCCAGATGATCCTTTTGGCCCACCCCTTCAGTCCACCCATAGCTTGCCTCATTTTCCCTCCTCCGCCTCTCAAAGGGACATTGAGCAGTCAATTGAGGCCCTCAACATGCTCATGCTAGACCTGGACCCCATTAACTCCCACATGTCCAAGTCATACAGCGCTCCTCCGGGGGAAAATACCCTCAATTCATCGCAGGCGCCCTTCTCCCAGACCCTCACAAGGCCCTCGTATCAGGCAGACTTTGCCATCCACGGCTACAGCACCTCTGGGTCATTCAACAACACCTTCCATCAACCATCACGCTCTACTGGGAGAACTTTTCCCAACCAGAGCCCCGTTCTGGAGTCTCCATTGTGCTCCTCTCAGAGGCCCAGCCCCACCAACCAACACCAGAAGACCACCCCGACACACACACCTGAACCTTTTATGCACACACGCCAAGGGCAGCATCACTTCCCCTCAGATCCCTCCTCAAACGCCCAACAGCCGCTAAAGCCTGGGAACTCTTACACGGCCGGGGTCGCCTCTCACTCCCCGGACCCACAGGGCTCATCGCCCTATCCGGGCTGCAGTGAGTCCTCCTCCCCTCTTCCCGCCCTCACCCCTCAGCCGAAGGACACCTCCTCGTCCTCTTTGGCCCGAGTGCAAGATGCAGAGGAGGGGAATCTGAACCTGGAGGGCTTGGTTGCTCACCGCATCGCTGGTAAGTGACGGGCTTGGGGAAAGTCACTCTCCACTACGTGTGCCACATTGTATCAGTAATTGCATAATGAATAGTATGTCTGACGGGGCTCGGTTCATTGAACGCCTCACTGGAATCCAAATTGAATCAGTAAAATTTCAACACCACCGTGGTTAGTTCCCGTTGCACATGCAGCAGAGGAATGAGACGGGCACGTATAAATTAGCTTTGCATCTGAATAGCTTGAAGGTTTGGAGATCCCAGCTTGCCTGATTTCATTCTTAGCTCCCTGGTTAGATCAGTGGAAGCGCAACACTGCCTCCCAGTGGACACAGGTTGCACTACCACCTTTTTTTGCTTTTTGAAACATTCATCATCACTTGAGTTGAATTTTGTTCCTTTTCATTTCAATCACTTTGCTTTTATTGTTTTTCTTCTCCTTTTCTGTTCCATCCATTGCCCTTTCCCCACCATTGCTTCTTCCTCTGCACGTCTTCCCACCTTCTTCCTCCACCTCCTCCTCCTGTCCACTGCCCACCACCCCGACCTCCCGCCCTGATATCAGAATACAACGCTCGCATCCAGGGCATCAGTGAAAGCATGACACCGCAACAATCTGACCACCACCGCTCCTATTCCTTCTCTGGTTTGTCCCCTCGCTTTCACTTGCCTTCATTTGAATGTCCTACACAGCATCTGCAGAAACCTTCTGACACTGTCACTTTTTAACTAGGACTTCTTTCCCCATGATTGTTCATGATGCAGTCAGAACTTTACAGGCGCTCATCATGGGCATAAATGCCGTATTTACTAAATATATATATATACATAACCGGTTGCACCACTGGCGACAGGGGTGTCCAAACTTTTTCCAGCAAAGGCACCCTATGGGAAAATGAAAGGATGCAAGTGCCGCTTTGATATTTCTTAATTATGCTAAGAAATGAAATATATTTCAAGAAAAAAAACTGCATTCAGCTTTGTGACATAGGTGAAAAATCATATAATTAGTATGTAGTTTGCTTTTCTTTTTTTTTTTTTTTTTTTTTACAATTTTTTCTGTTTTTTTCATTTCCAAATCAAATTTCTTACTTTCTTCTTAAATAAGCTTTATACTATTTTTTAGTAATATTATGACTTAATTCCCACAACCTATTGTTACAACTTTATTTTGTTTTGTTTGCTTTGCATAATATTTTGAGTTTATTTATTTAAAACTTACAGTTTTATATTTATACTTTATATCTAATATTATTTCAACAATTTGCTACTAAAAGTGCATTATTTTTTCTCATGATATTGTCAGTGGTTCATTCTCATAATACTTAAAACCTAAAATTCCCAAAACGACTTTGTTGTTTTGTTTGTCACATTTTTTTACACAACTTTTTTAAATACTAAAAATATGTTATTTTTCCTCATATTAAATTATTGTTGTAAAATTGTGTTTTTTATGTTAAATTCTATCATGTTAAATTTTTTAAATATTTTGACCTTATTCATTAATTTTTCCACTGTTTTTTTTATTGTTGCTGGATTTATTTTTTGTTGTTGTTGTTTTTGTGTTAAATTATATCTTTGGAATGTGACATTTTAGAATAATAATATAATATTAATATTAATATTATATTATTAACCTGCATGTAGAAACTTTGACGGAGTAGTTGTTGCTGTCGGGGGGTTTAGGGATACGTTCCAGGGGCGTAACCCCGGAGGTGAGCCAGGAGACAGGTCGACGTCGAACCACCAGCGAGGGCCACTACCGTAGTGGCCGTGACAGCAGGTCGACAGGCCCGTCGCCAGACTTTAACAGCCTGTCCCACAACCCTGGAGGAAGACCCAGAGAGGTACATTCATCAACGTCAGCTATATATATTTCAAACAACGAATATGCATGTGTGCTGATTCTGTGCGCTTGCAGGGTCCGGTCCTCGGCTACAGGGAGGCTTTTGAGGACAACGATGCCGGCGGGTTTTCCAGCACCAGTCCCAGTTTGCGAGGCTGTGGTGAGAATTTACTCGTTCAATTTGTTAGACTTTTTTCCCTCTTTCCTTCATTTTTGCTTTCTTACTTTGTGGGCCTTTTTTGAGATCATTGCGGCCTTCAATACCTAATTTAGTAGCTGATATGCAAAAAATGTTACCGTGAGCGCTGCCAAAGACGCGACGTGGCAGCGAGAAGATGGTCACCACCACATTCTTGTTTTGCCATGAGTTATTTCATGGTGTTTCTCACCTTCTTTATTACAATGTCAGCACTTTCAACCTTCTTTGGCTGCATTTTGGGTTCTTTTGCAGCCCTGATTAAAAGAAAAGTAGAGACTTGAAGTGAGAAACACTATTACATTTTTAAAATAATGGCAAAACAGGAAAGTGGTGTCTGTGTTTGTTTTTTTTTGTCATAAGGCATTTTTTAAATAGGAAAAACAACATTTTGAAATGTATTTGATAATAATCAAAAAGTAATAATTGTGTTTATGGTAATGGAGGGTTCTGATATAATGTATTTGTACAATTTAAACAGAGACAAAAATACAGGAAATAAGGCCAAAGCTGAGGATAACTTAAAGCACAAAAATTTGCCTTAAACAAGTAAATGAATAACACAAAAAAACGTAATTAAATATTAGCTCTTCAGTCTCCTACAGTAGCAAATCAAATAAAGCTTCTGCTCACGGTCACGAGCCTCCCAGACTGATTCCCCCAAAAACACATCATCTGTCCTCAAACCTAGCGTGGTGTTGGATCCCAAAACACCATTAGCGTCTGGATCATCACTTGCCATCCATCCCATCACCTTCAAGGCACCACACCTCAGATTAACCGCAGGACATACAGGCACCCCCTCATCGCCAGCCCACGCCTTGTACGTCAAGTTCTCCTTGTCCACCCAGCGCCAGCCGCCCGGGAAATACCGCAGACCCATCCAGACGTACTCAGTGGAGAGGTTCTTCTGAAGTTCCCTCTGGATAAGCAGCATCTCTGTCTGGGAGGTCACGCTGGCCAGGTCGTCGTGTTGCCCCCTGCAGAGCTCCAATGCTTCCTCCCAGCCGGCACTCTCCCTCACGACGATGGCATCGTAGCAGAAGAAGTACGCCATGTAGTTAGTTTTTGCATCGTGCATCCTGTAATGGATCATCATGCCGACGTCTTCATTTGGCCAACTGTCAGGCTGCCCCTGATCCCAGAGAATCATAGACGCGGGGACACCGCAAGACCACACCCACTGGGGCGTTCTGTGGCGTTCCTCATGAGTCCGGTCCAGAAGTGAGTCACGTAGCCGCTGAGTTCGTAGAGTTTCCGAACGTCATCATCGACGATAACTGGAGCCAGATCGGTGTGAAACTCCCTGCAGTAACACCGAGCGTCGTACCGGCTCATTCTCTGCCCCACGTAGACGTAGTTTCCCGCGTTGGCGGACCAGCCCTGCAGGAGCAGGAGGCAGACAAAGGCTTGCCTCATCTTAACCAGTCCTGCAGCACACTCTTAAATGGGCTTTCACTTGATGTTGCACGTTTTCCCTCAAAGCGTTTTGCATAGGCATTGTCTGTGTTAGGTAAACGTGAGCGACGCATGACTTAACAACAAACAACACACAGCAGATGTGTGCAAATATTGTTTTTTTAAGGGTTTAGTACAGGAAATCCACACCTATTCTTCTTTTCTCCGCTTTAAATGTTTTTAAAAATTTATTTTTTAACACTAACTACAGAGAACGGCCAGGTGTCGCAAACCTGAGGAGGCTGTTGAGTGGTTGACCCCCGGAACAGAGACAGGCGCAAAATAAAAAGTCCTTTAATAAACACGGGCAGGTGCAGAGGTAGTCAGTGTGCAGGAACAATAACAAAAAGTGACAGAGAGAAAAATGTTCTGTGAAAATCTACATGGAACCCGTGGCGGTAGCAACACGGAAGGATCTAGGTGATAGCCTGGGTGAGGAAACCTGAGGTGACTACAGTGATGAACCAGCGATGGTGCTGGGCTTAAAAACATAACAGCCGTGCCTAATTCCCCTTGGTAAAGTGGCTGCATCTTACCCCCAGCAGGGGGTGCAGCACCCCAAAATAAGGGACAGGAATTATTACTTCCTGTCCTGCAGAGCATGACACCCGGAGCGCTTTTATTTGTTATTGGTCCATTTTTTTCAACAATCATGATTATATTTTGTGAATTGTTGGCGTTTTAAAAGGAGTCCTCACTCTCCGTATGCGCAGGTCGCTCCCAACCTGGTTGGACATCATCATCCGGAGCGAATCCTCACCAAAAGGTCGCATCTGGTTAGTTCGACCTTCCTCATTAAAACGCGCACCTGCCCATCGTCCCGCATCTCTGCTGCCATTTGCTGCTTCAAAGCGTTACTGTCTTTTCTCTCGCTAACAATCTTTTTTTTTTTTTTTTGCTTTGCGCTTTCCTGTGCTTTGTTCTTTTCCCGCCATCAGACTCAGATTCTCTGGATGGAGAGCAAGGTAACATGCACACGTAGCGGATACGACGATTGCTTTTTTGCGTGTCGGCTTACATTTTTTTATTTTGTTTATTTTTTATTTCTGTGTGCATGCGTGTGTTTTTGATCTACGCATCGGAAGCTGATCTTGCACGTTTTTTTTCCCCCCATGCAGATAATCGCGGTTTTGTGGAATTTCGAGCACAGCAGTTCAGCGCTCCCCTCACATCTGGCGGTGCCGACGGGTCCGTACTCATGTGAACCTCACATCTCCAGAATGCAGATTAGGAGTAATGTTGTGTTTTTTGTTGTTATAAGCAGGAGAGACCACACCCCTCACAGCTCAGCACCGTTTTACCCACAAACACCCGCCTCCCCTGATGGTGCCCAAGTCAACATTATGGGTGTCCACACCGTCCCCGGTAGCCCCAACACCCTCCACCGCACGGTAGCCACCAACACGCCCCCTAGCCCTGCCCTTCAAAGGCGCCTCGGCCAAGCCAGTCCCTCGCCGGTCCGACCACCCGCAGGCAGCAGCAGGGACAACATCCCCTCCAGCCCCTTGATTGGCAGGAACCCCAAAACAGCAGGCGCTAGTGTGCCACCCACCAGCCCCCTGATGGGGCGGCACACAGCAGGGAGCGGCCGCAGTACCCCCGATGAGTTGGGGGCCACTTCTCGTCAGGCGCAGCCACCTTCCACGCCCGCCTTTCCCGTCTCCCCCCAACTCCCAGAGAAGAAGAACGCCCGCAGTGTGGGTGTAGAGAGGACAGACAACAAGAACCTGGTGCTGGATGGCGGCGGGTCAAGCCTGACCGGGACGCTCTCAGACGCCTCGAAGTCTATTTATGGTGAGACGCAAGAGGATGAGTGTCTCATGTCACCTTCAGGAATAATTCCCTTCTGTCATTAGCAGACGGTTATCCGGACATTAAGATGAACGTCAAGTTTGTCCAGGACACTTCCAAGTTCTGGTACAAGCCCGACATTTCCCGGGAGCAAGGTGACACTGTCTGTTCTACACGGTTCCCGTGAGTGTCAAGTCTCCTCCTTGACCGTCCACACTTTCATTCCAGCCATTAACGTGCTGAAGGACAGGGAGCCTGGCGCCTTCGTCATCAGGGACAGCCACTCCTTCCGCGGTGCTTACGGTCTCGCCTTGAAGGTGGCCTGCCCGCCACCGACGGTGCAGCAAAGCAAAAAAGGTATGATGTTCCATGAAGAAAACAAATCCAAGCATAAGCGGAAGCTTGGTTTTTGTCATTAATTCACTGGAAAACCAAAATGTATTCAAACCAAATCATTCATTCATTCATTCATTTTCTATGCTGCTTAATTTTTCCCAAAAGAAATCATGTAAAACCAATGAATCGCTTCCAGACACATTTTAGAGAATAATTATAGGTTTACATGATGAAAACAATGCAAAATACATACAAATGATTAATTAAATGTATTCCTAACACTAAGAAATACACCGTACTCTTGGATGCCCCGTCGGTGCAGGGCGCGGAACTTGATATGGAGTTGCTCATCGTTCTATTAACAAATACACCACATACATACGCACATAATTGCCATAATTTGTGGTGTCTAAGACACAACCAGTGGTGTGGCTAATTTATGGCCATCTCGTATACTTCAAAACTCCTACTAATCGTTAATCAGTGAGGAACGTGAGCACTTTCTGCCTGAGTTTACTAGAGGGAGTGGGAGGGCTCTCTCCGGTGGCAGTCAACCGCCTTTTTTTTAAAGAAACAACTTTATCTTGGGGTTGTCATAGAGGAGAAAATCCTATTAGAATGAGCTTCTTCCCATTTTTGCTGTTGTTTTTTTTTTTCAAATATACAACCTTTTTTTTTTTAAATGTCTTTATTTTTTTCCTAGTATGACTTCATTGTCATAACATTTTGACTTAATTACCATATTATAACTTTTTTTCCTCACCCAATTTTTCAGAAATTGCTAAAATGACATTATTGTTTGTCATAATATTACGAGATAATTCTTAATTTTTCATTTCTGCTGTAGTTTTGGGAATTTTAATTTTCCGAAAACTGACAACTTTTGTCGTCGTTTAGTAAGTGTCTTGTTATATACCGACTTTCAACAAGTAATACATTTTTGCTAGTAAAAAGACTATTTTTCCTCATAATACAAAGTTATTCTTGTCAAATCACGACATTTTGTACGTTTTTGTTTTTTTACTTTATTCTTTAAAAAAATGTTATTCCATTTTTGCTGTTGTTTTTTTCCCCCCAAATATTCAATTGTTCTTTTTTGTACTTTTTTCCCTAATATTATGACTTAATTTTTATAATATTTTGACTTTATTCCCATGTTATATTGTAACTTTTTTCCTGCCCTAATTTTCCAGAAATTAGAACGTAATGTTGTTTTGTTTGTGTTAAAATGGTCACACTTTTTCCACCTAGCTGGAGATCCGACCAACGAGCTGGTGAGACACTTCCTGATCGAGACGAGCCCCAAAGGCGTCCGTCTGAAGGGCTGCCCCAACGAGCCCTACTTCGGTGAGCGCGTCGCACGCAATCAAATCTCGCTCCTCTTCTGACTCGCTGGCTGTTTCGCCGTAGGGTGTCTCTCCGCGCTGGTGTACCAGCACTCCATGACTCCGCTGGCGCTGCCCTGCAAGCTGATGATCCCCACCAAAGGTAAAATAGCAGGACGTCCGGGGCAGGCGCCGCTCCCAGTTGCTGAAGTGTGTTTGCCTCCCGCAGACCCCAACGAGGAGGCGCTGGAACTGGCCACGCCCACCGACCCAGTTGTGGAGCTTCTGAAGCAAGGGACAGGTAACCGCCTCCTGGCTGGTGTGCTCATGCGGAGTTCCTCACAATGTTTGTCTCTACTTTGCAGCTCCAAAGGTTCCGGAGGAGTCTTACGGTAAATACCGGATCTTTTTCAACTATCGCGCTTGTCTTTTGCTGATGGTGCTTCCCAATTTTTGGTTTCCAGCGTGCAACGTGCTCTATATTAACTCTGTGGACATGGAGTCCCTGACGGGCCCCCAGGCCATCGGCAAGGCCATCAGTCAGACGCTGGCGTCCAATCCTCTGCCCGCCGCCACCGCCGTCCACTGCAAGGTTTCCCCGCAGGGCGTCACGCTGACAGACAGCCACAGGAAGTGAGTTCATGAAGGCATCATTTACTGTAGTGTTCAAAATAATAGCCATTCAATCAGTGATCAATGGTGTGAACAAAGCAGGTGTGAATCAGGTGGCCCCTATTTAAGGATGAAACCAGCACTTGTTGAACATCATTTCTCTTTGAAAGCCTGCAGAAAATGGCTCGTTCAAGACCTTGTTCAGAAGAACAGCGTACTTTGATTAAAAAGTTGATTGGAGTGTGGAACATTTTATGATGTGGTGCAAAAAAACTTTGGCTGTTCAGCTAAAATAACCTCCAAAGCCTTAAAATGGAGAGCAAAACCAGAGACACGTGGCAGAAAACGGACAACAACTATCAAAATGGATGAAAGCCTCAGCCAATGATCAGCTCCAGGATGATCAAAAACAGCCTGGAGTTACCTGTAAGTACTGTGACAGTTAGAAGATGTCCATGTGAAGCTAATCTATTTACAAGAATCCCCCGCAAAAGTCCATCGTTTAAAAAAAGGTGTGTGCAGAACAGGTTACAATTTGCCAAAGAGCACATCAACTGGCAAAAATATAATAATAACTGAGATTTATCTGGTTAGTCACATTAGACTGCTTTTATTTTGAACACTAGCGTACAAAGTCAGAGCGTGTATTCTTTTGCCTTCTAAATAACCACCGTGATTCGTGCAGGATCTTCTTCCGGCGACATTATCCTCTAAGCACCATAACCTACTGTGACACCGACCCCCAGGACAGAAGGTACGACCCGGTATCACTTTCAAAGTAGTAAGCTGGTTCTGCGTGTCCCGTGACTTTCTGTCTCTTCTCTTTTAAAATGTTTTATTAAGACAAATATTCTCTTCCATTTTGGAAAACACGTTGAGCCCCTTTAATGAGGCCTCGTAAAAATGATGGTACACTTTTTACCCCAAATAGTCCCTCTCACACGTGTGCAATACTGATTTATATTTTCCCGTCTTTTGCAATAATTTGGGGGGGAAAAAGCTGAACAATAATTTTCCTTGTGAAAAAAAGGAGTGTGGAAAACATTTTTTTTAAGAAAATAAAAAACATATTTAAAAACATCTTTGTTTAGGCCTGAGGTTACTGAAAATATTTGATAAGGCTAAATAGGGGAAAAATAGAAATCATTTTAAAAATAAATAAATGAATAATACATTTTTAAATAATAATTACATTTTAATTTACAAAATACAATTTTAAATGAACAAATAATGCATTAATAATAAAAATAACATTTTAGTTTTAAAAAATTATGTATTTTGAATACATAAATGAATAATGCATTTTTAAATCAGTAATAATAATGAATAACATTTTAAATTAAAATATACATTTTTTTAAATTTATAATTAAATTAAACATTTTAAAAATAAATAATAATTATAAACAACATTTTAATAAAAACTATCATTTAAAATATATAAGTGAATAATGTATTTTAAAATAAATGATTATAATAACAAAATAAAAAATAAAATGTAAAATAAATAATACATTTTGAAATAAATAAATAATGGATACAATTTTAATTAAAAAATAACATTTTAAATAAATAAATGAATAATTTTAAAATACCAATATATAAGATTTTAATTTACAATACAATTTAAAATAAATAAACAATATCAAATAAAAAATATATAAATAAATAAATAAATCACATTTTAAATAAAAAATGCAATTTTAATAAATAATACACCTTAAAATAAGTAATTATAATAATCATCATAAAATCAATAAATAATACCATTTACATTTAAAGTAAGGTATATTTATTATTTTAATATTGACTTTTATTATCAAAATGTATTATTTTTATTATTAATTTTTTATCTTTTAAAAAGATATAAAAATAAAACAAATGTTTTTTTAATAATAATGTCTATATTTGTATATATTTTTTAAACATATTTGTAAATTGATAATAAAATATAATGTTACAACAATAATAGAAATACCATTATTAAATGTATTATTTATTTAAAATAATAAAGTATTATTAAACATGGTATTATGATTATCATTGTATTTATTGTTGTTATAAATATTTTATATTATTTTATTTGTTGTTTTTTTTTTCATTTTTAGGCTTTTTTATTATTGACCCATTTTACCCATTTTTGTAAATGCTATTATTATTATTATTTATTGTATAGCTAATGCTATTATTATTATTATTTATTGTATAGCTGATCTTGTCAGTAACCTCAGAAATAATCATTAATATGACTTTTGATTTTTTTCTCATATGGAAAATATTTTTATTTTTTTATAATTTCATCCTTTCATTCATTTTCTACACGTCTTGTCCTTGCTGGGGGTGTGCTGGAGCCTATCCCAGCTTTCAGATTATTCCAAATCGGGGGGAAAATAATACAAATAAAGTCAATATTGGCTTTCTTACCGGTATCTGATGTTTTCCAGCACTGCATTATCGACGCTGATATCGTGATATCGGTGGCGGGTCAGATACATTATGCTTGTTTTACAAAGAAGGCGCAAAATAAGACAAGTAAGATAATATGCAAGGTAAAACAAAAAAAACGCTGCATGTGATTCTCCCCGAGATGCGATATCAGCAACAGTACTTTTGGGCAGAGGAACGATATCACACGTGTGTGCCAAGTGATATTCCCGCAAAGGAAAGCCCGGCAGTAACTCTGATTTTATTTTGGTGCAGGTGGGGCAAAGAGGGCGGCGGTTCAGTCAGGTAAATATTTTGGGCTTTTTTGTTGGTCGAATCGTACGGCATGGTATCGTACGGCACCGCACCGACGTGATTTTCTTTCAGGCTTTTCGGCTTCGTGGCGAGGAAACAAGGAAGCACAACCGACAACGTCAGTCACCTGTTTGCAGAGCTGGACGCCGACCAGCCCGCCTCGGCCATCGTCAGCTTCATCTCCAAAATGATGCGGCGGTGAAAAGATGGCGGTGTCTCTTCTCTCTGGGATTGGACCATGTCCTCTTATTTGCTCCTTTTGTTCCCCTTTTATTGATTTCTTGGGCCTTGCCGGTCGGATCGAGCCGTTCCCAAGGGGCCTGCGAACGCGGCGGTGAAGGCGCGGCGGAGTGCTGAACGTGAGAGAGGAGGATGTAAAGTGTGAGGACGTTGGTTTTCTCGATGGTTTTTGTTACCAAAGCGCAAGAACAACGTAGCAAAGAAGCCATTTTTTCCCCCTCCTTTAAAAGACGGGACACGCAAAAAAAAAAAAAAGGAATCCTTTCTTCTTCACTTTGTCTTCTGGAGAAAAAAAAACAACAACAAAGGACGTTATGCATGTTAGCTTGACCTTTAAGCTCGGTTCTCCTTCCTTCCACCGACCCCGCAGTGAAGTGGACTTTTCTGGTTCTGCTTTGTGTTAAGAAAGGGCTCTGCGGTGATCTAAACTGCACATATCAGACCAGACCCCTTCCCTCCAAACAAAAAAGCCACACTAAGCGCCGCCCTTCTCCCTTCCCTGCAAGCAGACTGTGACAGACTGGCCACAGGGTGGCGCCACCCTGTCAGGCTCGCACTGAATGACACTGGAAAGCACCTCCAGGAAGCCAAACCTGGACCTATGCACTGTTCTTTCTGCATGCCGACCCCCTTCCTCCTTTAGCTGCACTCACCGAAAAACATTCTACACCCGGACCGGTTCTTGACTGAGACTGCATGAAGTAGACTTTTGGGTTTTTTTTAGAGGCCGTCTGATAGGGAGCTGTATTAGGGCCACACACGTTTCAAACTCAATATTCAAGTTCAACGCTGAATTTGGAAAAATACATCTAAATGAAAAATAAGAAATGATAAAATATTTTTTCGTAATGTAAAAGTACAGTTAATTCATAAAAAAATGAATGTTGAATGTTGAAAAAAATGAATAACAAAAAGTAATATTATATTTATTTATATTACAATGAAATACAATTTAAATTAAAAATATATTTTAAGTAATTTGAACTCAATTAAGATTTCAATAAATCCATGAATGAATGTTAAATTTTTAAAATAATAATAATAATTTTTTTATATATAAATAAATAATTACAAATAATTCAATAAAAAATATGCACAAATTCTAAAACAATTTGACAGCATATTCCAAATAAAAACAAGTAAACAAAGATGATAATTATTAAATTACATTTCAGTAAAATTTACATTAAAAAAATAATATTTTAAAAAGTTGAAAATAAATTCCATTAAAAAATCTAATTAAAATATAAATGTTTCTACATTCGAAAAGATTGATCGGCATGTTCCAAATAAAAATAAGACAAAATTTAAATTTACAATTCAATAAAATTTAACACAAGAACATACAATTTAAAATAAAGTAAAAAAAGAAAATATAAATAAATAAATTTATGAAAGTTAAATAAAAGATAAATCAGCATGTCTACAATAAAAAAGTAATGATTAATAAAATTGCAATTCGATACAATTTAAAAGAAAAAAATGAGAATTTAAAAAATGCATCAAAACATTCACAATAAAAATAAGTACACAAAAAATGGATATTGATTCTAAATGGATAATGATTTTATTTTGTTGTTATAATTAATAATAATAAATAATACATTGCAATAAAATGTGAATAAAATGCAATTTGAAAGTTCATACCCTGAAAAAATATATCGGTGTATTTGCAATAAAAAAATACCTTCAAACAAATTACTAATAAATTTGCAATTGAATAAAAAATATAAAAAATAAATACTGAGTATGGAAGATGAATGTTGAATTTTGGTTGAGGTTTAATTTTTTTAGAATGAAAAAAAAATACACGAGTGTATTCAAATTAAAAATATATATAATTAACAACAATAAAATAAAATGACAAATAAAATTTAAATAAAAATACAGTTTGAATATTGAGCGCATTCATCATAAAGGCAAGTGCACAAAAATGCAAATTAATGAAATTACTATTCCATCAAATTTAAATACAAAAGTGAATAATGTTCAAAGTAATTTTGAATAAATTACATTTAAAAAGAATTTGAAATAAGTACTTTTTTGAATGTGGAATTCTGAAATATACATCAGCGAATTCAAAATAACAGTAAGTGGACGAAAAAACTTCCATTAAATTACAATAAATACATTTTTAAATATAATAAAATAATCATAATAAATAAAATGACAATTAAAAGTAAAATAAAGTTTCAATCAAATGTACCGTTTGAAGCTGAATTTTGAAGTTAAATGTGGAACTAAGAAAAATACGTCAGCGTATTCAAAGTAAAAATACATTCACAAAGAATTATCATAATTAATGACACTGAAATGTGGAGTGGAGTGCATAGGATTCACCCTGGAAGGAATTATAATTTCATGCATTTCTTTGACAACAAAGTCATGTTTCATGTCTTTATCCAACACACCATGCACACTCACGCTGGATTCTTTCACTTCCTTTCGATTTGAATTATTAGCTCATAAAGGGCCTTCCTGGCGCACACTCACGTAGCACAATCAGAGTGGTGCAAATGACGTACATACAGTATGACTGTTGGAAAAAATACTGGAAGAAGAGTCTCTCACACTTTAACCTTTTTTTTTTCTTCCAAAATTCAACACCAAAACTTGAATATTCCGTTTTCCTAGTTCAAAACGTCAGGGGCCCCAGGATAGCTCCACACTCTTCAACGAGACGTAGAGAGCCCGCTTTTTTTAATGCTCCCTGTTTGTTTCCACCGTGTTGTCAGAAAAGGCGTTTAGATACTTTTAGCAGAAGAAAAAAACAAAACAGCGCAGCGTCTACAATAAGAGGATAGAAATAAATGTACATAGATGAACTACTTTGAAGGGTGACTTAGCGAAAAGTATTTATTTTTGTTGCTTTGGTCCCTCATGAGTACTCATATTATGCATATATTGTACAGTCTAGATAAAGAAATGAGTTCAGAAAAAAAATCTATACTTATTTTGGCTAATGATTTCAAAGTCGGAGGATTTTGAAATGTGTTTGAATATACGGTGTACATTACTTTGTACATGTTTGGTTGTTTTTTGCCTCATCTTGTTTGTCGTCTTGCATGGACGGAAGAGTCGGGCGGGAATCTTTTAGGAGTAATTGTAGCGGGTAGATCTTTGCAGATTTTCAACAAAACAGTAAAAGAGGCCAAGCTCAAATGCAATATATATAAAAAAAACTAAGCAGTGCGCGCCCATGACGGTTATAGTTTTTGCCAAAGAGTCACACGAGCTGCTTTTTCTGTCCGGTTGCCATATTTCATGCAAAGGAAGCCACGCAAATTTGTTACACAGGGATGCTTGGCATTTGTGCACTGGGACATTATTCTCTATTATTTTATTATTATTATCTATTATTATTTCAAATTCATCTCTCCGTGCCTCCCACCCCATTCCAGAGCAAAAATAGGCCTACAGCAGAGAAGTGATGGGAATTCCACATGCAAAAACGCCATCACACCTTCCCGGATTTATTTATTCTTATTTATTTCTTTTTCTTCCATGGTGTAAAACACACTGCTGTCCAAGAAAGCGTTTTTGTTTTTTTGTTTTTTTACAAGTGCTAACAAGTGCAATGAATGTGCAAAAAGACACTTGGATTGTTTTAATTGTGCTTATCATTCTTCATTTTATCATTGTGGCTTAATTGTTCCCGAGGAGAGAAAAAAACCATTAAAGCAATACAAGTCTGTCCAGCGTATGTGTTGTTATTGCATCTGGGCTCCACATGGGGGCGCCGTCGTTGTTTTGTTACCACTTTAATGGTTAGAAGAACGTCGCCGCCATATTGGATGTGGCTATTGTACCAACCGGTTTACGGTATTAAAAAAAACAGCTCTAATGGGGTTATCTTTCACAGGTAAGACAGAAAATATACGTTGGATGGTATTCCAACATAATTTTATCAACACATTTTGCTGACTTTGTGGCACGATAGAGTAACTCTCGCTCAGAATGCCACGCCCACGTCACTTCCTCGCAATTTTTCGCTTCGAAGCTCCGACGAGCCATTTATGTTTTGATTTTTCTTTTTATGATCAGAAAGGGTCAGAGTAAAAAAGATATTTTTACCTTAAAAGTTGTAATATTATGAGAGAAAAAACTCGTAATATTACCTTTGTCCCCTGTCTTTATAGCTGTCTCATGTAATGCCAGTTTCAAGAGTATTACACTATTACAGGTATCTAAGGTATTACACTAATCTGAAATTTCGAGAATAAAGTCGTAAATTGACGACAATAAAGTCGTACGTGCTAGAGAAAACGAGCATAATGTTTGGGGAGTAAAGTAACTATGAGATTGAAAGTCGTAACTTAATGGTACAGGCATCGCTGGAGACAGCTATAACAAAGGGGGCCTAATGTTGAGGGGCCGGGGAGAGGGCACCGGTGAAAAGATGCTAACCCATGCTAATCTGTTCCCAACTGCTCTGTTTGCTGTCCCCTTATAAATAAAAGCTCGCCAGAAGCAGGAGGAAAGCTTCCTACCTTCTTCGAGAACTATGCTCCGTTTTCCCTCAGACACGTATGACGCATATTATGACGTTTTCTCGTAAACTACACGAATAAATACAAATACAAACATATACAATAAAGAATAATGCCATTGTCATTCAAATTGGGTTGTGGTTCCGAGCGCCACTGCGCATGCGTACAACAATGAAACAAGTTCTACAGGTGCATTAGATTATTATGAGTTGTTTTGTCATTTAATATACATTTTTGACCATTATAGAAACAAAAGCACCACTAATGGAAAAATCTTGTAGTTTTACAAGAATAAAGGCAAAATATTGAGAGGAAAAAGTATTAATCTAGCAAGAAAACGTAGTCTTTGAATGATGATAATGCAATATGAGGAAAAACGATGTCTGCTTTGTAGCATACAGTTGAAATATTAATAACAAAAAATTTAATAAAAAAACAAAACAACAAAGTTGCAATTTTTAGAATGTTAGGTTGGGGAAACGTTACCTCACAAGAATAAAGTCAAAATATGTGAACATTCATAATTAAGAAAAAAATTACAAGAAGTAACTTTAAATAGTTGGATATTTGTTTTTTTTTTTTTTTTAAAACAACAGGGATGGGAAAAAACAAGTAATTTTACGACAAGGTCAAAATATTGAAAGAAAAAAGTCGCAAATTAACATTTTAGTGGCATAGAGTTGAAATATTAAAGCGGTAATATGAGAAACAAAGTAACAGAACAAAGTAATTTGGGGAAAATTAGGTTGAAAATGTTTGTAGTAGGAAAATAAAATTCCACACTATGAGGAAAAAGTCATAATATTACAAAAAGCATGATTAACAACAATTATTCAGGAAATATTGTTGGAAAATTTAAACAAATGGGAAAGACCACAGTCCATTCTAATAATTGGCTTTTTTACCAACAGTATATTGCAAAGTTGAGATGCAGTTTTTCTTAAAACGTATAGGTGCTGCTCAATAAATTAGAATATGACAAAAAGTTGTTTTCAGTCATTTTATTCAAAAAGTAAAACTTATATATTATATATGTCTATTACGCACAGGCTGAAAGGTTTTTTTCTTTTGATGATTCATTGATTATTATAACTGAAAACTAATGAAATTCCCAGAACTCAAAATCTCACAAAATTAGACTATTACTTATGAACAATTGAGGATAAGGCAGGAGGCAGAGCTGGGGGTAGCAGAGATGAAGATACTGAGGTTCTCTTTGGGTGTGACCAGGATGGACAGGATCAGGAAAGAGTACATCAAAGGGACAGTGCATGAGTGCACTTTGAAGATAAAGTCGGAGAGGCCAGACTGAGATGGTTTGGACATGTCCAGAAGAAAGATAGTGAATATATTGGTAGGAGGATGCTGAGTTCTTCTTCTTCTGAAAAGAAGACTTACGACCAATTAGAAAAAGGCTTTTAGAAATGTTGTCCAACTGAAAAGTATGAACACTCAATGCTTGGTCTTTAGTGGGAATTACTGCAGCAAAGGGGCGTTTTGTTGGTGTTTTGAATTTGTGTATTACATTGCTTTAATTAAGTTGCATCTCTGAGATGAACAATTAAATAGTGTTTTAAAGTGAAGTAAAGATACATGCAACTGTTACCACCAATGTCCATCATTAGTATAAGACTACTACACAGGATGAAAGTTAATGTTTTCATTCAAATCGTTTTGAAAATGTTCCAAGCCATGGATTAAGTTGTAATTTTTTTCTATTCAGCCAATATATTAAGATATTGGCTTTTTTCCGCCACTGATATTGGATTGGACCCCGAATCAGGCTCAAGTGAGGATCCACATCTTGGCAGAATGGTAGTCTTGATGGTATGACATTATTATATGATTCGATGGAGTCTTGAGAATCAAATGCCAATTTACGTTACGTCATCCTTGTGCCTTACACTCTAGGCATGACTAGTCGATTTATGATTAAAACAACAGTACGACGGAACAATACGAATACTGCTGAGGTTTGCATCCCATAGTGCAACTCAACAGGTCGCCAAACTTTCGCCACAGAGGATCCAAGGGCATCTTTGATATTTTGTAATGCTAAGACGTTTTATGCAAGTGCTGCTCAATATATTAGAATATCGTGAAAAAGCTGATGTACTTCTGTAATTCTATTCAAATAGTGAAACTCATACTATACCATTTCACACAGACTGAAATATTCCAAGTGTTTATTGATTTCAGTTTTGATTCTAACTGACAGCTAATTAAACCCCCAAATTCAGTATCTCAGAAAATGAGAATATTGTGAAAAGGTTCAATATTGAAGACGCAGCTAACTTTGAGCGTGAGGCGCCACATAACAACTTATAATTATGTTTTATGTGCACTTCCAACGCTACAGCTGCCTCAGCTGTATCTTCATCTGTCATTGATAATCCTGATGATTTTGGTCACAATAATCGTGATAGTAAATGTTCATATCATGACATCACTACAGATGCATGAGATACAGGTTTTGGGGGACTGATGGGTTTGGACTTCTATTGTCTCTATTGGCTAGGGCACGGGTCTGCAAGCCACGGCTCCGGAGCCGGATGCGGCTCTCTTATCTTTCTGCTGTGGCTCCATCTGATTTTTGTTTCTGTTGTTTCTGTATAGTCACTACGGCATCCCATCTGACGCCTTTCAAAGTTCTGCAGTTCTCCACCAAAGTGCTATGGGTAGTGTTTGGTAAGAAACCATGACGCACCTTTTTTGCCATTGTTCATTAGGTTACGTTGTCGCTAATGAACAGTGACGATACGGATAGGGGTACTAGAACTGGAATTAATCGATGCGTAACAATGCTTCTTATTGCAAATGTTCAGAATCACCCCTAGTGGCTGAGTATGCTTGGCATTTGACTCCAAAATGGGTAGAGAAGGCTTAAGAACAGGAACAGGAAGACAGAAAAGGAATGTGCCAAAACTTTTAAAGGCACTACATAATTTTACATTCTATTTAGTGGTCAAATGGCTTTTGCGGCTCCAAGTAGGTTTTCATTTGGTGGGAACGGACCAAATTGGCTCTTTTGTTGCTAAAGGTTGCAGACCCCTTGTCTAGTGTTCTTTTTTGTGTCAAGAAAAAGTCTCTGACTCCCGATTGCTTCTGCTCTCATTAAATGGTCCGAGGCTTTTCTAAAAAGGTTTACTTGAACTTGAATTTCATACAAAAATAGACATCTCATTTGTGACAAAACAGGTGAAATAGAGAAGATACAAAAATAAAGCTATTAACGAAATACAAACAAGGACTGCCCTAAACCCAACCATAAGCGTCATTAAAAAATATATTTTACAAACACAAAAAAGTTTAAAAAAATATCCAATGAATAAAATCATAATTTACAGATCCTCCCTTCGACTTCCTTTGTGGCATGCGCCTGCGCCATCACCTTGTTCTTCCGCTGGATTGTGGCGTCGCCACATTCCAAGTGGAGGAGTTCTGAGCAAGAGAGGATGGGCGTAAACGGATTGTTTTCAGGGTCATGATACGGCGTGTCATACAGAAGCGAGCATACTTATGTGGCCAGGGTGGGGGTGCTGCGTAGCACCACCCCCACCCTTCCTGGAGCTGTCAATGGATGACGTGTACTCAGCATCTCTGCTGCTCTTCTTACTCGCGGCCGAGGAGCTGTGCTGGCCGAAATCCTCGTTTATTTCTTTTGAATTTTCACGACTGATACTTTCATGACCACCTACCGGCTGATGATCTCGTTGTCATTTGCCTCTTGTTTCCTTTTCCTGCGGCCATTGGTGCCCGTTGGCCAGGATTCGCCGCTGTTGATTGTGATGACCGACTGGTCCAGTATCTTGGGCCCGGCGGTGTGGTCTCCACACGTGAAGCTTGACATGTTACATATGGGCCTGGCAGAGGCCTCCTTGTTCTGGCACGTTCCGCCCAACTCCATGCAGTCGCGCCAGAGCCTGACGCTGGAAGAGAAGCAGTCGAGGAGTCGGGTCGCTTTACGACGTGAACACCAGCTCAGAGACGACATACACTTACTAAGCACTGTTTGGGAATTTGCCGTCAAAGTGGGTCATGGAAATGAACTGGTGCTCCAGAATTTGGCACGGCCTCGCCCGTTTCTCCGGCAACATCTGCAGCATTGTAGAAACTAAATCCACAAAGATCTCCAGGTCACACTGCATAGCGCGCCAGTCCTCATCGGTGCAGTTAATGGGTCGCACAAAACGAACCTGTGCCAGAATTGGACAAGATAAAGAATAAGGAAACGTGTTGGGTATTTTCATATTCACACTATGCAATGAAAGCAAACAAACCTCCAGAAGATCGGAAAGTTTGTTTAAAAGCTGAGTGCCGTCATAAGCTGTGATCATTTCAGCTCGGTTCTGAAAAGAGAAATGTGTGAGTGTCAGGTGCAGGCTTCTCATGCAAGTGACGGGAAAAACAACACACCTTCAACCTCCATTTCTTGGCCTTCTTGCGGAAGAAGCACGACGTGAATATTCCGGCGTCGAGGAGGCTGGCTGGCAGTTTTCCAAGCGTGGTGCTGATCTGTGACAGCTGTGGACAGGAGATTCTTTGTAAGACTCAGTGAATTCTGCCGTTTCCGCAGCTCTTTTCGAAGGCATGTCAAACTGACCATGCTGTACTCATCACAGCCGTCAAACAGAGCGTGGCCCAGCAGCAGCTCCACAGCGATGCAGCCCAAAGACCACACATCGATGGCCTCGTTGCACTCGTGTCCCAGCAGCACTTCGGGACATCTTATACAGCAGAGACGTCAAGTTTTAGACTACGGGCCTGTCCACACGGAAACCTTTCAAGGTCGGAACGGTTATTTTATCGTTTCAACCTTTCATCCACACGGCAACAGTGATCTGTCGTCTCTTAGACCGACGACGTTGCCATCACGTGACCAGAAAGGACCAGTTGTTTACTGCTGCCGAATAGCCAACATCATATCTGAATGTTTCGCCTAGGATGACTCCTTATACAAAGTCCTTCCATCTCATACCGCTTATCTGAGGTCGGGTCGTGGGGGTAGCAGCCTAAGCAGGGAAGCCCAGACTTCCCTCTCCCTGGCTACAGCTCCTCACTGCGTATCCCAGGCCAGTGTCCTGGGTCCTTGCTGAGCCCTCGTACTGGCCGGACATGCCCTGAACAACTTCCCAGGGAGCATCCGGGAGGCATTCTTACCGGATGACCGAGATACCTCAACTGGCTCCTCTCAATGTGGAGGAGCAGTGGTTCTACTCAGAGTATCTCCAGGATAACAGTGATTCTGTCCTTATCTCTAAGGGAGAACCCAGCCACTCTAGGGGAAAAGTCATTTTGGCCGCTTGTACCCACAATCTTGTCCTTTCGGCCACTACGCAAAGATCCTGACCATAAGTGAAGGTAGGAACGTAGAGCGACCGGTAAATTGACAGCTGCCTCTTCACCGCAACGGACAGATGCAGAGACCGCATCACTGCAGACGCCCCACCAATCTGTCTGTCGATCTCGTCCACCCTTCCTACACTCTACCATACTTAAACTCCTCCACTCAGAGGAGGAGCGCATCCCTGAACCGGGGATGCCATTTCAAACTTAACTTTTTGCCGGACGATAAAACAGACTTGTAGAAGTAATTCCACTTTGTCATCAGTCTCAGTTTTGGAGTGTCAGATGGTTCTGTCTGTGTGCCAGATGTAAGTGTGGTTTACGTATTCCATCGTTGACATCCTGTAATTTGTTCCTGTGTAGACGTGACTATTTACTGACCGGAGAGTGTGTGGACGCAATTTTCTTTGACCCGCCAAAAATCAATTCCGGTGTGGACTATGACTTTACTATGTCTATTTGTCCATGTGAAGATTTTCCCTAGTCCAGGAGCAAAAATATCCAGTTATATTTTAAAACTATCATGCTGGATCGCAATGATCGCTTGCTTGAAAGGTGTGATGGGCACGAGTTGGATGTCTGGGGACTATTTTACAATGGAAGCGCCACAAAAGTATGTTTTTTCCGAAGGGGAGTTTTGGATAATCTTACTTACCCTGGCTGTCATTTTCTACAACAGTTTGTGTGGTGATGAAATGACAAAATGCATAGTTACACTAGATCAAAGTGAGGCTCGGGGGCATATTATAAGAATAAAACAAAGCCATTATAAATGCGGAAAAGTCTTATTAAATGTAATATTAATTAGCTTTGGTACCCATAACTCCCAACTGCAATGTCCATGTTTTGTTCAGGTAGTTTTAACATATATCGACCTACATTCGATTGCTTTTAGCATCTTTAATGATCAAATTGGATCCTTCAGTTTGTCTTGGGGAGAGTTTGTACACCCCGGCTCTAGATGCTTCCTAAGACACTCACCGATACCACATGCTCTGCACCGTCGTCCCCCGAGACAACTCCGAGGCATGTAGAGCCAAGCCAAAGTCAATCACCTTCACCTTCAGAGGCACCTGCAGGTGGTCCACCACCATGACGTTGTCTGGCTTCAGATCGCAGTGGACGATCCCCACGCTCTTCAGGAACTGCAGTGCAGTGGTTAGCTTCAATAAGATACAATCATGGATATTAGATCCAATGCAATACTCAGTGCTTTAAATGTGCTGGATTTGGGGCAGAGGTCAGGACTGAAGAGGGGGGTACGGCCAGGCAATCACAGAACAACCACGCACACTCATATTCATGGCTACAGACCATTTTGAGTCTTCAATGAACCTGACATCCATCCATTTTCTTCCCCTTTTTCGAGGTCAGCTCACGGGTGCAGCAGACATACGCTAGATAATTTTAGACTGTGACTGGAAGCTTGGGAAGATCATAAATTGAGAATTAAACCCTCCTTTTTGTGAGACTACCGTGAAGCAGCTACTGTCTTTCTCCCCTGGGTCTAGAAGGTGACCAAGAACAAAGCTTGTTCTCCTTAGCAACCTCTGCCAAAGGTGGGGTTCCTGATTCCTCTTTACAACAGGATTACACAAAACCTTCCTATCTATTAATCGTGTGTCCGTTGTGGAGGTTTGTCTTAAAAGGCCACACCATAAATGTGGCTGATGCCATCACAGAGTCCCATCAAGATCAATCCCATTGTATCAAAACCAACAACCTGCTGCAGAACCGGTCGGATCTCCATCAACGACAGAGGAAGGCGCCACTCGAGCAGCTGATGGAGGCTCATGTCGAGCTTCTCAAACTCCAGACAAAACTGCCCCTGAAAGGTGAAGGAGTCGTTCCAGCTGACAATATTAAACCGGTCCGAGCCACGTGCCTTCAGCTCGATCAGAACACGCTCCTGCAGTGCACAGCAAAAATCACATGATCATGCAGTGTGTTTGTGGAGAGTATATAACTTGTGAGGTATGCACCTCATCCTTGGCCTCCTCCATCTTGCTGCTGTCCTTGATCACCTTTAAAGCTACGGTCTCGTCCGATGACATCTTCCTGCACTGGACCACCTCGCCAAAGGACCCAGCCCCTAAAACTTTCTCAATCTTGTAGCTGCAGGTGGGAGAGGAGATCTGGCACTCAACAGTCACTGGTAAGTTGGAACACTCCATCATCTGGTTCCTCACACTGGAGTGGGAAGAGGGCAAAACCTTTCCAAGCCGTGTCTTAACAGGCATGAAACCCCTGGACTTCAACACCCACCATTGACAGGCAGAACTCCCACTGCATCCAACCGGGGCGTTAAGTAAAACGCTGCATCTTTGCTTGGAAACATTCCCGCAGATCTGCCGACCCAGAGGTCAGAGTCAAACATGGGGGTTTTATTTGCTAGGGTTTGCACAAAAGACAACACTTACCAGTTGTAGGTGTGAGTCACTTGGACATTTGGTGTAGTATGACTCTTTAGGTGTCTAAATTGATCAATTCTGGTATCAACGGCCGTCAATAATAAAAAGAAAATAAACAACAGTACAAAATGGTGCTCAAACAGGCATCTAAGGCAAAAACCAGCAGCAAAGAACATTTATGTGACGTCATAGTCAAGTGACCTGCGTCTTTGTGACAATCGCAAAGATTAAAGATGTGTTTAGCCGTTTGTAACCATGACAACACAAACAACAACAAACATGTATGGGCAGATTCCCCATTACCCCCCCGAGGCTGATCTGGGTTCTCGGTTCTTGGTTCCTAGGCTGTGCGCGTTCACCTGATCAAGTGGTAAAGGGCTAAAGGGTGCACAGCCCTTGAAAAGAAGTTTGGTCGAGGTCTTGACTTGCAAGGGGGCAGCACAAATCCCAGGTAGATATTTGCCGTGTTTTGCATTGTTGATTTTGAAGTTGCTACGTGTCGTGAGGCGGCTAACACCCATGTACAACTGACTAGACCACGGTTAAATATTCAGTAGAAACAGTGAACTGTGACATCCGCGAGTGGCGATTGCTAACACCGCAAATGTCTCTATAATAGGGAAGTATGTACTGCTCTGGGCCGCACGGTTTATGATTGGGTAGCACGTTGGCCTCACAGTCAGGAGGTTCCGGGTTCGAATCTCTGTTGGACATTTCTGTGTGGAGTTTGCATGTTCTCCCCGTGCGTGGGTTTTCTCCTGGTACTCCGGTTTCCTCCCACATTCCAAAAACATGCATGTTAGCTTCATTGGCCACTCTAAATTGTCCATAGGAGTGTGAATGTTTGTCTTTCCTGCGATTGACTGGCGACCGCCTCCCGCCCAAAGTCAGCTGGCATAGGCTCCAGCATACCCGCGACCCCAATGAGGGTAAGCGGTATAGAAAATGAATGAATGATTGTACTGCTCTATTGACTTGTGTGGAAGCATAGAGTGGTTTGTTCCACTGCGCGAAGCTGGACGGTCACTGGATAAATACTGGGCTTTGTCCCACCCATCGGACACTTAGCAGGACTGGGAGTCGCTGGGCTTCTGCATAATGATTGGATGATCTGTTTTTAGACGTATTCAAGACTTTTGATTGACAGTGAAACGAGCGAATTGGTAATCTTAATGTCTAAACATCCACACGAGCATTTTGCAAGTTTTTCTTATCGTTGTTTTGAACTGATCCGGAGACTTGACCGATTCCCAAGTCTTTGTTAGTCTTTGTTAAAAACGACTAGGAAGTGAGGTAGAATTCACATATGAATCCATCCATCCGTACATTTTGTATGCCGCTTATCCTCGTTAGAGTCGCAGGGGGATGCTGGAGCCTATCCCAGCTGACTTTTGGCGAGCGGCGGGGTACACCCTTGACCGGTCGCCAGCAGACAATCATTCACGCTCACATTCATGCTTATGGACAAATTAGAGTTGCCAGTTATATAGGTCTGATTACGTTTTTTGTCAAAGTTCATAAATAACATGTTATCTCAGTATGTATAATTGATGCAATTTTTATTTCATATTTCAACGCTATGCCACATTTTGCGGTTCTATTTCATGTGTATAAATAAAAAGTATTAGTGTCGGTATTGGTGTTGCTAAGAACGGCCCTATATATTATCTGACCTGTTATTTTGATTTTTTACGAGTTGAATTTAGGTGAAAATTTTCAATTGAGGCGGGTCATGTTTGGAAAGAAGAAAATGTAGCATCATACAACAATATTAATAATATTATAATAATAATAATAATAACACCCACATCTGTTTGGCCACTCCGTTTCTTGTTCTGGCGTCTCGCTCGACGTTAGGTCGAGCTCTGACCTTGAGGAGTCACGTTTCATGTTGATGCGTCAGACTCTTGACGTCATGCCACACCTCATGGTGAGAGGAAATGAAAAAAGCTAGACTCGTCAATTAGTGCGTCTGGAAAGAGTTGAGATTCGGTTGACATTTTTGGCATAATCTTTTTCAAATTGGGTGAAATCGCCCCCGAAATGGCTGCTTCCTGTTGGGAGATATTTTATGTTGTACGGAGCTAATCTGTAAGAGTTTCACTATACGTGTCAGCCCTTTTCCCGGGTTTTTCCCAGTTCCATCTGGCAACAGGAAATGGACTTGGACCTGTATAGCGCTTTTCTACCCTCAAGGTACTCAAAGCACTTGGACACTATTAGCACTTGTGGTGGTGGTTCAATGTCCTGCCCAACGATATTTGGACACGGTCACGGGAGGACGGAGTATCGAACCGGCAGACGTCCACTCTGCTATCTGAGCCATGCCGCCCCAGCATTGTAATAGTTCCCTGTATTTTTCCAGTTGGAAACGTTTTCTTGGTCAGCCGGAGAAATTTTTATTGGATTTTTCGTATGTTTCAACATAAGGACCCTCATTTGTTAATTAATTTGTCATGGCAAATGTTAGGTTAGGTATTATTCCACGAAGCTGAACAGCTCTGTGAACTTTTTAACCTTTGATTTTTGGGAAGAAACGTGATGGCATACAAAACACGCGCAGAGGTGAAAGGTTTGACTTTCCCACATGGTGGAAAAAGCTGACTCCTGCACTTGCAGCTGCCGCTGAACTGTAAATATTCAAACAAGGGAAGGTTCTCACTCTGCTCTATCAATGGAAAAAATCAACCTGTTTGTTTTGGTTTGAACATAACCTTCTCCGTACCTATTTTGTTTTCATCTCCAGCTTTATTTAAACCCCCTGTAGGTGTGTTAGGTGACAAAAAGCATCCGCGTCCACAAACACAACTTACATGGTGACGCTGCCAGGAGGTTGATACTAAATACTAGAACTTTGCGGAAAATCTGCATTTTCAGCGCCGGACTGTTTCCTTCTGATAGCAGTTAAGGATAATTAGGAGGTGGAAGTGCTTCACTTAGCCTCTCCTCACATCCACATGTTCGCTCGGAGGAGGCAGACATCCGGAAGATTCCTAAACACCCGCTAAAAGCAGAAACAACTGGCCCATGTAAGATTCCAATAAGCCCCCTTTGCGACCCCCGGAACCAGGAACTCTACCCTGGAATGGTATGTGTTTGGAAACAGTTGCCAAAGTGAAGTTCTGGGGATCAACAGTGTTTGGTATTTATTTCACCGGCCATGTTTGGAAAGCCCAAGTCTGCCAAAGTCTGTTGTGATTGAATATTTTTACATTGGGACTAACAACGTTGCTGTAGTTGGCGCGCAAGGCACGCACTTCTTAGTTTCACTTTCCTTGTTCAGTCTTTGCGTTGAGCGTGACGTGCCCCTGTGAAAGCAATCCTCCATCTGCGCTGACTGCTGATGCTGGTTACCATCAATGACGTGATTTTTTTCCACTAAAATAATGTAGAGTTACAAAGTAATATATATTTCCAAAGTATACAAAAAGGCTCGTTTCAGGGACCACAAAAATGGGTCAACTACTTAAAGCCGTTCTGCAGAAACGGAGGTTGATCAATCCTCGGCACTTGGTACAAATTCTGGACTATACCCTCATGAACATCGGTTGAAGAGCATTGTACTGGGGAATGTCGTTTGTTCCTCCAGAACATGACAAGAAACAAGGGAAGTAGCACTTAACAATGTGGGTTTTTCCTCCAGAGACATTGGGGTGTTCTAAAACATTGGCCCGAGTTTGGTTTTATTTATCGTGCAGTTGATTGATTTGTTGATTGTCATGACAGGCCTGTACTCACTCGCTTTGTTTTTTGCTTAGTTCGTAACTTTTATGTACAGAAACGGGCATCCTTATTTGCACGGCGGCACACACGCCAGTCTAATTTGCAGGCTGTCATTGTCTGAGGAGTGCAGGGTCACACGCCCACTAGACATCTGCCCTGGGCGGCATCCAGCTGTTGTGCAAAAACAATGAGGTCAAGTTGGGTCTCCCTCTGGTTGAATGTCCTTTTGCAGTGGAGAAATGTTCCCAGGGCTCATGATGGAGGAACTGAATTAATCAGGAGGACAAGAGATTGGAGCCTTTGGTGGTTTGGAGGTCTCAAAGTCAATTGAAGAACGTCCCCCATGTTGGTCCGTCATTTGCTGTCAACTGCTGTGCAAATGCAGGACACACAGGGACCTTGTAGATTCCCGATGTACCACAACCAAAACCTAAAAGCTCCTGAACCCGGAGTGGAAAAGACCCTGCGGCCGCCTCCTGACGTCACGCCTGTGTGAAATCTCTCCGGGAACAACAATATCCCTCACATCTGCGGGTTAGACACACCGGTTACGTTACATGATCCGCATTCCGTACGCCAGGGACTTAGTCGTAGCGTGCACGTCAGCCAGAGCTGCTGCACGTGTTGCATCAATCCAGTCAAATGTGTTTGTTGTTCGTCGGCTATTAGGGAGACCACAGATGTAGGTTCTGACGCTTTATGAACACGGCGAGTTGCGCCAGCAGGGGCGATTCGCGCGTACCACAAACGCGAAGATTCTCTGCGGAAACGAGCGCGTTTTTGGACGCATTCTTTGCTGGCGTTCCCTAATGACGAATGCGCAGGCGGAAAATGTCCACTTAACTGTGACTCCCCCAACACCATTGCTGGATAAGTACACGAAACTCTTGCAGATGAACCTGATGATCCGTGTGTGTCTGAGAGACATGTCTTCTTATAGTCTCGGCATGTCCTGGTTTGTATAAGTACAGTACATACTATGTATAATAATGGAGCTGGAGTGTTGAAACCGCCGTCATTCTTAAGGTCTCGTGGAATGTCAGCATATCACGCGAGTCCTCCGTGTACCTCGCAAGACCTCAGCTCTGCTTTTTCCAGAGGGCTAAGTCTGTGCATGTGCTTTTTCTTTGGAGCTATATTGCAACACTTAATCCACAGGAAGGCCTCGACGGGGAGTGTTAGAAGAAGAAGAGGAATAAAGGAGATATACATTGGAAGCTGCAGACGCACAATGTAAGCAGTAAATTATTTTGACACTAAGCTCTGTGACTGCAATGGAACCTCAGCTTGCCTTCAAATGTCCCAAAAAAGTGCTGAAATATGTACTGCTGTGTGTACATTCCATCGACTAAATATGTGCTAAAATATCTCCATCTTTTTTTCTGAATCAGATACTTATCACAGGTAACTGACACCACTTCCTTCTCATTTATCGCCACAGCGCCATGGTCGGACGCTGAGTGTCTACTGACTTTGATGGGGAAGCGTAAAATGGGTTGTTCCAATGCACCAAAACTGGACGGTCATTGGACAAATGCTGGGCTTTGTCCTGCCCATTGGATGCTCAGCATCTCTGGGGGGTCTTTGGGGGCAGTGGGCTGGCCCAGACACTATGATTCTGCGTGATGATCGGATGATCTGTCTGAGGCAGAACCCCTTTTTGATTCACGGTGAATTGATGATCTTGAAGTATAAACCTCCACCCGAGCAATTCAGGTTTTTCATTCCGTTTGTTCTGAACTGATCCGGAGATTTTACCGGTCCCCACTGACTTTGTCTTTGGTTCAAAACGACTAGAAACGGAGGGTAGAATTGACTTATAAATACATTTTAAGCGTTTCTCGAGGTAGCTCGTCCACTTCCTGCACTATATTTTTCATCAAAACGAAATAGTAGTGCCAAAATGCAGATGGTCATGCTGTCTCAATTTACTATTTTGCAACGTTCAATGTCCAACAGTGTCATGAGTGTCTATTCAAGGTTGTATCAACGTTTTGTAGATCGACTGGTAAATCATCTTCACCACCATAACAGACAGATGCAGACCTCGCGGTCTAGTCATGAAATGTTGCGGGATACTCATTCAGTCGCAAAATGTTAAAAACGCCCCGAAATTTGAATACGCTAATGTTTCCCAACAATATGAATTTGAATTATTCTGAAATATTGACTAGAACCTTATTGACTACAACGTCTGATCCTGATTTGTTGTAAATATTCCAATACTCCAATATGTTTTGACAGGGACGCCACTATTTTGAATGACCCTTTGTACAAAATGTGTGTAAACCATGACTTGAACGCGTGTAAACAGCGGAATTTCCCTTCAAGTACAAATATTTCTACACGAGAACTTTGTTAAGCTGTGGGGAGGAGTCCTGAGCTTTGTTTGGGTTAATAATCTAATATACCAAGCACTGGGTTGCCCTCCTCCCCATGTCACTGGGAAAAAAGAGCGGTTCCCAGCTGCAACGCGGTTCCCGTCCATGTTAACGAGCCGTTCAAAAGAAGCGATTCGTCGGTGAACGTCACAACTCGTTAAACGTTCCGCTGTAGCATGCAGACACCTGTGGAATTCTTGGAATTGCCACATTTGTTAGGCTGCTCTTTGTTTTGACAAACGTCATGTCTTTCCACACGTGGCCTAGGAGGGACGTGACGTGGAGAAAGGATGAAGATTGACTCAACTGTTAACTGGTATGTCTGCACTATTATTGCCGGCTTGTCGCTGGCGTTGTTTAAAGTTACCGAGGACATCTGTGAACGCCCTGAAGGCCCCCCTGAGCATCGTGTGGGGTGAAGCCAGGCGGAAAATCACAAGCCTCGACACAAAAACCGGCCTGGCTGCTTGTTGTGTCTTCTCCTCAGCCCTTGCAGAAAGAAACTGTTGGTGGGGCCTTGTTAGGACACACAGATGTGTGCACAAACACACACAAGCATTTAAAGGCCTTGTGCGGGTATTCAAAATGCATCTTTCTTGTCACCCCTGACCTGCGTCAACCTTGTCCCGGTTCTTCTTCCAACGGAACCTCCCATCTTAGCTGCGCTGCGTTGCACGGTCCGTGCGCATGTTTGGGAACTCGCCGCCTCCCACACAACCATCTGCTCAGCACATTGGATTGAATCACATCGCAAGTTTGTTCACATTCACATCTCAGGGCTGCTAAAGCTGGTGCCCAAGTTTTTCAGTACCGTTGCCTGTTTGAGAAGCGAGTGTGACATGGGAAATAAGATGATGCAGCAGCAACTCAAAAAACCTCACCCCACCCCTTCCCCCTCTGATCTGCAGTAAGAGGATCTGCGGGCCTGGATTTGGCATGACAGCTGTACAAGGCACCAGGCTCCCAAGAACACCATATCTGTTTGCTTTGGATACTGCAAACCTCCTCGCTATGGGATAGTATTTCCTTGACAATGACAGTCGTCTGCACTGCCTTTTGGCAGGGGCGGAGATGCCTAATGCGGTTTGCAAACATAAAGACAGAAACTTGACTTCCTTGTCGAATATACGGGAGAATCCGATCAGCTGGATAGCCAGACGGAGATAACCGTCCCATAAAAAACTGGGGACCTTCCATGTTAAGTATGAAAGGTTTCGCCTTTGGATTGTACAACTGATCTCAACAAGAGACAGGACTGACGCATTCAACTTAATGGCAGCAGACAAGATTACTATCACATCAACACATCATCAGCAGGGTCCTAACCGGTCTCACAACGGTCTAAAACCAGCTCTGGTTATACTAATAATACTGGTAAGTTTACCAGTACTAACTATCACCCTAACCCAACAAACTCTGGGGGGGTGATGGTTTCATGTTGGCCACACAGACAGGAAATCTGGAAGACCTGGGTTTGAATCTCCACTTGGCATTTGGAGTTTGCATGTTCTCTGCGTACTCCAGTTTCCCCCACAGTCCAAAAACATGCATGTTAGGTCCATAGGTGTGAATGGTTTGACTGCCTTGCGATTGACCGGCGACCAGTCCACGGTGTACCCCGCCTTTCCAAAGTCAGCTGGGATAGGCTCCAGCATACCCTTATGAGGGTAAGCGACATACAAAAAGGATGGAGGGATAGAGTTTTGACCCACTAGTTGAGAATCACTCATGAAATCCATGCAAAAGATCCATCCATGTATTTTCTGTAATGCTGGTCCTCATTCGGGTTATGGGTGAGCTGGGGGCTTATCCCAGCTGATTTCAAGTCAGTCCATCCTGGACTGGTCGGCAGTCGACCACACAGAGGACTAGACCACACAGAGGACCACAAGTTAGCTTGACCCAACACCATGTGACGATTTCCTGGATTCTCATCTTTTTACCTCACACAAAAGGCCGGGACATGCCTTTGGGCCAGGCTTCATTGCTATTTCAAACCTGAGCGTGTGAGCCTTGTCCCTTATCTGCCTCCGACTCGCTGCAGCAACCTCTCCGTCACCACTAGCTGACAATATGCTCTTGTTGCGGTATCATGTGTCCCGGAAAGAGACATGGCTTTGGCCGTATTTCCCGGAGAACCAAACACGGGAACAAGTTTTTCCATCCAGCTGAGTTGGATCAGAAACGTGACCAACTAGGGAAAGGGGGGTAGGGGTGTTTGTGGCTCGGTGCCAATAAGTAAAACAGTTTATCGTGCATATTACCGCACGGGTAATCTTAAGCATCGCTACCTCCAAAAATGCGGAACGGACAAGTTGGTCACATCTGATAAGGATCTGCAACGCTCACGGAAAACACTCCAACCCGACCGGCTCATGTCCTCATGCTGGTTTCCTGGCTGCTTGTTTTGTGTTCATATGCGAGTTCCCCAAGGACAAAACCTTTTGGACCACTAAGATGATGTGCAGATGAAAACTTCAAGAACGTGTCGCTCTCTGAGAAAACCACAGCGATTTGGTTTACAATCCTAACACCACCAAGGGGAAGGTCTTAGGAGACCTGTGCATGACATTGTTGCCACGAGCAAAAGCAGAAAGCAGGTCTTGCGGTTTTACGAGCATCACACTTGACACATTTACTGTATGATTGGAGGTTGGAACCGAGCCAGCGTTCCTTCGTCAGCAGATTTCAACAAACCATTCTTCTTTACTCCAGCTTGACTTGTCTCTTTGACAAGTGTTGTGTTTATTGGACAGGAGGCGTGTTGACTCCTCAATCGGGAAAAGCTGGAGTTGCGGTTCCCCGACCCAGAGGTGGCGCGGGATTGTGGGAAAGCCGCCACTCATCGTGTTTTGCGCAGGAGCAACTGCTCAGACGCGGTCACTGCAGGAAGTTGGAAGAATGCCTCCGTGACCGTCTGGGGGCCAAACATTTAGATGATTCAGAACTTTCATGAGTGATGAAGGCTGGATTCTACAGTGAGGTAGACCCAGTGACCCCAAAGGCCCATCGGAGAGCAGATCGGAGGCGCCTATCCCAGCGAGAACGAACTAGTTCAGTGTAAGGCGGAACCTTCACCTAAATGAACTCCTCACGCTGTATTAGTGGGTCCTTTCTCGCAGAGATGTTAATTTTTGCTTTTGTGGCAATGGATCTCCTTTTCTTGTTAGTGTAAAACACTAACTCATAAGCGATGTTATCATCCGTCGGGAAGAAGCTGTAACTGATTCTGCGACAAGTCTCGCATTTGCAAGCTGAAGTTCATTCATTTACTGGAGCAAAAACAGCAAAACGCCCAAAACCAGTTTGTCTTGATGCCTTCAAGATAAATCTTTCAAAACTCAACCATGTGCGTTCTTTTAATAGACGTGCCGCATCCCAACATCTGGAACCAATGTGCTTGCGTCCATGCAGATGTGCGGAAACGGCTTCAGAGGTTTTGTGTGTGATTTGCCGCTGCAATTCTTCGAAGCCTTCGCAACACCCCCTGAGGCATCCCAAAATGTATTTCCCAAACACGGCGCTTCCCAGAGGTTCTACAGTAAGTACAGTTAGACTAGTGATACATGATCATCATTTCTCTCCATTTCCAACCGTTGTGATTTGTTTTCCCAGCACGCAGCAACTGCTGTTACTGTAAGATGACGCTCATCTCGTCCCGAAAGATTTATTTTTCACGGCATTCTCCACCATTAGGCACGCTAAGCAGGTGCGTCACTCATTCGTTTCTCTGTGAATTTTATGCTAATGCGCTTGGTGGGAAGCAACGAGCACGAACACCATCTGCACCGATTATTCAGCGTGGACTTGTTTGGCTCCCCGGGTGCCAAACGCTCCGTATTCCAGTCATCAACCATGCACGGCGATGCTGCTGTGTCATTGGCGACCAGCTGGGTCCCGTGGCATCATACAGCAGAGAACTACAGTACATAATTACCTGGCCCGTGGTCGCATGTTAAAGGATCCATGTAAAGATTGAATGTTTTGCACGCCAATTCATTCCACTTGATTTTTTCATTTAAACTGCTTTCTGATGCTCCAGGCTCTGAGAGCTCTTCCATAACTGCTCGCCGTCGGTTCTGACAGATGACAAACTAGGTCAGCGTGTGAAAGCCAAGCTGCAAATAGAAGCAGGGATGGAACGGGAGAGCATCCTCAATAAGAGCAACATGAAGAAAAGAGCCGGCGTGACAAAGGTGAGTGGCTACCAAGACAATTATTGGCGTAGAGTGAGACAATGTAAGAAAACACTTGGTGTGAAAAAGTGTTTCCCCCCCTTTTGTTTGTCACACGATCAAAAAATTCAACATTAGTCAAAAAGCACTTTTGAAATGAAACTGAGTTATTATGGGAGAAAAAATGCAAAGCCACATGGTCCTGTGTGAAAAAGGGAACTCAGCCTAAACCTAACTGCTTGGGCCACCCTTAGCAGCAGCAACTGCAATCAAGCGTTTGTGATAACTTGCAATGAGTCTCCTACAGAATTTAGGCAGAATTGTTGCCATTCAGCCCCACTGGAGGCTTTTGCAGCACAAAACACCCTTTGAAGGTCATGCCACAGCATCTCAATAGGATTTAGACTAGACCACTCCAAAGTCTTCTGTTTTTTTTTCTTCAGCCATTCTGACGTGGACTTGCTGGTGTGGTTTGGGTCACTGTCCTGCTGCAGAACCCGAGTTGGTTTCAGCTTGGGGTCACCAACTGATGGCCGGGCGTTCTCCTCCAGGATTTTTTGGTAGACAGCAGAATGTATGGTTTCATTTATCACAGCAAGTCTTCCTATGGCAGTAAAACAGCCCCGAGCCAGTACACTACCACCACCGTATTTTACTGCTGTTATGACATTCTACTTCTACTTTTTTTACGCCAGATGTAATGGGACCTGAATCTTCCAAAGTTCAACTTTTCTCTCACCAGACAACAAAGATGTGTTCTGGCAAAATTAATATGATCCTCGTGGTTTTGGTCTTGGAACTTTGCCGTGCAGGCTGATGGACTGATGGCAGTCATGAACCCTGACCTTATTGTGGATGGGTCTTTTGTGACCTCTTGGTTGGCCGGCCTTTCTTGTGAATGTTCACCACTGTTCGATTTTTTTGCCATTTGTGCATAATGGCTCTCACCGTGGTTCGCTGGAGTCCCAAAGTTTTAGAAACACCTTTATAACCTTTTCCAGACTGATAGAGCTAAAATAATAATAGGGGGATGGCCAGGTTTTTTAATTTGTGCTTTGTACCTCTTCTTGGCCCTAGACGGGTACGGCTGCTCTATGGAAGGCTGGCTGGTCTTGATCAATTTCTCTGCAGACCTGATTGTCTGTTGAAGTCTGCCCCAGACCAGCTGTTCTACCTCGCGTCTAACTGTTGTGTCAACACCAAATGAACCCAAGCTGCTTTCCCAAAAATGGTGTACTCCATTCACACTACCATTGAATGTAATTTGTAAATATACTTTGTTATGCAACTAAAATCGCTGGTGTTTTATTTTGCTCACATTGCAAGTGTAAAATAAAGCAGTATTTTTGCACTAAATATTGGGCCATAACCGAGACAGTGTAACAGAACCAAGAACCAGAAACATTTTGGCGTACATTTTCTTTGACAACCGAGGATTACAAAAACCGGGGCATTGCAAAGGTGAGTCTTTTTATCATGTGCTGCATCACAAACACTATCCTTTCATACACAACTCTCTCTGCACTGTTAGCACGACAGCCGACACTTTCTCTTCGCTCCCCTCGTCCCCCAGCGGACCTTCATTCATCACTGCTGGGGAAGAGCGACTGCACGAATGAATTGACTTCTGTTGAGTTGTTTTTATTACCTGCATGGGTGTATTGTGGAGTGAATGACAGCTCCATGTTTCTGACTTTTCTCTGCAAAAAGTACAAAAAGTCCCACATCAACTGTGCTTCCGGTACCTCCCATGAACAAAACTACAACGCTTTTGATTTCTTTTTTGGCATGTTGGTCGCCCTTAATTGTTTCAGATGTCAAACAATTTTAAATATTAGTCAATGACAACACAACTGAACACAAAATGCAGTTTTTAAATGAAACTTTTTATTTATTAAGGGAGAAAAAAAATCCTGTGGGGAAAAAATGATTGCCCCCCCCAATTAAAACGTAACTTAAATGAGATTAATTGAGATTTATCAGTTTGGAAAAGGTTACAAAAACATTTCTAAAGCTTTGGGACTACAACAAAGTAAGCCACAGATCACAACAACTTTCAAATAACTGCAGGCCTCACTTGCCCCGGTTAAGGTCAGTGTTCATGACTCCACCATAAGACACTGGACAAAAACGGCCTGCATGGCAGAGTTGCAAGACCAAAACCACTGCTGAACAAAAGTACATTAAGGCTCGTCTCAATTTTGCCAGAAAACATCTCGATGATCCCCAAGACCTTTGGAAAAATACGCTGTAGTCTGACGAGACAAAAGTTAAACTATTTGAAGTGTGTCCCATTACACCATTACAGCTGGTGTCAGAAAAAGAACATCACACCAACAGTAAAAGGTGGTGGTGGTAGTGTGATGGTCTTTGGGACCTGGAAGACTTGCTGTAATAAATGAAAGCATGAATTCTGCTGTCTACAAAAAACCCCGAAAGAGAATGTCCGGCCATCTGTTGGTGACCTCAAGCTGAAACCAACTTGGGTTCTGCAGCAGGTCAATGATCCAAAACACACCAGCAAGTCCACCTCTGAATAGCTGAAGAATTTTAAAAAAATGAATACTTTGTAGTGGCCTAGTCAAAGTCCTGACCTGAATCCTATTGAGATGCTGTGGCATGACCTTAAATAAGTGCTTCATGCAGGAAAAGCCTCCAATGGGGCTGAATGGCAACAATTCTGCAAAGATGAGTCAAAATAGCTCCAGAGAGACTCATTGCAAGTTATCACAAACCCTTGATTGCAGTTGTTGCTGCTGAGGGTGCCCAACCACTCGTTAGCTTTGGCTAAAATCACTTTTTCACACAGGACCACAGTTGTGTTGTCATTGACTAATACTTACATTTCTTTGATGAGCTGAAACATTTCAGTGTGACAAACGTGCATATTCTAGAAATGTGTTACATTTGTTAACCGATTGAGGATCAAACCAGCAACCATCAGGTTAGGAGGTTTAACTCCAACCATAGGGGGCGACATTAAAATTGTCCATTCCTTTTTAAAATGAAAACCGTTGTAGGAAATAAAAGCAGTATATGTGAGATTTTTTTTTTTTAAGTCCTAACAGATACCCTCTGTGTCGTGAATGAGCTGAACATTTTGGTGCTGGATTGGTTTAAACCAGCAGTCTGAATAGAAAAATGTAAAATGGTGCTCAGTTTTGTTCCGCTAAAAGGAAAGGTGTGCAAAACTGTGGTGAGACCAGCCATGTTGTTTGGTTTAGAAACAGTATTGCTGAGGAAAAGACAGGAGGCAGAGCTGGAGCTAGCCGAGATGAAGATGCTGAGGTTCTCTTTGGGTGTGACCAGGATGGACAAGATCAGGAAAGAGCACATCAGAGGGACAGCACATGTTAGAGGTTTTGGAGATAAAGTCCGAGAGGCCAGACTGAGATGGTTGGGACATGTCCAGGGGAGAGATAGTGAACGTATTGGTAGAAGGATGCTGAGTTTTGAACTGCGAGGCAGGAGGTCTAGAGGAAGACCAAAAAGCTTTATGGATGTAATGAAAGAGGACGGGATAAGCCAAAAAAACACAAATTACAACAACAATAAACAATCTTGATTCTTTTTTTTCCCCAGAGTTGCACCTGTTGCCATTCATACATTTTGGCAGCGTTGGCTAATAAATGTTGGGAAACACTTGAAATATTAAGGAATATTAAGGATCAAAAAGACGCGTATTCAGTACATGAACAATTGTTAGTGTCATCTTATTAGCTGTATGACCTTTGGGAGGAGGTGAATCGTGAATGGCGTGCATTCATTTGCAATGTGCACCAAGAGGGAAACCGGGCTGGTGGGTGGAAGGTGCTCTGATATGTGATGCTCCGAAAAAGGTCAAGGGCGAAAGTCAAACGGGGGTCAGATCACGTGAAGAGCGACTGCGGGCGATGTGAAACCCGACCCACGGCGAGGAACAAAAGACTCGAAAGGTCAGTTTCAGTTGCGGGCCAAACGACGGGCATGAGCGCGGCTCATCTCTCAGCGGATCGGTTGAGACAGGAAATAGCCGCGCGTTCAGTTGGCTCGACAATGTCTGGTGCCAGCGAGCAATCGCATTTCAACTAAGGGATGTCTGATATCGTTGGGAATAAAGAATGACACGTGGAAGACATTTTATGACTGAATAACTTCCCGCAAAGTACGATTCCATCCTAAATCAAATATTTTCTTCTTCTAAATAAGGTGTTTTAACATTATTAGAGCCCTCTAGACATGACCTAACACCCCTACAGTCACCTTTACACTAATATTACCCAATATAGTAGATCAAATGAAAGGAAACAAGGCACTTAAGAGGTAAATAGGACTTCTGCTTGTGTGTCTTCTTGCAAACATGTTCCCTAGGCGATCGTGGTAAACCGGAAGTGACTTCTAGGGGTTCAGAGTGTCATCTTGCTGTGGGTTACGGACAAAAGAGTGGCTTGGTTAGATCATTCAGACTCTCAACAAAAGCCAGTCGCTCAAGCCTGGTGCTTGTGTGTCTCCACGAACATTACAGCAACCAGCGCTACGTCATTGTCTTCGAACGCGTCTTGAATGCCTTCATTTGTGTTTTACTCCATTTAGGCATTTTTAGGCATATACTCACGGAATCCTGGTTCTTGTTCCACTGCAGCGGGATTTGTTCATTCGTGTATTTTCGGAAAAACTGATAAGAGGGAAGACACCAAATTTTAACAAAACTACTGGGGGCCCGCCCCGCCATTTGAGGAGCTCTGTTCTGATGTCCTACATGCGAGGCGTGCTGAATGCGGTCTGACATTAGATAAGGGAGGGGCTGCTGCCTTTATCGGTAGGGCTTGATACCGATACTGGTCGTGCAGTGCAGGCCAGTATCGGCGAGAAAGCCAATATCGTGCATGCGTTTTGCTTTCCTTCCAGGCTGGGCAAAGCGACTGTTGATGCACCGCAGTGGGGGGAGGTGGTCCGGGCTGAGGCGCCCTCAGTCACATCATCATCTATCTGGCGCATCTGAAGGCATGCCAGCACCCGCCCTGCAGAATCAGCATCACCGCTCGCACGCCTGGCAAGTGCGCCTCCCCCCTCCGCGCCGGGATGACATCCCCATCCTTATAGGCTTCGCCTCTGGCTGCTGCTTTTTTTTTTTTTGTAAGGAAAAGCTCCACGCCAGCCACAGATTACACATTCTGCTCACACGCACGGAGGGAAGCAGAAGAGGGAGCGACGCGGGGGGGGGGGGGAAACAGGCGCGGTTTTTCTCGCCTGGACAGCATTTTGCGCGCAGTTGGAAGCAGGGAATCTCTTAAGATACGTGCATCGTTTTTTCTAACTGGAAGTTTCCGGGGGCGTCAATCTTGACCTCCCTCCGCACACCTGTGGATGCAATAAAGGCTCGCTTGATGTTCAGACTCCGATCTCCAGTACACGCAGGCTTCTCCAGTTGGTAACCACCCCCTGCAAGATGCTGCTGGGCGTCCCCCTCCTGGTGCTCCCCTTGCTGAGCGTCGCCGGCTGCGGCGCGTCGTACGTGCCGTGCGCGCCCTGCGACCAGAAGGCCCGCTCCGTGTGTCCGCCGGTGCCGGTGGGATGCCAGGTGGTGAAGGAGCCCGGATGCGGCTGCTGCCTGACGTGCGCGCTCGCGGAGGGGCAGCCGTGCGGCGTGTACACGGGGCCGTGCGCACGCGGACTGCGGTGCCTGCCCAAGAACGGCGAGGAGAAGCCGCTGCACGCCCTCCTGCACGGCCGGGGGTCGTGCAGGAACGAGAAGTTGTACAAAGCGCTGCATCCTTCCAAAGGTAGGCCCAGCATGAACGTCTCCTGTTTCTAAAGTCACCTTCTCCCGCTGCAATCACTCGTTGTGTCACGTGACGGCACCAAAAGTCCCAAAAGGTTGCTTCATAGATGAGATGCTCAGATCAAATTTCATGCAGGGACTATTCTACATCGAGATGATTGAGGGCAACCATTTAATGAGGACCACAGCCGGAAAATCAGAAATCCAGCAAAAATTAGTTGAAAAGAAAAGAACGTTTAGGTTTGGTTGAAAAGTGAAACGTAGAACCACGTCTCCATAAATACGTCTTTTACCTGTCTACATTTTGGCTGTATTTGGAACAAATAATATTTCTGGGCAAACTAGCACAGCTGTTGATGTGCTAAGGTCAGCAATCGGTTTTACAAATGTAACTCTTGGTCACTTGGTCTGCATTTCCTTAGCACCCAAATGAGGTGCCAACAGCTAGTTTCTGATCTGGTTACTATCGTTTAAAAGCTTACGGCCAAGACAAGGGTGATTTTTTTCAGTAAAAACTCGTGCATCTAAAGACGGCAATTTCCGTTGTACAAGGCACATCCAGTAAATTTAGAGGGAAAAAAATGATTTTTATTCGTCTATAAGACGCGTTGTTGTTTTAGCCGCACTTGTCCGCATCAAAGAATATATAATATATAATTTACAGGGGTGTGAAAAAGTATTTGCCCCCTCCTGACTTTTTATTCTTTTGCATGTTTGTTACACAAAATGTTTCTGATCATCAAACACATTTTAATATTAGTCAAAGATAACACACGTAAACACAAAATGCAGTTTTTAAATGAATGTTTTTATTATTTAGGGAGAAAAAAATCCAAACCCACATAGCCCTGTGTGAAAAAGTCATTGCCCCTGCACCTAATAACTGCTTGGGCACCCTTAGCAGCAATAACTGCAATCAAACGTTTGCCATAACTTGCAACAAGTCTTTTACACGCTCTGGAGGAATTTTGGCCCACTCATCTTTGCACAATTGTTGTCATTCAGCTTTATTTGAGGCTTTTCTAGCATGAAGCGCCTTCTTAAGGTCATGCCACAGCATCTCCATGGGATTCAGGTCAGGACTTTGACTAGGCCACTCCAAAGTCTTCATTTTGTTTTTCTTCAGCCATTCAGAGGTGGATTTGCTGGTGTGTTTTGGGTCATTGTCCTGCTGCAGCACCCAAGATGGCTTTAGCTTGAGTTGACCAACAGATGGCCGGACATCCCACAGGGTCATGTAGATTTGGAGTTTTTTTCCTCCCTTAATAACGTAAACCTTCATTTAAAAACTGCATTTTGTGTTCAATTATGTTATCTTTGACTAATAGATAACTATTTTTTATGAGCAGAAACATTTAAGTGTGACAAACATGCAAAAGAATAAAAAGTCAGGAAATAGTTTTCCACACCACTGTACATATTGTGGTCTGTGAACATCAGGAAGCTCTTTATTTGACAGGAGCCAATCGTGAGCAAAAACCCACAACGAGTTTGTCACCCCGTTGGAAATCGCAGGAGGTCGGTACTCAGTCTGACCCATGGTGTCATCTTACAAACAACATTAAACTCATCACGCAGCAACTTAACACTACAATATACATTACAAGTACTAATATGAGTTTGAGATAACAAACTGCAGCTCCTCTAACACCAACAATACTAAATTACTGCCAGATTAGCAGTTTGTTGGAAGACAAGCAGCATGAAAAATGGTGGATGGCGCTACAATGCTTCCTCTGACCGACCAGATTTAGCCCAAAAAACAATTGTTGGGTGGTTAAAATTGTCAACACTGTTCTCACTGAGCTTGTGTGGGTTGAGAACTGTGTAGAATGTAAGCAATACTGTAAAGTAACTCGTTTCATCAGTGGAGCAGAGGATAACAAGTTGAGGTGTGAGTCTCTAAAGAGCCAGCAAGGGTGAGGGTTGAAGTCCTCGCCTCCTTTAAAGACGGCCCGACGGCACCTGTCATTACCAGCACACATGACTCAAAAGCCCCCGACACGCCATGACCCGGTGAACTCAACAATGGGTGCCGATCAAGCTGTCATCTCACCCTGAAAGGCACTTGTGGACCCCGAGCCGTAAATCTGTAGAGTTTTTTGTGACTGGCCAATAGCCCGGGGAGGGGGGCTGTAGCCCACATGAAACAAGGGAGAAGATTACAGGTGACGACGGGCTTGGAGACAGCCTGCTATAAGGAGAATTGTGCCGAGTCTGGCGTGACCCTCCAAGTTGTAAGTCATATTTTATCCCATCTTCTACAATTTCCCGTCTTTCTTCTCTTGGCGTGGCGCACCTTTCATCACCTTGTACCACCTTTATGTCTCACATTTCTCCGTTCTTGCCTCTTCTCGTCTTTCCCCGCTTGACATAAATGAGCATGTTGCACTGCGTACGGGCAAAGTCAGATTTGCCCAAGGCCTGGAAATTTGAGGACGGCTGTGAGCAAGCAGACAAGACACAAAAGACTTGAGATTAATTTCCTGGTGTTTAATGTAACATTACACACGGCTGCATTCGCTCAGGTAGGACTGGCACCTTTTAGTTGGGCCTGCATGCAGGCCGCCTGTAGCTCAAGTAAAACAAAAAACGTGATCATGAGTCACACAAACATGCGTTCTAATTTGCATGTTGTTTTTGTTATCAATTGATTCCAAAAAGGGGCCGCATTGGTGGTCGAGTGGTTAGCACGTTGGCCACACAGTCAGGAGATTGGAAGACCTGGGTTCGAATCTTCTGGGTTGGAATCTTCTGTGTGGAGTTTGCATGTTCTGCCCGTGCGTGTGTGGGTTTTCTCGGGGTACTCCGCTTTCCAAAAAACAATTCCAAAAACAGGCATGTTAGGTTAACTGGCCACTCTAAATTGTCCATGGGGATGAATGTGAGTGTGAATGGTTGTTGACCGGCAACCATTCCATGGTGTACCCCGCTTCCCGGCCAAAGTCAGCCGGGATAGACTCCAGCATACCTGCGACCCTAACAAGACTGGATGGATGATTCCCAAAGGGCAGACAAAAACTGAAACATACAAAAAACTTTTTTCTATAGGAAAAATTGTAAATTTAATAATTCCGTCCCAGACACTGTTTGGATACAAATTGCAGCAACGGATGGCGAGAGTGTCCATTTCATCGTCTCTTTGTTTGGTGCTACAAGGTCCAGATAAGCATTATGTGTAAGTATAGCAGGGATTTAGTCATAGAGTCTGGTTGTAGAACTTATCTGTAGAACCGGGGGATGGGCGTCTTTACCTTATTTTGCAACATTAGCTTTCTAGATTTCTTGTTTCTTCGCCCGAATGGACCTCATCGTTGATGCGGCAAAGGGAGCCTCACAGGACACCGTAGTACTGTGGAGTATCAAGAGATTTGGTTTTGGGCGTCTGATCCAAGATGGACGAATAAAGGAACACCGGGTGTATCGTCCGTCCACAAGGGTAGAATACAACATCTTGTACGATATCCCAGACAGTGTTTGAGATCCAAGGCAATAATCTTAGTCAAAAACCGAATCATACAAAAACTGGAGCTTTTGAAACCCGATGTAAACACCTTTGCATCGCAAACAAGCAAAAAGCTGCCATTTTCCACAAGGACTTTATCGGCGTTGATCAGCGCATGGGAGGAGCGACCCCGTCAGTTTCTTCTCTTTCTTTGGAGCGTGTCCATGCATTTGACTCGTCCCAGAGAATTGCAATCTCCAATCCAAGCAAGAAAAGTGTCATCCAGAATCAGAACCGCAGGAGTGCGAGTGCATGTGTGCGTTCAACCGCTAATCCTGCGCTCCATGACCACAACGTTTGTGATCATTCACACGCAAGGAACGCTGCGCAAAAGTTTGCACAAACATGATCAGTCCGATTAGGCGAAGATTAGCAAGCGAAGACTTGATTGGATTTGCGATGCAGATCATGCCTCCGGATTTTTTTTCGCTCCTCCTGATGGAGAGCGAGAACTGCGTCAGCAGGAAACGTTTTTTTCCAAGAAGTCATTATGGGGAGGGATGACATCACCGTGTCCTACGGCATCATCCCGGGACGGGCGGGGGCTTGGGTGGCTAAGCAAGTCGGTGACCTTGTTTCACCACCCTGTTAGCTTAGTAGCTTAGCGAGCACATCAGTGCAGAAAGACAGAGGTTTATGTGCACAATGAGATGGAGGAAATGCTGCTATGCGTGACACAGCACTGGAAATGGGCCAGCAGTGGCTTAACGAGATATATTTGAGTCTATTGTAGGGTTGGGTATCGTTTCCATATTTATATAAATGGGTACTATTTAAACAGTGCCGATGCTTAAACGGTGTCAGAATCGTTACCAAAAAAAGAACAACATACAGATTTTGTCTAAAAACAATGCATTTTCATTTTTCTGGAATTTTGTGACATGCATGACTGGATTTGGTGGAAAATATGTATCGGAACTGAGCACTGCTGTTGGCGTGTTAAGGTCTGCATTCGATTTTGAAAATGTTACTTATATCACTTGGTGCAGGTGGCTGAATCTGCATTCATTTAGCTCCCAAATGAGGCGCCCGTAGCTACTTCAGTTTTTTGGTCTGGTTACAATCGTTTACGATGTAAGCTCACAGTCGCGCTTATGAACGGAGGGTAAGACTAGGTCAATTGCTTCACATAATAGAAACACAGAAAATGCATCTACAAATAACATAATTTCCGGACGCACCCAGTAAAATTGGCACGCGTGAATCCGTGATGACCAGGCAGCTCTTTATTTGACAGAAGCAAATCACGAGCTTTGAAAAAACTCGCGACGAGCTTGTCAACCCATTGGAAATGGTAGGAGGTCTCATTGTGTCATCTTACAAACAACATTAAACTCATCACTGAGCAATGTATCACTCAAGATACTTAGGAAATATACATTAAAAGTAACAATACGAGTTTAAAATAATAAACAGCAACATTTATCTATAATAAACTACTGCCAGATGAGCAGTTCATTGGAGGACAAGCAGCATAACAAATGGTGGACGGCACTACAATGCTTCCTCTGTCCACCAGAGGGAGCCAGAGGACCGGGAACAGAGGGATGTTGACATCCTTGCAGCGCCCCAATGAGTTGCTCAGATGCAACGGATGGATTCTTCTTTTTTAATTTCAAACTCATATTGGTACATGTTTGTATTTTTTTCTGGTACACCTTTTGACGGGTGATGAATGTAGTTGTACTGTTATATTTAATGGCCTCCTAGGCATTGGGTTGATAAGCACTGATAGCTTGTGATTGGCTCCTGCCAAACAAAGAGCCACCGTTTCCTCACAGACACGCAAGCGACTCGATATTTAAACATTTAGTAGTAGTTCTGCAGTAACGGAGATGTCACAAGATTTTAGAATTTAGCCATAAATTAGCCGCACCGTTGTATAAACTGCAGGGTTCAAAGTTTAGGAAAAAAGTAGCGGCGTATACAAACAAAACTTTTTTTGCGCACATCAGAATTTACGGTAAACATCACAGGTTTTTTTTTGTACTGCTTTACAGTTTTTTGTGTGTATTTGTGACATGCCATTGTTCTTAGGGAACATAAAAACGTAGGCTTTGGCATTCAGAATAAAACAGAAAAATACCTATAGACATAAAATTGTTTATAATAATTGGCACAGTTTGCTATTTTTAGCCTGCGTTCTCTGTCATTTTACGGTGGGCAAGGTGAGAGCAGAGTTCCTGAAAACAGTCATCTCGCACAGTTGAAGTTCCAGCCAACTGCTGCTGCTTTCCGCCGCCGGCGTGACAGTTGTTGGCGTTTTCGAAGAGGTTACAAAGAGTGAGTGTGTGGCTGACCTTTGCCCGTTCCCTGTCTTGCGGTCCTAACAGATGATGTCCCAGAGTCCATGATGCCGCAAACCAAGGTGCCCATATACGGACGGGATCACATCCGCAGTCGAAAGGCCCAGGCGATGAAGCAGGCCAAGGATCGCAAAAACCAGCTCGCCAGGGTGGGCGCCAACAGCAACCTGGACCTCCCTCTGCACAGTCTGGAGAAAATGGAGCCCGAGTTTGTACGTAATCTGCACACATTCTGCACTGCCCTCCAGGCTTTACCGGTCAACCTGAACCGGTTCTGACAAAGCAGCGTACAGCAACAAACTCGTCGTCGTTATTTTCTGTTCTTCTTGATTTGCGCGAGTTGAAGATGTTGAATGTTTGACTGTAAAGTGGAGTGCATGTACAAGCAACGTGTAACCCGGGCCTGTGCATGCACAGGGCCCCTGCAGGAGACGTCTGGATCACCTCATTCAGAGCATGAAGGACACATCCCGGGTCTTGGCGCTGTCTTTGTACATCCCCAACTGTGACAAAAAAGGCTTCTTCAAGCGCAAACAGGTACTGTGACGCCCTTCTCGTCTCATTCGTGTTGGCAGCCGCTCTAATTCTCCTTAAGTCAGTAATCATTTATAAATAATAACTCAATCATAGAATTCCATTCCATTACGTTTTCCTCCGCTTATGCGGGTCCAGGTGGCAGGGGCAGCCGCCTGAGTAGGGAAGTCCAGACTTCCCGGTCCCCGGCCACCTCTTCCAGCTCCACCGGGGGACCACAAGCCATTCCCAGGCCAGCTGTGTGACCTGGGGCTTTCTTCCAGCTGGGTATGCCCGGAACACCTCCCCAGGGAGGCGTCCGGGAGGCATCCGGACTAGATCCCCGAGCCACCTCAGCTGGCTCCTCTGGGAAGGAGCAGTGGTTCTACCATGAGCTCCTCCCAGATGGCCGAGGACCTCACCCTATCTCTTAGGGTGAGTCCGGCCACCCAGCGAAAAAAAACTCATTTCCACCGCTTGTATCAGTGATCTGGTTCTTTTGGTCATGACCCAAAGCTAATGACCATAGGTGAGGGTGGGAACATCGACAGGTAATTTGAGAACTTTGCCTTCCGGCTCAGCTCTTTCTCCACCACAACGGTCCAGTCCAGCGACCGCATTACTGCACCGATCCGTCTGTCAACCACACGGCCCAACCTTCCCTCACTCGTGAACAAGAGATGCCTCGCTCCCAAACTGGGGGGGGGGGCGACTTTCCAACTGAGAACCGTGGCCTCGGGTTTGGAGGTGCTGAGTCTCATCCCAGAAGCCTCACATTCAGCTGCAAACTTCCCCAGTAAACGCTAAAGTTCACCGCCTGATGAGGCCATCAAGACTACATAGTCTGCAAATGGCAGAGACGAGATCCTAAGGCCACCAACCTGGACTCCCTCGACACCTTGACTGCGCCTCGAATTTCTGCTCATGAAAGTTATGAACAGAATCGGTGACAAAGCATAACTCCTGTTCAGCATATCGTTTCTAGTGCAGAGCGCCCCCACGCATTCCGTACTGTGTAACATCTGCAGCATTTCTTGAAATGCTGGCTTTTCTACTGTTTTAAAGAGCATTCTTTCTTTTGACTTTCTGTGGACGCACACAGTTTTGTTTTTGTTGTTCCGTTCTGTAATATATGATTGATTTATTATCGCAATATCCCAAATAGCCAATTGCTCGGGTCGCAGTTTGGGTCGCCTGATTTACAATACCTAAAACAGGCATTTTTAGGGCTTTTCACCCAGTGTTCCTGGTATGGGGGTATCATAAAAGGCCAGTCAACGTTGACCCTTCACCTCTCCCCATGGCAGTGCAAGCCGTCTCGGGGTCGCCGGAGGGGCATCTGCTGGTGCGCGGACCGATTTGGCACCAAAATCCCGGGCATCAACTACGCCGGCGGGGACTTGCACTGCAAAGACTTGGACAGCGGCAGCAACAGAAATGAGTGAGCTTGACGGCGATGGCGGCCGCTTTGATGCATCGCAGAGTCTGGTCATGTGATGGACGGTTGTTGTTTGAAAAGGGATGCTGACACACTTGGGTTTTTTTATAGATTATGTAACTGTGGCTCCCTAATGACTGCTCATTTTCTCTATATCCATAGATTATAGACAATATAAATACAGTATACACACACAGTATATATGTGTGTAATATAGAAAACATGTTGTACATTGAGTTTCATGAATTAATGGACATGTTTTAAATGTGATTGGACTCCTGTGGGAGGATTTGTGTCATATTTTAAGGGGGAAGTGATTCCCAAGTAGCTTCATGTGCTCAGAGTAGACTGAATCAGGGCTCACGGTACTCGTCTCTGTTCTTTTGTCCAGGTACTCAACCGTGCTACCAGGTAATGTCACTAATGTATTAGTCCCTGCCTCGAATCCACGCTCCTTTCCCCTCCCAGTCCCAGTCGCATCGCAGGATCCATTCACGAGTCAATCCCTCAGCCCGCAAACTCCACTGACTCGAGTGTGTTCAGCAACGACTCAAGTTGGGCTTGAAGAAAACTCAACTGATTCGTGGGTCGAAGTTTGATGCAGACTCGAGTTTCTCTGATTCACGAGTTGACAAAAACTTGAGTTTCAGTGACTCACGAGCACTCGGTGAAGGCTCTAGTTTCGGTGACTCAGGTTGATGAAAATTCCAGTTTCATTGACTTATGGGTGCTCGACGAAGAATCCTTGACGAAAGAGTTTCACAGACTCACAGGTTGATGAAGACTCGAGTTTCACTGACCCATGGGTTGTCAAAGACTCAAGTTTTATTCACTCTTGCGTTGATGAAGAATTACCTGTCACAGACTCATGAGTTGACGCAGACTTGAGTTTTATTGACTCACGGGCGCTTAACAAAGACCCGAGTTTCACTGAAGTAAACTCAAGTTTTAATGACTCAGGGGTTGAAAAAGGCTTGAGTTTGTTGAAGACTCGAGTTTCACTGATTCACACGTTGACAAAATCTCAAGTTTCACTGACTCACAAGCACTCGGCGAAGACTCTATTCGAGTTCGGGTTTCACGGGTTGATGAAAACTCGAGTGTCATTGACTTATGGGTGCTTGACAAAGAATCCTTGACCAAAATTAGAGTCTCACGGACACCTAGACTCTCATGAAGACCGGAGTTTCACTGACTCACGGGTGTTTCCCAAAGACTCAAGTTTCACTGACTCATGGGTTGACAAAGACTTGAGTTTTACTGACTTACGCGCTGATGAAGTCTCGAGTATCATTGACTCACAGGTGTTTAATGAAGACTCGTTTCATTGACTGACAGGTTGACGAAGACTCGTGTGTCCCTGATTCACGGGTTGACTCCTCGGCGTCTGACGAAGACTGGAGTGTCACTGACTCACAGGTCCACGAAGATTTAAGTTTCATTGACTCAAGGGTGCTCAACGAAGACTGTGGTTGCCGAAGACTCGAGTTTTGTTGACTCAGCAAGCACGAGTTTCACGTGTGCAAGATCGACTCGATGGACTTGAGTATCCAGCATTGTGATGAGCAAATCAAATACCCGACTGACTTCAGCGAGTGACTCACAAGAACTGGAGTCAGTGGAGGGAATCGGTTTGAATCACGCATCTGAAAATGACAGTTTTCTCTGATAGGATGCCAGGAGATACTGTCGCAAGTTGAAATGCCAAAGAAAGAAATCCAGTAGTATATCTCTGATTTAATAGCACATCATAAAAATCTTTCCAAAGTCGGATTGGATGCTTTTGTACGATTGCTTTTACGGCCATGAACTCTCGCCTATGAGCTGCTAGGACCGTGTCATCCAAACTGGGCATTATTATCTTTAAACTGGTTTCATTCCATTTCGGAAGGGCTGAGAAAATAGTTCCGCCTTCCCAAGCGAGCCAAAGTAAGTAGTAAAAAGTGTGAATGTTACGCACGCAGTATCTACACACTTCTTTGTAACGTGAAATGTCTTTTTTTTTTTAAAAGGGCCTTCAGCTTTTCCGTAAACGTGTGTGCAGCAGGTGTCCATGTTCCCGATGCTACTCTTTGTGTAGGTGCCACGCCCTTCTCCAAAAATCACTCACACCCTTTGCGGCTTGCACACAAATGGCATGCAAAGGTCCGGTGTGGCCCGTGTCCGTCCGCCGGCGCCACGGTCACAGGCAAACACGCCCGGGTGACGGCGCCCGGTTGTACACGTGCGGGCGCTGAGTTCGTATGGAAATCCAAGTGCCTTTGGCGGCATGCCGCTCTGAATCGCCATTTGCATGCGGTTGCGTGCCGCCGCTGTTGCTGTCGACGGATGTGGTTGGACTTTTATGACTTAATGAAAGGTGTTAATGAGCTTGTTCCTCCCCAGGACAGATGCCGTCAACTCAAGCACAAGTGACACAATGTGGCAGATTGATGTGAGCGCTGTTGAAGTAGTCGTCGTGCGTGTCATTGATGTACTCGGGTTTTGTAAGACGAATCACTATTTAAATAAAAATCCTGTACTCTTGAGTTGTTGTTTTTTACACTGCCTACATTCTTTATACTACTGTTGAAATTCTTGTTTTCCACTAATTGATTACTATACCAAATGTTACAATTTGAATTTAGGCCGCCATTGTTGACTGAGCTGCTGCACAGTAAGCCAAATGGCAGCAGTGTCAGGAAAACACTGCCCCCCAGCGTGTGAGTGGGGAACTGCAATCACGGTCAGCCCTCAGCCTGGTCAATTGATTAGCCGTAGCACGCGTCACTGCAAGGCTAAATCCCAATTATTTGACATATTTGAAGGGTGTTTAAAAAAAATACTTTGTCTGGTAGGGCTGGTAAAAAAAAATGTCTGTTTCTCCCAAAAAAATTATATCTAGGATTTTGGTGAGGGACCTGCAATTTTCATAACAAATATGTCCAAAAAATACCAAATCAAAAACCACAGCAGACAATTGAATCTACCAACTGTTTTTATTGTTTAGTTTAACGTCACACACTCTGTCTAAACAGCTGCAAGTTCAACTTTGCTGACACTTCTTGCTCATTGGTCGACACGCCTACAAGCGAAAATGTCTACTACAGGAGGGATCCTACTCAGCAAGCTGGTTTCTAACACTTTTTGGTGACTAAGACACTCAGAAATAGTATAGATAGCTTACTCGTCGTTTGTTTCCATGTGCTTTGCAGTTCCTTTTAGTTTGTAAGTTTTTGGTAATGATGATTATTAAATGTGCTCCATGTTGGCCAGCTCCAGCTCCAGCTCCGGGATGAACTGGCTGCAATTGGGGTTGCCCCTCACAGTGGGGGTTGCTGGGATGGGTCGGCCAGTGTGGGGGCTTACGCACCAGCACTCGCCCCTCTGGCCATAAAGAGACAGCTTGCACTGAACACAGAACACATCCAACTGGTTACAAATGTAAAAGTTTTAGTGTCGTTTTTTGCCGTTCATCACCTGTTTGAGGTTGTACTGCCCGCTCTGGTCGCAGTTGGGAATGTGCAGGGCATAAAGGTCCTCCAGGGGGCCGCGATTATCTCGGAAGGGCATCTTAGAGATCCGCTCCAGCACCTGGTCCAGCTCCTGTTGACACTGAGTCTTGCGGTCAAATCAAGAAGAGAATTGTTCATTGTTCATTTTATCCTTGCTATGCTTAACATGTGTGACTTATGTCTTGTTTTTCTTATTCTTTCTACTATATTGGTGACTGTAGGGGTGTTATTTTGTGTCTAGAGGGCTCTAATAATGTTTTTAAAAACATTTAGAGGGTTTTCGATGAAAATGGTCAATTTATAAATAAGGAAATTTACTCATCACAGTCATAAACTGCGATAATTGAGGGGTTGCTGCACTTCTGTTTGCAGAAAGAAGACCCCTTCCACACAGAGGACGGGCTAAAACCAGCTAAAAACAAACCTTTGTTGATATGCTAAGAACGTATACATTTTAGGAAAAGACAATGGTAGGTTTGTGTTAAAGATGACAAAAGCTCATTCATTTATTTTTATGCCGCTTATCCTCATTAGGGCCGCGGGTATGCTGGAGCCTATCCCAGCTGGCTTTGGGCGGGAGGCGGGGTGGTCTTTAGGTTACGTCCTTCCCAAATTAACACTACAGTCCCTCACACGGAACACGAGGGACATTAAATACCGAAATAAAACCACGAAATAGACTTTATTGACAGCTAACTATGCTGCTAGTTGTTACTGTCTCTTTCATAGGAGCAGAGCCTTAAGGTGCTGTAGCAAATTGGCGAGTTGAGGATCTGTATTTTTAGAATGGCTCCACCGTTCATAACGTACAGAAGATTTCAAATAGGTCAGTGTCTTCGGTTCCTCGCCCTTGGAACCTTCAGCCTCACCTGTTTGGGCCGTGAAGGTTTTAACTCTTCCACCTTGTTGGTCTTCATTTTGGACAACATCTCCTGACGATGTTGTCGCACAGCGCTTTCTTTGGGTCCCATCCAGGTGGTATCCTTACTGGGTATGTTGACGTCGCTCAGGCCCGGCTCGGGTTCCACCGCTTCGTCTGCCAGAGGAGAGATGACAGAGAAGCATGCAAGACCGTCATAAAGGGTGACGGAGGAGTTCTCCCGCTTATCCGAGGTCGGGTCGCAGTGGCAGCAGCCTAAGCGGGAAATCCTAGACTTCCCTCTCCCTGGTTACTTTGTCCAACTACTCCTGGAGGATCCAGAGGCGTTCCCAGGCCAGTGGAGAGACATAGTCTCTCCATGTCCTTATGTCTCCAGGACGCCTTCCTCTTTCCAATGTGTCCTGGTCATCCCTGAGGCTACCTACCGGTCGGACGTGCCCTGTGCACTCTGCCCGGGGACGCGTCGGAGATGCATCTTGACCAAATGCCCGAGCCACCTTATCTGGCTCCTCTCAAGACCCGATGACGCTAGCAGGACCCCATCATCTGCAAAAAGCTGAGATCCAAACCTGTAGCCACGAAACCGGATCCCCGCAACGACCTGCGTCTAGAAATTGTAACCGTAATGAACACAATTGGTGACAAAGAGCAGCCCTGGCAAAGTCCAACCTCAGAGTTGGTACAATCAACAAGAATTACCCATTTCATTGTATGTTCTGTTCAGGGTCACGGGTGAGGTGTAGCCTCTGGTTTTGGACTGGGATTAGTCAAGGGTCAATGGTACAAAAGCAGAACCTTAGGAAAACCATATGCAACTGAGTCAAAGCCCGGTTTTCGTACACCCCCGTTTTTGTACAATTTCTTTTTTGTATAATATTGCAAATAGCAAACTAGACCGTTTTCCCTGCACTGTCCCGTTCCGCCAAACTGAGTATTCCTAACAGAATTCTGTGTTTTCCCAACAAATACAACTAAAATAAAGCTGATAAGTTTAATAAGTTTTCCAAGCAAAAGGTTGCTCAAAACTTTTGTTTGTAAATGATGACAATTCACATTTGAAGTTGTAATAAGATTTTATTCAGTATTCTCACAAATTCCTTCCTGTTAGCGAAGGCTGTTCCTTTCTTTCAAACCAGAGAGTGGCACGCAGACTGGCACCGTCTCAAGCAGCGAGAGCAACTGGCTGCCGTTTCAAACACTTTTAACACACTTGCTGAAATTATTAACATCTCTAAAATGTCTACAAATTCCTTGTAGAACAGAAATGACATGGTAGCTGTTGTGGAGAACATCTCTACACTGTTCCTTCAAACCATGTGCTCCTCCAGGATTACAGCAACATCCACGATGTTCTTTGATTGGGCTGTCATGGAGCACTTTGCTCTGTGGTGATCACTAGCTTTAACCACTGCTGGTACCACCATGGCTTCAGCAGTCTGAAAAATAGAAGAACATACGATGTGTAAACTCGCAGCATTCAAAGAGATCCTATTTGCTGATGGGGTACTTCTGCAGACTTCACTCTGAATGTGTTTTGTTGTGGTTGTCTTACTTTGACAGGAGCCAATCACGAGCTGTCAGTGCACTCAACTAGCTCATCAACCCACTGAGAATTGCAGCAGGTCAGTATGTATAACAGTATAACAACATAGGAGTCTGACTCCCTGTGTCATCTTGCAAAGAACACTAAAAGCATCGCATAGCAATTTAACGCTCAAAATGTAAACCTAGAAAGTATATACAAAAATACAAAAAACCTTCAAATGAACAAAACAACTATTTTAAAGTTTTCCCATTAGGCTTTGCGTCTGAGCATCCCATTCATTGGGGGGCCGCAATGACGTCAGCTTCCCTCTGGGGTCTGCCCTCCTCTGGCTCCCTCTGTTGAACAGAGGCAGCATTGCAGCACTATCCATTTTCTATGCTGCTTCACTGCTAATAAAATGCTTTGAAATGCCTTATGGCAAAACTTAGTTGTTGTTTTTTTTGTTTTAAAGTCAGATTTGTACATGTCTATATATTTCTTAGGTATACCTTTTGAGTGTTAAGTTGATGAGTTTAGTGTTGTTTGTATGATGACTGTTACGTTGAGTAATGACCCCCTGCAATTTCCAATGGTTTGACAAGCTCGTGATTTTTATCTTAGTTCTGACCTTACACCAATACTGGTTGAGTTTCAAACACACCTCAGAGAACGTGATGACTTGACTCTCGAGATGAATGGGAGTGCTGGAAGTGCTGTGGATCTCTTGTTCTGGTCGGACTTCTGCAACACCATCAAAACAGGCATTTTGGGCTTTGGAGCCAAATGTAGATACATACTGTATCTTTTTTGGGCTTTGGAGCCAAATGTAGATACATACTGTATCTTAACAGATTTACTTTTTTTTTTTGCATAAATCTCTTCACCTCTTCAGACACACTTTTTTCTGCTGGGCCTTCCCAACATAAAAACAATTTGTTGCCGACCGTTATTTTTAATAGCTTTTTTTTCACGTCCATTAGAATGAACTCCAGAACACGCGGGGCATAAAATGGTCACAAAACATAACAAACTTAAGAACAATAAGAAACTGGGTTTTTCCACCACCAAAACTTGGAGCCTGCAAGAAGAGGGTCTTTCATGTATAATCTTAAAAGGTCTGTCAGAAATTAAAATTATATTGCGCAAGTTCTGGACTTTGGAGAAGTTTAGGAAATTTCTGCTAAAAACACTAAAGATGAAATGTTGGCCCAAATTGGACAGAAATGTCAAAACAAGGCAATAAGGTTACACCCTACAGATGGACTCTGGCCCAACAATTGTACACTTTCATCAAAGGGAAGCAAATGTATGGACTCTAGTGTCTCTCCAGCAGCCAGTTTGAAACAAAACACATGACCATTTCAGACACAAAATATCCCCACGTGTCTATGAATTGATTTCATTTATCCTAAAACACTTGCGTAACCAAGAGGACCTTAACATCATGACTTGAGGTCATTATCTGTTTATATTCCATTTTCCAAGCACTGCTGGGGTGGACTGTAGTCTTGCTAGTCCAAACCAGCGGTGCCTGAAAAACCAACTCTAATCATATGATGCAACGGTCTCAGAAATCTGTACATTTTTGTAAACAGATTATCATAGGAAACATGGCTGTTGTGTTTACTCTTCACTTACGTCAGAATCCAGACTTTGGAGCTCGGCATGGGCCTGGTATAGGATTGTGACGGCATGATAAACTTGGGCATAAATATCACGGTTTGACGCTTTCACTGTGTTATAATTACACGTCTAAAATGGGATATTTTGAAATATCTTTACCTCTAAGAAGTAAGAAAGGACTGTTGAACTGGAACATGAAGTGGAAGATCCATATTCTATGCTGCTTATCCTCATTAGGGTCATATGGATTTCCTATATATAATAAATAATATAAGGATTTTTAAATAAAAAAAAAATAGTCCCTAATGCAGTCACAAGAAAGTGTTTCAAACAGAGTGGGGAAAGAGGACAAAGTGGAGAAAAACTTACCACTTCCACGCAGAATGGGAGGACCTTTTTTTCACTCGATCGCAGTAGCCAGTCTCCATGCAGTCTGAAAGGCAATCTAACGGCATGTCTTGGAACATTACTGATGCCTTGTCACCACAATACTAAATATACGCTAACTTTTCTTTCAGTACTCCGAAAACTCACGTTGTTCACAATGCGGTCTGTATGTGACAGTGCTAATTCCATTAGCCACAGCATCTTGAGATCAACCAGTCACGGTTTCATGCTTACGTAAATTATTCTTGAGAGCAAATACAGTCACCGAAGAAGGTCCAAGAGCTGCTGTAATGTCCGTGTTTCAACATGCAAAACTTTCACATGATTGCATATGCAATGGAATTCTCCCTTCCTGCGGAAAAAAAAGGAGATTTGGTTAAGTGAGGATGTTGAAAGAAGCAAATGTTCAAAGCCTTTCACTTTTTGACATGTGGTGGATTCAAATGCTCAGAACATTCGAACAACGATGACTAGCAGAGAACTTGTAGTGCATGGAAGTAGTAAAGTATCGACAAATGCCAACAAGTTTTATGTAGCAAACTAGACCGCCTGATCAAGTTGAAATTTCCCGCCTGCGTCGTCTGAATTGACTTGCTAGCAAATTAGCAAAATACAACCCGTTAGCCACCTTAGCCGACTACTCAAAACGTGGTTCTCATACACACATGCAGCAAACAAACGTTAAGCGGTAGTTTTCATCCGTAGCTCGGAGTCAGCGTACCAAAAAGACGACGCTTTTGACAGGAAAGACGCCATTTAAGTTAGCTAACTATGCTATGCTAACTATGCTATGCTAACTATGGTAGGCGAGAGAGGAAAGACGGCCACCCTTTATAGGTTTAACCAAGCATTTGACAAACAATAAAATGACAAACTCACCTTTTAAACAAAAATGCTGTTTTAGTCCAACATGGAGGTCCAACGTGGGGCAAACAAATACAGCCAATTCGTTCGTGGGAAGTTTGCACGAAGAGATTTGACCTCATCTGTCCATCGATTCATTGGTCTCTGTTTTTGTATTAATATATTTTTGTAGCTGTTCATTGATGTTAATAATAAACATTTGATATCAAGTATTTACTACATTAGTACTTCACTGTACACGACACACATCATTTGTAATAAATTAATTTTTGACAACAACAAAAGGAGCCACTTGGGAGCCGGAAGAGCCGAGCCAAAAGAAGTGGATCTCTAAAAAAAGAGGAAATTTCCATCACTACAGGGAAAATGAAAGCCAATAAGCACGCACGGGTTGACACGGGGGACTGTGCAGGGGCAGTGTACTGAGCATGTGCAAAACCTGTCAACTATTGTACATCCAAGCTGGCACCGCCGGCATTTCTAAGTTGACTGTACTATTTCATACTTGAAAGGATCCAAATCTTTTTGGCAAAATTTAGTTGCCCTGATGCACAAAAATAAGTTGAAGAAATTAAAAGCAATTATTTTTACAGTGCGGGTTTTCTATGCTCTAGCTATGAAATTATTCCATTCATAAATAGGGAATCCTACTTCTCTTCCAAATTCATTTATCACGGTCAGGACTGGAACCAATTAATTGCGCTAAACCACGGATTACAGTACTAATACATAAAAAGGCATTTTGCCATAAAAACAACCCTAACCCATCTAATACACCTATAGACTTGTCTGACTATAACAAGGTATGACCCGACGCTCCCCATTTACAGCAACACACACGAGCACGCCGACACAATAACAATTCTTATTTATGTCTTATCTCTGTTCGTATCTTAAGTCTTATTTATGTTTTAAAATGCTCCTTTTGTCTACTATAATTGGTAAATACAGTATAATTAGTGTTATTTTATCTCTAGTTCCAATAATATAAAAAAACGCATTTAGAAGGTCGTAAACAGGTTTATGCCCTCACTACAAAAAGATTCAATCTATTAATAAGGAATCCAACTTGGCGGAAATTGACCGATCAAGGTCAGGTGTGGAAGTAATTACCCGCCATGAATGAGAGGTGAGTGTATTTTGTCATAATTATTATTAGACTCATCATTGTCTTCCAGTTGTCCAATGGTCTTACCCCACGCTTAATGGGAGGTCTCACACTCACCAATACATTCACGCTTATAATTAAGACAAGTCAAAAGAAAAGTCAACTCATTCTTCTCCCGTGAGATGACAGATGACAGCCAGAGCGCCTCACCAGGGAGAGTTGGCTCCACCGCCCTGGCCGGCAAGGCTGGCGGGGGGACGGGGCAAAATGACAGCGCAGCAGGCAGGAGTCCTTGAGTAAAACGGCAGCCATTTTTTTGTGTGCGCGCATCCAGTCACAGCATCCCTCCTGCACCCGCCCCCTGGGTGAGCTGGGATCAGCAGTATGAACATTAGAGCTGGCCAACTCTCCAGTCTACTGCGTCAATTAATCTCCAGACAATGAATTTCTTTGTATGCGATCCATTAGAGAGTCACAGATGACACAAAGGCCGCAGGTGCCATGTCCAAAGCTCAAGGTCAGCAGAGCAATCAAGAAATCGTAATCAGCGACATTCGGGTGACGGATCGAGGCTCAGGTCAGGCCCGGTTGGTTAATGGTTGAGTTGCTGCGCAACAAGACAAGCCCCGGGTTTAAATCTGAACGAACTAGTTTGCATGGGTGAATTATAGTGTCGTGTCTGTCTGAGAAGAGATTTATGAGTGATATTCCAAGTGAAATATGTGAATATCGCAGTCTTTACCTGTCTTTCATCTCAAAGATCATATACAGCATACCAATGGCGGCTGCTGGTCATTCATGAAGGGGAAGCTCGTTTTTTTTTCCGCAAACATCATAAATGTGTTTATTTATTTATACTGTTTATCCGTTCCTAGTCGTCGTTACCAAAGACAAAGTCGCTGGGGATCGGTAAAGTCTCCGGATCAGGTCAAAACAACGGGGAGAAAAACTGGGCGGGATGTTTATGCTTTAAGATTGCTGATTCGCTCACGTTACTGTCAGTCAAAAAGGGGTTCCGCCTCAGACAGATCGACCAATCATCACGCAGAAGTCGAGCGTCCCATTGCCCCATAGACTCCCGGTGACGCTCAGCATTCGCCGAGTGGGACAAAACCCAGCATTTATCCAATGACCGTCCAGTTTTTTTGCAGAGGAACAACCTACTCCACGGTTCCCGGAGTCAGTACACGCTCAGCGTGAAAAACAAGTGACTCTGCGGGGGATGAATGATAAGGAAATGGTGTCAGTTACCTGTGATGAGTATCTGATTCTGAACAAAAGAGTCAGTGAAATGTACACACATCAGTACATATTCCACCACTTTCTTTGGACATTTTAGGGCAAGCCGAGCTTCCCTCAGAGGCTTAGAGCAATTGCCACTCATGTCTTTGCATCTTTTCTCTGTCTGAAATACTCAGCAAGGTCTTACATGTCACTTCATGTTAAAATTCCTATTCCCTTATTCTTATTCTTAGTGGTTGCAGCACTACGTGCAACCACTGGCGAAGCGTCTTTCTCAAGGATGCTTGGACTGATCCTCTGGGGAACTTCAAAAGTGGCCTCTGCAGCGGCATTTCAAACAAAAGTCTTAAACCAGCAAAGGAGGGGGGGTTAAAAGTTATTCTGGTTCTCAACACAAGCACAAGGAGATTCTTGGCAAGGCTACAAGTACAGTTGCCGCCCTCGTAGATGGGGGTTGGGGTCTGTGGCACTGTTTTTGGAGAAGCCCGGGCTGGAGGTTTTTTGGGGGATTATCTCCGGGCTATTTTAGTCTTGCAGTTCTCGCCCGGTCGCCCCCGCAGGTGCACAGGAATGCTCCATGTTAGCTAACAATGTTATTTCAGATGGGACCGCTGTTTCTTTCCACTCTGCCTCCCACTTCCAGCAGCACCGATGCACACAACATTGTTCCCAGCAAACTCCGGCCAAAAGCACATCAGCAAAATGTGCTTTGCTTATTGAAGCCTCGTCGGTAAGGCACTCTGTCTTTCCCTGGCTGTGTTTCGTCCTTCAGGTTTCCCCTTGCTGCTCGACCACAATCAAAAAGCCGAGGCACGGTGTTGGCTGTGACCTTTCAAAGTCTGCTGGCTGTCTTTTCAGGTCAGACCTCCAGGTTTACGCACTCCCACAAATTCATGAAAAACTTAGCTACGACAAAAGCAATTTGGCTCTGTTAGATATTCTTATTGCACCTTTAGATTCAGCGTATTAACGCAGTCTAACAGCTTCTCATAGGCCTTCTCGTCACACACACTCGCAACACAGTCAGAGTTGCACAAGACTTACATAGGACTGGCGGGAAAATACTGGGACGAGCGGCAAGTGCACAATAGGTGTTCTTTTCTCTCTCTCTGTTGCACACAAACTTAACTTTCACCTTCCAGGCACACAAACTTAACTTTCACTTTTAGACTTAGGAAAACCTTATTATACGAAAAAATCCCAACACGAACTGGGCTTCGAATATATTTCCGTCCCATTTAATGAAAAAATATCCAAAATACGAAAATGAAAATGGAACGTGACGCCCAGAATTTTGAATGTGCTGCACCGCCATACAAGCTACCCTCTGCTGGGGCGGTAATTCACCCGAGTGATGGATGCCGACCGCCGTAAAACCAAAGCAGAAGAAGAAGCCGCCCTCCCATTGGTTAACTCGGTTATCTACCATCATGCTCGTCCTCCCAAAATCCCTTATGATGGCGTCCCTTTGCTCAGCGTACCGAAACCCTCCTGTCCATTGTTAAACATTAAAATTCAAAAAAATCCTCGTATTTTTAAAAACCGCTAAGAAAATCTAAGGAAAAAAAAAACAGCTTAAGTTTGAAGTCGGATCTTATATCAAAAATGCAGCTAAATGAACCAGGACAGTAATAATGTGATTACAAAAAATGAAAGCAAAGCAAGAGCATTCAATAGCTTCTATAGGAGCCGATCCTTTAACATGCTCAAGGATGTATTCGAAAACACAAGTTTTCGAGCGAGTATCGTGTTGACGGACCAAATTTTCACCAAATCTACAGGAGCGGGTGCGTGACCATGAAACGCGAAACGCCATACACCATCAGCTACGCCGATGAAGGACAGCGCTCCCTTCGTGGGGCGCCCCTCGTCATGTGTCTCAAGCACAAGGCAGACCGGATGGCAGTGCGACAAGGAAAAGGAAAGCTACCACAGTGGACAGGTCCAAGATGGCATCCTTAAACATGTGACAAGATCTGCTACTAGTGAATCCTTTTTGTTACTGGTTCCGGTGTTCATTTAGTGCCGACCTCAACTACCCTTGCAACGTGTCATAGGAAGGGACGCTGCTTGCAAGCCTGGCAACTGCTTGGGGGCCCCAGCCCAGGTAGGGTAGGGGGGCCTTTGTGGGCGAACAAACTTTGAACTTCTACAGCTGCGGTGCAAAGCCAAGGGTCCCCCCTTGTGACTTTTTGCGTCTGCATATCTCATTGAAATTGACTAAAATTCTGCAAGGCTCCAATCGCCTTCATGGGTTTTCACTTGAGGAATTTCTGCCCTTTTCAAATGTTTGCGTTTTCCGGCTCTAAAAGGCCGTTGCCATGACGTTTTGTCATCATCAGCCAAAAGGACAAGTTTTTTGTAGCCTTTTTTTTTTACCCAGCAGTCATTCATCCAAGAAGAGGCTGTGTTCATGCCGGCTGTCTCGCGAAACGGCCCGAAGTGAGCGCGGCGGTCGCCTTTGACCCGGCAACACATTAGCCGGTGCCTTTGTGAGGTTACATAAAAGACTATATGATGACGGCTGATTTTCAAGCAACAGATGATTGTCGGGGGGTTTCTCATTCCTCTCCGGGAGTCGGGCGACCACGATAAAAGTGTCAGCCTGACGAGGATTTCAAAAATGAACCCGCACACTGCACACTCATTAACCGAGCGCCTTGGAATCAGCCAATTAATGAGGCTGTTTACTTTTCCTCTTCGCGGTGACCTGTCCTTGTACAAACACAAAAGCACGTTAGTCTCACTGGAGCCGGCCCATTTTCTAGGTAGACCGCAGTGTGCGATTACCGCGGGTCAAAGCCTAAAGTCCAGCTTTTCCAAACAATGCAACATTCCTCCCGCTGTCTCTCGGCTCGCTCCACTCCCTCAAGGAAACGTCAACATCAACACCGGGATGTTTTCTATAGCGCCATCCAAGGACGGCAGATAGTGGGAATACTCACCACTGCATTGCTTGCTGGTTTAAGGGCAAATTATAGTGGGTGGAAGACTGTTCTTTTGATTTTTCCACCCAGTGCACACTTCACACAGGTCTGTGCAAGGAGTGCTCACAGCATATAGGCATGTAAAATGTATATATATGCTGCATTTGAAAATAAAAGTGACATTTTGGGCATTTCTCAATCATATATTGCTGGGGTTGCGGTCTGCTGTCCTGATATTTTACCAAGAATCCCGAACTGGAAGGACAGACAAAGGACGGACTGACCGCTGGTCTGCTCACGGTGCTCCGGACTCGTGGTGTCGGTGTCCACTATGCGCCGGCACTGGCCCTGGCCCTGCACCAGTTGCTCCAGGGGAAGCTCCGAGCCGGGCGTCGGGTAGCATCGCAAGCCAGCCGCGCACCTCGGAGTGTACACGCCGCACCCCTCGCCCTCCTGCCGGGCGCACGCCGGGCAGCACCCGCAGCCCGGCTCGCGCACAATCTCCACGCAAGGCTCGCTGGGCACCGGGCAGAGCTCCTGGCGCTCCACGGTGCACGCCGGGCAGCGGAACACCATCTCGGCGAGCGAGGCGCCGGCGAGGGACGCGGTGAGGACCAGCAGGCTGTGGATCTTGAGCATTGCTGTGAGGTTTGGGGTCATCATCATGGACCGGTGGAAAGCGTTCCCAAGTTTTTAAAAAAAAAACGTGCACCAGAACAGGTGAAGCCCCGGGGTAGAGTGGTCTGCTGGGTCCTACAGTTCCTGGATTTGCGCTCAGGGCCAAGCTTGTGTCATCCTGCAGGAAAAGCTTACATAATTTGACACAAACCCCAACAGCTTCCTTGGCTTTAATCCGTATAGTGCCCAACAAAATATACTCTGTGTGGAGGGGAAATGTTTTCATACTTTGAATCTACACACTTGCATTTATTATTATTATTATTATTATTATTATTATTTACTGTTATTTTCAAGAATGCCTTTCAATAAAGAGGCAATCAGCTCTGTGCAAAGTATTACTTACAGCAGGGGTATTCAGAGTCCGGCCCAGAGGCCATTTGCGGCTCGCTGGTCACTTTTGATTTAAAAAATTAAATGAAAACAACTTTTGCTTGAGGAAGTTAAAATACTGAACGTGACCTCTTTTTTCACTTGATCCTGCTGGATGTCAATCAAGTATAATTTGAATGTAAATATTCAACTGGAGGTCCTTTATTGACAACTGCTCCCCGAAGGAAGGTGATGCCCGTGTGAGAGCCTCAAAACAGTGCGCTACACATGGCATTTCACTTTTTAGGATGTCAAACTATTTTGGATTGTGTTTTTGTTTGTGTTTGATCAACAAAACGGTAAAAGAATCTAAAAGTAGCCCCCCAGATTCTTCCGTTTTTTTGGTACGCCCGCCCTTGGCGGAGGAACTTTGAACACCTCCGCCTTCCGTGGAAACCCACAACTGAATGAAAAGTCGCCGTTGACTACAGTAATGCTACTGTAAGTTTCCGATCGATCAGTAAGGCCAAGGCTGGAGGCTAACAAGCGTCTATTAAGCTTGTCCAGACTAATTGTGTTTACCCGAGGGCTCAGCGTACGTCAGGCATCTGTCATCTTAATTGGATGGAATAGCAGACATTAATGTAAACCAGGGGTCTCAGCTAAAATGAAAGGAAAGGTGTACAAAACTGTGGTGAGACCAGCCATGTATTTTGGTTTAGACGCAGTGCCGCTGAGGAAAAGACAGGGCACAGAGCTGGAGGTAGCAGAGATGAAGATGCTGAGATTCTCTTTGGGTGTGACCAGGATGGACAGGATCAGGAATGAGCACATCAGAGGGACAGCACATGTTAGAGGTTTTGGAGATAAAGTCAGAGAGGCCAGCCAGACTGAGATGGTTGGGACATGTCCAGAGGTCAGATAGTGAATATGTTGGTAGAAGGATGCTGAGTTTTGAAGCCTAGAGGAAGACCAAAGAGGAGGTTTATGGATGTCGTGAAAGAGGACATGAAGGTAGTTGGTGAAGGGTTAGCCGAAAGGAAAAGAAGAAGAAGAAAGGGTGTCCAACACAACTTTCCTGGGGGGGCGCAAAGTACTACTACTAGTTAAGGGTAATAAACAACAACTGTTAACTGCCGCAAGTCATGCCGGGAGTGCTTCCGGCTACCCGGCATGCCTTGCGGCACTTGTTTTGTAGAGTCAACTTAGTTATAAATGCATTTATTTGTCACAACTACTACATTCTCCATGATTTTTTTAAATGACATAATATGGGGGAATCCGTCCAGTTGTGACCTAGGCTTTACCTGTTCATAGTTAGTGTTCTCTCCGGTGACGCCCACTCCTGGTTTTTCACTGTGGGATTCAAAACTGCTATAATATAACTACATGTTCTATATGCTATACATAAATATAGCTTACCCAGGGTGTCTGGGCTGCATGGCGGCTCACAAAATACTGTCCTGCAGGCCTGTGGGTCACAAGTTTACTTACTTGTTTGCGTTATCCTAACCTTGAACACAATAATACACATATTTTTGTTGTATCAGTAAAAAGAGCATTATCACCTCTGACAAGGTGAACTTGGCTTATGATTACTAAGCCAAAACACTGTACTGTATTCAAACATGTACAGTAACGGATATCTTTTTGCAATTTTTTGCTTCATATTTGAGCATGAATGAGGGCCCTGTTCAGGGTCTGGCTTTGACTTCACCTAATTAAGACTCAGTGCTTGGACTGCTGATTGGATAAATAGAGGGCATGGGTCAGGGAGTTGGAAAAACAAACTAGCAGCTGATTAGCGGGGCAGCGTAAAATGGAGTTACACATACACCCGATCGGGGGTGCCCAAACTTTGTTTTTTTTTTCCACTGAGGGCCACATGCAGAAACACGCTGATGCGTTTTGTGCATTAATGATGCAAAAAAGCAATCCGTTGTAGGTAGGCGGCCTATCTTAATCAATCGACACATTAGATTGGTGTTATAGTGGGCAAAGCAAATGAGTGTAATATACTAATCATTTATCTATTTTAAAATTTAAATTGAGTCCTTGGACACAGGAGGGCATTGGGGGCAAAAATCCAAAGGATTTGAATGACATTTTAATGAGACCTTGCTTTTTTTTTTAGTTTTATCTTCAGTTTGCTCAAACAAATTCATGTAATAAAAGGGAAATTAGGGGAATCAATGTATTACTTTGCTGTTACATTATCTTATTTAGTCATCGATCATCATTCAATGACCGTGAAAGGAGAAAAAGTAAAAAAAATATAGGTATCCGTTGTGGTATTGGCAATAGTGGTCTTGTATTCACTTGGTATCGGATCGATACCAATATCGCCTATGTGCCGTTGGAAGTGAGATGACGTTTAATTTGTGCTCAAGTGCGCCATTCGGCGTTCATGGGTTGCATTGACGACTACATTGAATATACTGGTCGACTTTTTAAAGGCCTGTATTTGGCTTTAAAGTGTCTTTGTAGCTGGACTGTTTCCGTCGACCTACATAAAGTTGCTTCAAAATGCCGCTATTTTGATACGTCACGGCCACCGTAGGACACAGAATACTTCCGGGTCACGTGGTACGAATGTTGACAAGTCTCGCGGTGCGGTGAAATTTGAGCCGTTACGCGACCTCAACGTCGCTTGTTCTTGTTTAAAAAGGGCTCTTTAATGGCCTTTTAGACCACATGCTGGCTCGGATGTCAACGCGCAGGCGCGGCGGGTCTCGTTTGTTTTTAGCTAGCGAAGTGTAGCGCCAGCTAACTGTAGCGCAGGTGGGGATCTCGTTCCTTTCGCGGAAAATGGCGTCTAACAGCGGCCGGTCCGCGCTTGTGTTGTCGTTTCAAAGCAGAAGCGCGCCGCTGACTGCAGGAGACGCAGCAGGACGTTGCTGAAGCCGGCCGAGCATGGCTCGGACTTCCGGTGGTCCGTCATCGCTTGTCGGCAGTCTGGCAACACTCCTCCGAAATGACGGTGAGTCGTGCAAAACCACAGCACCCTGCTCGCGTGTCTTGCTCAAAGGCACTGACGCGCAGGGTGGAAAGTGGCAGCCTGTCATGTTGCTTCGCATGTCCTTCCCTGCGAGAAGAACCCACATAGTCAAGCGTCGGCACCCCATCCCCAGGTGACTTGGTGCTTGACGGCAGCAGCACGCTGACCCTGCCGGCGGCGAGCTTGCAGCAGCTGAACCAGCTCTTTGAGCAACATTTGCTGTCCAGGCATCCGCAGCACAGCTTCATGGCGCTGCCTTCCCACCCTGCCGACACCGCGTCCCTGCTGCAGCTTCAGTTCCTCTTTGACATCCTCCAGAAGACAATCTCCTTGAAGGCAAGTAGAGCAATGGTGTGGTTTGTGTGTGCGTTTGTTCTAACAACGTGCGTTTTGCAGCTGATCAACCCACCAAGCAGGAGGCTGCAGTCTGTGGTGAAACTTCTCCCTTTCAAGTCTTTAAAGTGTTTGGAGGTACAAATACTACCATTTTTATTTCCTTCGCGTCTTGTCAATGCGAGTACAGTAGGCTGAGGATATAGAAAATGAATGAATGAATGAATACAGCCTATTATTTGCATGAACATTCATATCTCGACGCCTTTTTGCCTAAATTGAGCGTTTTCATGCATCAAAAGGAGTAGGGATGCCAATAAATACCTGTGGCTTGTACTATGGTAGCTTGTAGTGATGACCACATGCAGTGGAGTGTCTTGGGTAGCATCCCCCCCTCCCACTTACCTGCACACTGCACAGGCATGCCCAAAACAAAAACCAACATGTCTGCCGCGAGGAACCTACCAACTGCAGGGGTGCTGGCAAAAATGATGGGGGAAAAAAGTATTTTTATTAGTAATTCTTTTAGTTATCAACAATATTTTGATAATATAGTTGATAGTATTCGCGGATACAAGCGGCGGAAATGAGTTTCCTCCGTAGGGTGGCTAGACTCACCCTAAGAGATAGGCTGAGGAGCTCGGCCATTCGGGAGGAGCTCAGAGTAGAGCCGCTGCTCCTTCACATGGAGAGGAGCCAGTTGAGGTGGCTCGGGAATCTAGTCCGGATGCCTCCCGGGCGCCTCCCCGGTGAGGTGTTTCGGGCATGCCCAGTCGGGAGAAGGCCCCCGGGAAGACCTAGGACACGCTGGAGGGACTATGTCTCACAGTTGGCCTGGGAACTCCTTGGTGTCCTCCCGGTGGAGCTGGAAGAGGTCGCCGGGGACCGGGAAGTCTGGACTTCCCTACTGAAACTGCTGCCACCGCGACCCAACCCCGGATAAGCCGAGGAAAATGGATGGATGGACAATATTTGGGGGCTCCCTGGCAGTCAGGGGACTTGGGGGTTGTGCTGACTTTTCAGCTTCATAGGGCACCCCTGACCAATAACACCATCATGCATTCATAAAAAAATGCATAATTAATCTGTTTGACGGCCGCACGGTGGTCGAGGGGTTAGCGCGTTGGCCACGCAGTCAGGAGTTCTGGAACACCTGGGTTCGTTGGGCATCTGTGTGTGGAGTCTGTCATATCCTCCCTGTGCGTGCGTGGGGTTTCTCCGGGTACTCCTCCCACTTTGAATGTTTGTTTGTCTATATGTGCCCTTTGATTGACTGGCGACCAGTCCAGGGTGTACCCCGCCTCTCGCCCAAAGCCAGCTGGGATAGGCTCCAGCATACCCGCGACCCCAAGGAGGATAAGCGGCATAGAAAGTGAATGAATGAATGAATCTATTTGACTGGTATTCCAAACTGGTCACTCGGTGTCAGTAATGCTACACTGATTAGAGTACTCCATACAGTTTTGTGCAGAACAGGAAGTAAAAAAAAAAAACAACCAAAAAAACAAAACAGCAACAACAAAAAAAAAACTCTATCAATGCTAACATTATACTTTATTTATGTAATTATGTCCCCCATATTGGAAATAAGAGTGTAAAGGTGAGTATAGGGGTGTTATGTCATGTCTAGAAAGCGTTAATAACGTTGCAAACTGCATTTAAAAGGTGATGAACAGGTTTCCCGTGTTCTAAATGTGAATACATTCAATGTAGAAATAATACATCTTCTGAATGAAGAAAGTATAATGACTTCTGCACCTGCTAAGTTCAGTTATCAGGGCTGGTTGCAGAACCAATTAACCGCGATGGCTACGAGGGATCAGTGTATTAATAATGAATTCTCATTTGTTTACCGCGAGAGCTTGCTCTCTGTGTAGCTGTACGGAGCCGCTCTTTTCGCATTAGAATTGCGCTTCGTTTTACTATTATTGAATATAAATTGAAAGTAAATGTCTGCCCTTTTTCCCTGTTTCTCTGCAGCTGAAGCACATTCCCCCGCACTGTCTGGAGGGGCTCAGAGGAGTGTACTCCCAGTTGGAGGTTTTCATCTGCTCAAAGAGCCTGAGCTCCCTGGAGGTAAAAGCGGCGTCTTTGTCACCGCGTTCGACAGTTTGAGAGCCTGGTGACTGCATGGTGGTCTTTTTTCCCCCTGCAGGAGCTGCTCTCCCTGTGCGGAGGTGACCTCAGCTCCGCGCTGCCCTGGCTGGAGCTGCACACCCTCAACTTCAGCTACAATTTCATCATCTGCCTCGACCATTCCCTAGTGAGACAAACCACCAAGAAATAGTCTTGGCTTATGAGGTTTCCTGACAGCTCACGCAGCTTCTTCTGTCTTAGAGTCTCTTGAACGTTCTCAAGTCTTTGGATCTAAGCCACAACAAGATTCAGGAGTGCGCTGAATTTCTAAAGGTTGTATATCTGCACTTCCTCGCCCGCCTCTGTTCCGATTTTTTAACTTCATTTTCCGTCGCCCTGTCCCCTTTGGCGTAGCCTTTGAGTGAACTGGTGCACCTGAATCTGGGCTACAACTGCCTGCAGAGGGCGCCAACACTTAGCCTAAGCGCCAGAGTCAAACTCCTCACTCTCATCCTCAGGAACAATGAACTGGAGACTATTAACGGTACGCAGACCAGTGACCGAAAGGCACATTTACTTATGCACTCTGTAACGGTGTTTATGTCGTAGGTGTGGAGCAGTTGGCATCGCTCCAGCGCTTGGACCTGGCTTATAATCTTCTGCTGGAGCATTCTCAGCTGGCTCCTCTGTCCTTGCTTCACTGCCTCAACACAGTGAGGACACACACACACGCATCCACCCATGCAGAGACCGAGATCAGTATTTAACCTGCAACAATGTCCTCTCACACAGCTGAACCTGGAGGGGAACCCGCTGTTCTTCCGGAAGACCCACCGCACTTGCACTGTCCGCCACCTTTCCCCAAAGGCTGTCAGCCTCAGAGTGGGTTAAAAACAAACGTTTGACGGTTGTGATGTTATAACTGAGAGGATTAAGTGTCCTTTCTTTTAACAGTTTAAACTCGATGGCGTCCCGCTTTCCTCCTCGGAGTTGTCTGTAAGTTGTCTTCTTGGAAAATGTGCGCGAAGAGCCACAAGGTCTAAAGCGAGGCCGCTCCTTTTCCGCAGGTTCTGCCGAAAGGAGGACAACCGGTTGTCCATGTGCAGTCGTCTTCTCTCACGCGGTCAATGTCGGAACGCAGTCACCCGGACGCGTCAAGCGGCGCCGGGGAGCTCAGTGACAGCCTGTCGGTCGAGGAGGCGGGAGTCCCTCGCAGTCGCAGGAAGAAGTCCAGGGTAGGAAGGACAATGTTGACCCAAGGCGGTGTTGATGTTGATTTTTTACTCTGTGTGCAGAGCAAGGTGAAAGTGCGGAGAGCGAGTATCTCTGAGCCCAGTGATACGGACAACCAGGCCAGGGCCGTGTCTTCATCACAGGGTGGGTAAAAAAGTGCCTGAAATTTTCCACTGGTCACTGAGTTGTTATTTATTTTAATTAACTTTTATATTCATTTCTTTATGTTTTTCGGGTATACTTATTGGAATTTTCCCATCCCCCGCCACCTTATACTTTGAATTTTGGGATTTTACCGTCTTTTCAAGAATGTTAATTGATAAATCATGCTTTTTTTGTGGCTGAATTCACCTTATTTGTAAAAAAAAAAAAAAAATCCGTATTGAAGCAAATAGAACTACAATACAAATATAAGGCATTCAGAAGTCACATTCAAGGGCGTCATGATATGTAGTATTGTACATTGATCACTAGGTGTCAGTAATGTTACTGTAATAATTGGTGAGACACACAAGCACCAGACTCAATCAACAGATTACGGTTTCATTGCTGGAGGGCTTTCACTACAGGCACAATAATCCCTAACGTGGGCTAATGTTTTAGCCACGACCCACACCAAGCTAAATCTTAACTATGAAGCGTCGAAATCACTTCCTTTTCACCCCCCCATGCCGTTGCCCTTGCACCAGGACACTTTAACAGCAACACACGCGCGCGCCATTTATATCTTAAATGTCGTATTTTTATTTATCATGTCTACTAAACGGGATAATACTAGCGTAAAGGTGGCTATAGGGGTGTTATTTCATGTCTAAAGGCCTCTAATAGTGTTAAAAAACGTAAACCAGTTTTGTATGCTATGAATATATTTATATATCATAAATATTTTTTTACTACTATACTATTAGGACTTTGCGTAAACGAGGGTTTACTCGACTCCATCTTTTGTAACCGTAGTAACACAATCTAATATAGCTAAAGAGTTACTATAACAAGGAATCAATGAAGTCTTAAAAAGTATTACAATTTAAGGCCTTAAAGTGTCTAAAATCTTTTTTAAAGTCTCATAAAATGTCTTAAATGCCCATCCATCCATCCATTTTCCTCCGCTTATCCGGGTCCGGGTCGCGAGGGCAGCAGATTCAGTAGGGAAGTCCAGACTTCCCGGTCCCCAGCGACCTCTTCCAGCTCCATCGGGAGGACACCAAGGCGTTCCCAGGCCAGCTGTGAGACATAGTCCCTCTAGCGTGTCCTAGATCTTCCCGGGGGCCTTCTCCCGACTGGGCATGCCCGAAACACCTCACCAGGGAGGCGCCCGGGAGGCATCCGGACTAGATGCCCGAGCCACCTCAACTGGCTCCTCTCGATGTGAAGGAGCAGCGGCTCTACTCTGAGCTCCTCCCGGATGGCCGAGCTCCTCACCCTATCTCTTAGGGTGAGTCCAGCCACCCTACGAAGGAAACTCATTTCCGCCGCTTGTATCCGCGATCTCATTCTTTCGGTCATGACCCATAACTCATGACCATAGGTGAGGGTGGGAACGTAGATCGATCGGTAAACAGAGAGCTTTGCCTTCCGGCTCAGCTCTCTCTTCACCACGACGGTCCGGTACAGCGACCGCATTACTGCAGATGCTGCACCGATCCGTCTGTCGATCTCACGCTCCAACCTTCCCTCACTCGTGAACAAGAACCCGAGATACTTGAACTCCTCCACCTGAGGCAAGACCTCACTCCCAACCCGGAGGGTACAGTCCACCCGTTTCCGACTGAGAACCATGGCCTCGGATTTGGAGGTGCTGAGTCTCATCCCAGAAGCTTCACACTCAGCTGCAAACCGCTCCAGTAAACGCTGAAGGTCACAGCCTGATGAGGCCATAAGGACCACATCGTCTGCAAATAGCAGAGACGAGATCCTAAGGTCACCAAGCTGGACTCCCTCAACACCTTGACTGCGCCTAGAAATTCTGTCCATGAAGATTATGAACAGAATCGGTGACAAAGGGCAGCCTTGGCGGAGGCCAACGTTCACCGGAAACAAGCTCGACTTACTGCTGGCAATGCGAACCAGGCTCCTGCTTCGATTGTACAAGGACCGAATGGCACGTAGAAGCGGACCATCAATCCCGTACTCCCGGAGCACCCCCCACAGGACACCACGAGGGACACGGTCGAATGCCTTTTCCAGGTCTACAAAGCACATGTAGACTGGTTGGGCAAACTCCCACATACCCTCGAGTACCCTTGCAAGGGTGTAGAGCTGGTCCAGTGTTCCGCGACCGGGACGAAAACCACATTGCAGCTCCTCTAACCGAGGTTCGACTAACGGTCGTACCCTTCTCTCCAGCACCCTGGAGTAGACTTTCCCAGGAAGGCTGAGGAGTGTGATCCCCCTATAGTTGGAACACACCCTCCGGTCACCCTTTTTAAAAATGGGGACCACCACCCCGGTCTGCCAGTCCAGAGGTACTGTTCCTGACTTCCATGCAATGTTGTAGAGGCGTGTCAACCAACACAGTCCTCCAACATCCAGAGCCTTGAGAAATTCTGAGCGGAACTCGTCTACCCCCGGAGCCTTGCCACTGGGGAGTGATTTGACTACCCCAATTACCTCAGCCACGGTGATAGAACTGTCCACGTACGTATCCTCAGACTCTGCTTCCTCTATGGAAGGCATGTCAGTGGGATTGAGAAGGGCCTCGAAGTATTCCTTCCACCGACCAACTATATCCACAGTCGTGGTCAGCAAGCCCCCGTCCGCACTGTAAACAGTGTGAACTGGGGGCTGCTTCCCCTTTCTGAGGTGTCGGACGGTTTGCCAGAACCTCTTCGAGGCCGACCGAAAGTCGTGCTCCATAGCCTCACCGAACTCCTCCCACACCCGAGTTTTTGCCTCGACCACCGCCGAAGCCGCGTGCCGCTTGGCCTGCCGGTACCTGTCAGCTGCTTCGGGAGTCCCGCAAGCCATCCATGCTCGATAGGACTCCTTTTTCAGCTTGACGGCAGCCCTAACCCCCGGTGTCCACCATCGGGTTCGGGGCTTGCCACCACGACTGGCACCGACCACCTTGCGGCCGCAACTACAACTGGCTGCCTCAGCAATAGAGGCACGGAATACGGCCCATTCGGACTCAATATCCCGGTCCTCCCTCGAGATGCAGGCGAAGCTCTGCCGGAGATGAGAGTTGAAGACTCGACGAACGGGAGACTCTGCCAGACGTTCCCAGCACACCCTCACTACGCGTTTGGGTCTGCCAGGTCTGTCCGGCATCCTTCCCCGCCATCTAATCCAACTCATCACCAGGTGGTGGTCAGTTGACAGCTCAGCCCCTCTCTTCACCCGCGTGTCCAGAACATACGGACGCAGGTCTGATGATACGACCACAAAGTCGATCATAGACCTGCGACCTAGGGTGTCCTGGTGCCAAGTGCACTTATGGGCATCCTTATGTTCGAACATGGTGTTCGTTATGGACAAACTGTAATTCGCACAGAAGTCCAGCAACAACACACCGCACGGGTTCAGGTCAGGGAGGCCGTTCCTCCCAACCACGCCCCTCCAAGTCACACTGTCATTGCCCACATGGGCGTTGAAGTCTCCCAGCAGAACTATGGAGTCACCAGCTGGGGTGCTCTCCAGAACCCCTCTGATAGACTCCAAGAAGGCTGGGTACTCTGAACTGCCGTTCGGCGCATACACACAAACCACAGTCAGGAACATTTCCCCAGCCCTAAGGCGTAGGGAAATAACCCTCTCGTTTACTGGGGATGACTCCAACACAGAGGCACGAAGCCGGGGGGCTAACAATAAGCCCACACCAGCTCGCCACCTCTCCCCTGCAGCAACTCCAGAGAAGAACAAGGTCTAGCCCCTCTCAAGGAATTTGGTTCCAGATCCCAAACTGTGGGTTGAGGTGATTCCGATTATATCAAATCGGAATCTCTCCGCCTCTTCCACAAGCTCGGGCTCCTTCCCCACCAGAGAAGTGACCATCCATGTCCCAAGAACCAGATTTGGCCGCCGAAGACCAGGTTGCCCGGACACCCGCCCTCGACCACTGCCCAAATCACACAGCACCGGACCCTTATGCTTGCCCCTGCAGGTGGTGGGTCTGCAGGGGGGTTTCTTAAATGCAATTTTAAAATGTCTTACAATTGTATTTATATTTCTATTATTTAAAACAAATACACAAACTTCAGTCTCCCTTTTAAATGTTCAGATTTTTGGGGATGCTATAACATAAAGTAAATACAAAATGCAACTGAAGTCAGAATTTACTGAGCACTACCAACTAGGACCTGTTGCCAGTGAGGGGCTGCCCTCTAGCAACACCACCACTCTTGCCCAAGTGTCCTATGCTGTGCATTGAAAGAGACAAGATTTTGGAGGTCTTTTGCAAGAAGGTGGATGATCCCCTGCAGCCGAGCCTCCACTTCTCTTCCCTAATCTGGTTATTTTATTGGCTGAGTGTCCTATACTGTGCATTACATAACGTATAATGTTGAGAATCTCTAAATGTGAAGACAAAGAGCAACTTATTATTCATCATAATTTCTTTGTTAGAAGGCTTTTAGATTGAATTAGCAAACCATTTCCACAAAACAATGTGAAGAGTTGGTGCCTGGGCCACCAACGAAGTCGGTACAGAAGAATAATGAACTAGTCTTTGGACCGTGTATTTACAGTCATCGCCAGTCAGTTCCCTTTTTTTTCCTTTCCATGTGTGTCTCCCATCTAGTCATTGGCCTCCCACACCAAAAGGAGATTGAGCGCATGTCCAGCTTCAGAGATCAGCTTGGAGAGGACTGGCTCCGGTACCAACACCACCTAGACGCAGCACCGCCCACCGCCACCGGTGCTCACGGCCCGCAGACCCCCGTGATACCTCGGTATCCGGAGGTCCTTCCTCCACCGCTTCTCTCATCAGAGCCAAGAGCGCCTGAGATGGACGCAGAGCTGGAGACGGAGTCCACATTGCAGTGGCCCAGTCAGAGCACTCGGCATACCGAGTCCACGTTAGAAGACGTAGCGGTGGACGGTCAGCTGGAAGGCCTGGACTCAGCGAGAGAGGAGAGAGGGGATACCAGGGAGGAGGAAGATGATGAAGATCTGGGAGGTAATTGTTTTTAAAAGAAGTCTTTATGTTGTTGTTGTCCTGGCATTGTCTATGCTCTGCAGTGGACCAGTGTCTGCCGCTTCTTGTGGGTGTCTTATCTGACAATGAAGAGAACAATGAAAGCCCGGATGAGGATAAGAGGAGCAGGCAGGTCTTCCTGCGTGTCAAACAGGGCCTTTTGCTGGAAGTGGATGTGCAGTCCGGCCAGGAGAGATGTCGCCTGGAGCTACACTGTCTCACCCATGTGGAAGCCACAACAGCAGCTTGGGCCGACGGGGTGAGGAGTGCGCCTTTGCCGCTCTTGAGCCCACAATGCACAGGATTGTATAAATTCAACATGTATAAATTCATTGGATAAAACATATTTTCCTCAGGCGACAGAAGGGACGTTTCCAGCAGTGGAGGTCCGTTTCGACTCCATCAAGAAGGAGAAGAGGCGGAGACTTTATGTGCTTCTGGATGACGACCCACAGCAGGCACTTCAGGTTATTACAACCTGTGACATCACCATACACCAGTGGTCCCCAAAGTTATTACACTCACCTTGTAATTACATTTTATTATACGCTTACATTATTAGCGCCCTCAAGACATGAAATAACACCCCTGTATTCACCTTTATTCTCGTATTATCCAATATAGGACACGTAATAAGAGAAACAAAAACATTTAAGACATAAGTACGCCACACACGTGTGTGTTGCTGTAAAAGTGTTCCGTTTTTAGTGCAACGGCGTGGGGCTGCAGGCAGGAAGTGATGTCGAGGGTTCAGAGGTGACTTTTATCTTGGCGTGGGTTACGGCTAAAACATTAACCCATGTTAAGAATTATTATAGTAACTTGAACTATTGAACAAAATAAGTACATTAAAGTAATTTATTACTTAATTAATTGAGGGACTCATCAACAATGATTAATAATTAATATTATGGTAATTGCAGGTTAAAATTTTGTGTTTTGCATGTCATGTTTTGATAACATTTCACTGGAGCACTATCCAGCCATCCATATCCTCATTGCTGGAGCCTATCCCACCTGACTTGGGGCGAAAGGTGTGGTCGGGGGGGGGGTCTGGGGGGTACACCCTGGCCTGGTTGCCAGCCAATCGCAGGGCACATGCTGTATAGATAAACAACCATTCACACTCACATTCATACCTGTGCACAATTTAGAGTTTACAATTGTTGCCAATTGTTTTGTTGTCTCTCTTGCTTTCCTACAACCTCCTTGACCAGGATCTCAGTGACGTGCTGTCGCTTGTGGTGGAGGCCAATCGCCGCCACGACACGGAGCTCATCCCCAGCCGTCATCACTTGCAGTGCCTCCGCTGCGGGTCAGAGTTCACCGAGCCTGAAGGCGGAGCAAGGAAGGAGAGGACAGGGCTCCCGTTGCTGCCGGACGGTGTGGACGTGCGGGAGATGGAAGAGATGACGGAATGTGACGCGGGCGCCGAAGGTGAGCGTGATGGCGGCACAAAAGGCGGCGAGTCACCTCCTCACTTTCTGACGCATGCTGCCTTTTGGTGTGTTTTGAAGTGGAACGTGGAAAACTCATCCCCTGGCTCGTTTGTGAAGAAAACCACCGTCTTGCGATTTCCATCAAGGCTGTGGTTTCCTTTTTAGAGGGATGTTCTAGATGTTTGATCTCCCTCAGTAATCTCCTATCTTCATAATCAGCAGCAGACAGATAACAGCGCTGCTAGGAGCCACGTTTCAGTGAGTTGGCCAAAGCTGACATTAGAGACGTGCACGGACATGCACACGTAAAGCCTTGGCTCTGGTGTACACATGTCTTGAAGATTGCTCAGAACCAGCTGTGATTAGCTCACTTAAAAACACACAACCTCGCCCGAAGGTTTAAAGCAAAAGCGGGTGTTTTCTCCAGGTACTCATGGTTTCTCTTGTATAAAAAACATGTTTATATTCCTTGACAACTCTTTTACCCGTAGGTGCCAATGGTTGGGAATGTTTTTATTTATTTGCAGGAAACTCTCATCGCTGTCTGGAATGTGGAAGTGATCATGTGGTCCAACGAGTGGGCCAGTCATTTCCTTACAGCAGTACACCAGTCCAGCACCCATCAAGGGCAGGCTCCAAAGAAGACATTAAGGTTTTGTACATCACTGGAAAATTTTCTTCCCCCTCCTCTAATACGCTTTCAAAAAGTAGTCGACTGCTCACTTGTGCTGTCTGGCAGGCGGATGCCCGTATTAGAAGCAGTCCTGCCCCAGAAGAAACTGCCACTGAGGAAGTCGGGGCAGACCCCTGCTCCCTCTCCTATTATGCTGACAGTCAAAGCAAGGAGGATCTGGCTGGGAGCTACTGCTATACCGCCATCTCTTCCACGCCGCCTGGCATCCAGCCTGCAGGAAGATCCAATTCAGCCGGTGTGTGCTGCATACTGTACTCGTCCATATATAGCTACGTCCTGCTTCCTGCTTTACGGAGGATAACAAACAAGACTGGCGGTGCCATTGTGCCAATTTAGTGTCTCAGTGTCCACACTTTTCTCCAAATACTCGTTAAAATGAAAGCAATCGGTTCGGCTTTGGACCACCACGTCGAAATTGGTTTTGTATATTTTGTAGCTTTCTCAGATGTTTACAAATTGTGATCTGATTAATTGAAGGTGAAAGGTGAAAACACAAACAGCACAAACAGGTTTTAATGTACTCCAATGTCACATCCCCCTCCGTGAATCACCACTTTATTGTGGTGGAGGGGTTTGGGTGCCCGAGTGATCCTGGGAGCTATGTTGTCGGGGGCTTTATTTCCCTAGTAGGGTCTCCCAAGGCAAACAGGTTCTAGGTGTTGGGCCAGACTAAGAGCGATTCAGAAGACCCTAATGAAGAAGAGCAAGAGGAGTGACCGCACCTCGCCCGAACGTGGGATACCGGGGCCTCACCCTGGAACCAGGCCTGGGGGAGAGGCTCGCAGGCGAGCGTCTGGGGGCCAGGCCTTCACCCATGGGGCCTGGCCCGGCCCAGCCCGAAGAAGCCACACGGGAACTCCCCCCTGCAGACCCACCACCTGCAGGGGCAAGCATAAAGGTCCAATGCAATGCAATTTGTGAAGTGGTCGAGGGCGGGTGTCTGGGCGACCTGGTCCTCGGCAGCCAAATCTGGTTCTTGGGACATGGAATGTCACTTCTCTGGTGGGGAAGGAGCCCAAGCTTGTGGAAGAGGTGGAGACATTCCGACTAGATATGGTCGTACTCACCTCAACCCACAGTTTGGGCTCTGGAACCAAAATCCTTGAGAGGGGCTGGACCTTGGTCTTCTCTGGAGTTGCTGCAGGGGAGAGGCGGCGAGCTTGGTGTGGGCTTATTATTAGCCCCCCGGCTTGGTGCCTCTGTGCTGGAGTCATCCCCAGTGCGAATCACAGTTTGTCCATAACAAACACCATGTTCGAACATAAGGATGCCCATAAGTGCACTTGGAACCAGGACACTTTAGGTCGCAGGTCTATGATCAACTTTGTGGTCGTATCATCAGACCTGTATCCGCATGTTCTGGACACGCGGGTGAAGAGAGGAGCAGAGCTGTCAACTGACCACCACCTGGTGATGAGTTGGATCAGATGGCGGGGAAGGATGCCGGACAGACCTGGTAGACCCAAACGTGTAGTGAGGGTGTGCTGGGAACGTCTGGCAGAGTCTCCCGTTCATCGAGTCTTCAACTCTCATCTCCGGCAGAGCTTCGCCTGCATCTCGAGGGAGGACCGGGATATTGAGTCCGAATGGGCCGTATTCCGTGCCTCTATTGCTGAGGCAGCCAGTTGTGGTTGCGGCCGCAAGGTGGTCGGTGCCAGTCGTGGTGGCAAGCCCCGAACCCGATGGTGGACACCGGGGGTTAGGGCTGCCGTCAAGCTGAAAAAGGAGTCCTATCGAGCATGGATGGCTTGCGGGACTCCCGAAGCAGCTGACAGGTACCGGCAGGCCAAGCGGCACGCGGCTTCGGCGGTGGTCGAGGCAAAAACTCGGGTGTGGGAGGAGTTCGGTGAGGCTATGGAGCACGACTTTCGGTCGGCCTCGAAGAGGTTCTGGCAAACCGTCCGACACCTCAGAAAGGGGAAGCAGCCCCCAGTTCACACTGTTTACAGTGCGGACGGGGGCTTGCTGACCACGACTGTGGATATAGTTGGTCGGTGGAAGGAATACTTCGAGGCCCTTCTCAATCCCACTGACATGCCTTCCATAGAGGAAGCAGAGTCTGAGGATACGTACGTGGACAGTTCTATCACCGTGGCTGAGGTAATTGGGGTAGTCAAATCACTCCCCAGTGGCAAGGCTCCGGGGGTAGACGAGTTCCGCTCAGAATTTCTCAAGGCTCTGGATGTTGGAGGACTGTGTTGGTTGACACGCCTCTACAACATTGCATGGAAGTCAGGAACAGTACCTCTGGACTGGCAGACCGGGGTGGTGGTCCCCATTTTTAAAAAGGGTGACCGGAGGGTGTGTTCCAACTATAGGGGGATCACACTCCTCAGCCTTCCTGGGAAAGTCTACTCCAGGGTGCTGGAGAGAAGGGTACGACCGTTAGTCGAACCTCGGTTAGAGGAGCTGCAATGTGGTTTTCGTCCCGGTCGCGGAACACTGGACCAGCTCTACACCCTTGCAAGGGTACTCGAGGGTATGTGGGAGTTTGCCCAACCAGTCTACATGTGCTTTGTGGACCTGGAAAAGGCATTCGACCGTGTCCCTCGTGGTGTCCTGTGGGGGGTGCTCCGGGAGTACGGGATTGATGGTCCGCTTCTACGTGCCATTCGGTCCTTGTACAATCGAAGCAGGAGCCTGGTTCGCATTGCCAGCAGTAAGTCGAGCTTGTTTCCGGTGAACGTTGGCCTCCGCCAAGGCTGCCCTTTGTCACCGATTCTGTTCATAATCTTCATGGACAGAATTTCTAGGCGCAGTCAAGGCGTTGAGGGAGTCCAGCTTGGTGACCTTAGGATCTCGTCTCTGCTATTTGCAGACAATGTGGTCCTTATGGCCTCATCAGGCTGTGACCTTCGGCGTTTACTGGAGTGGTTTGCAGCTGAGTGTGAAGCTTCTGGGATGAGACTCAGCACCTCCAGATCCAAGGCCATGGTCCTCAGTCGGAAACGGGTGGGCTGTACCCTCCGGGTTGGGAGTGAGGTCTTGCCTCAGGTGGAGGAATTCAAGTATCTCGGGTTCTTGTTCACGAGTGATGGAAGGTTGGAGCGTGAGACCGACAGACGGATCGGTGCAGCGTCCGCAGTAATGCGGTCGCTGTACCGGACCGTCATGGTGAAGAGAGAGCTGAGCCGAAAAGCAAAGCTCTCTGTTTACCGATCGATCTATGTTCCCACCCTCACCTATGGTCATGAGTTATGGATCTTGACCAAAAGAACGAGATTTCGGATACAAGCGGCGGAAATGAGTTTCCTTTGTAGGGTGGCTGGACTCACCCTAAGAGATAGGGTGAGGAGCTCAGAGTAGAGCCGCTGCTCCTTCACATCGAGATGAGCCAGTTGAGGTGGCCTGGGAACGCCTTGGTGTCCTCCCGGTGGAGCTGGAAGAGGTCGCCGGAGACCGGGAAGTCTGGACTTCCCTACTGAAACTGCTGCTCCCGCGACCCGGATAAGCAAAAGAAAATGGAATGGAATGGAATCCAATGTCACATCAAGAGGGCCTAAGTGCTGTTTAGCTCTTCTAGTGGTTCTGCAGCCTGTACAGACATATTGTGTGTCCAGGAGACCAGGTGGAACGGTAGCAAGGCTAGAAGCTTAGGAGCAGGGTTCAAGCTGTTCTATCATGGTGTAGCTAGGAAGAGAAATGGAGTAGGGGTGATTTTGAAGGAAGAGTTTGCTAGCAACGTCCTGGAGGTAAAAAGAGTGTCAGAGTGATGAGCCTGAAGCTAGAAATCGAAGGTGTGATGTTCAATGTCGTTAGTGGGTATGCTCCACAGGTAGGATGTGAGATGGAGGAGAAATAGAAATTCTGGTCAGATCTGGAGGAAGTGATGCAGAACATCCCTAGAAGTGAGAGATTTGTCATTGGTGCGGACTTCAATGGGAATGTTGGTGCAGGAAACAGAGATGAGGAGGTGATGGGCAAGTTTGGTATCCAGGAGAGGAACGCTGAAGGACAGATGGTGGTCGACTTTACAAAAAGGATGGAAATGGTTGTAGTGAATACTTTCTTCCAGAAGAGACAGGAACATAGGGTGACCTACAAGAATGGAGGTAGGAGCAGACAGGTAGACTACATCTTGTGTAGAAGGTGTAACCTGAAGGAGGTCAGTGACTGCAAAGCAGTGGTAGGTGAGAGTGTAGCCAGACAGCATAGGATGGTGGTGTGTAGGTTGACTTTAGTGGTGAGAAGGATGAAGAGGGTAAAGGCAGAGCAGAGGACAAAATGGTGGAAGCTCAAAAAGGAGGAGTTTTGCGTGACTTTTAGGAAGGAGTTGAAAAAGGCAATGGGTGGCCAGGAAGTCCTTCTAGATGACTGGACAACTACAGCTACTGTGATCAGGGAGACCGGTAGGGGAGTACTTGGTGTGTCATCTGGAAGGAAAGTAGATAAGGAGACTTGGTGGTGATGAATGAGGAAGTGCAGGAGTGTATACAGAGTAAGAGGTTAACTAAGCAGAAGTGGGACACAGAGAGGACTGAAGAGAGTAGACAGGAGTACAGAGAGATGCAGCGTAAGTGTCAGGGGAAGATGGAAAGAGTACTTTGAATAGTTGATGAATGAGGAAAATGAAAGAGAACAAAGAGTAGAAGAGGTGACTGTTGTGGACCAGGAAGTAGCAAAGATTAGTAAGGAAGGAGTGAGGAGGGCATTGAAGAGGATGAAGAATGGAAAGGCACTTGGTCCTGATGATATACCTGTGGAGGTATGGAAGTGTCTAGGAGAGGTGGCAATAGAGTTCCTGACCGGGTTGTTTAACAAGATCTTAGATAATGAGAAGATGCCTAAGGAATGGAGGACAAGTGTGCTGGTGCCCATTTTTAAGAGCAAGGGAGATTTGCAGAGTTGTGGCAAGTACAGAGAATTAAAGCTGATGAGCCATACAATAAAGTTATGGGAAAGAGTAGTTGAAGCTAGACTAAGGGCAAACGTGAGCAGCAGTACGGTTTTATGCCAAAAAAAGAGTACAACAGATGCAGTATTTGCTTGATTGAGAAGTACAGGGAAGGTCAGAGGGAGCTGCATTGTGTTTTTGTAGATCTGGAGAAAGCTTATGACAGGGTGCCCAGAGAGGAACTGTGGTATTGTATGAGGAAGTCTGGAGTGGCAGAGATGTATGTTAGAGCGGTGCAGGAGATGTACGAGGACTGTAAGACAGTAGTGCGGTGAGCTGCAGGTGGGACAGAGGAGTTCTGAGTGAAGGTGGGACTCCATCAGGGATCAGCTCTGAGCCCCTTTTTGTTTGCTATGGTGATGGACAGGTTGACGGACGAGGTTAGACAGGAATCTCCATGGACTATGATGTTTGCAGATGACATTGTGATATGTCGTGAGAGCAGGGAACAGGTGGAGGAGAAGCTTGAGGGGTGGAGGTTTGCCCTGGAAAGGAGAGGAATGAAGGTCAGCTGCAGCAAGACGGAGTACATGTGTGTAAATGAGAGGGACCCAAGTGGAAGAGTGAGGTTACAGGGAGAAGAGATAAAGAAAGTGGAGGATTTTAAGTACTTAGGGTCAACAGTCCAGAGCAATGGAGAGTGTGGAAAAGAGGTGAAAAAGCGTGTGCAGTCAGGCTGGAATGGGTGGAGAAAAGTGTCGGGTGGGATGTGTGATAGAAGAGTTTCAGCTAAAATGAAAGGAAAGGTGTACAAAACTGTGGTGAGACCAGCGATGTTGTTTGGTTTAGAGACAGTGCCGCTTAAGGAAAAGACAGGAGGCAGAGCTGGAGGTAGCAGAGATGAAGATGCTGAGGTTCTCTTTGGGTGTGACCAGGATGGACAGGATCAGGAATGAGCACATCAGAGGGACAGCACATGTTAGAGGTTTTGGAGATAAAGTCAGAGAGGCCAGACTGAGATGGTTGGGACATGTCCAGAAAAGAGATAGTGAATATATTGGTAGAAGGATGCTGAGTTTTGAATTGCCAGGCAGGAGGCCTAGAGGAAGACCAAAAAGGGGGTTTATGGATGTAGTGAAAGAGGACATGAAGGTAGTTGGTGCAGGAGAAGAGGATACAGAAGACAAGAGTTAGATGGAGGCAATTGATTCGCTGTGGCAACCCCTAACGGGATAAGCCGAAAGGAAAAGAAGAAGACACCATATTAGTAGAATGTTAGTGATTTGCAATATAATGTCATAATTTTTAAGGCAGTCAGATGATACAAAATTTTTAACAGATTAATCACAGGTTAACAGTTTAGTAGAAATTATATTAGTAGATTGCAATATATAGTCATACATATTTTTAGGGCCGTCAAATGATACAAAATTTTAATCAGAATAATCACAATTTAGTACAAATTATATTGCTAGATTACAATATATTGTCTTTTTTTTTTTTTGTCAAATAATACATTTAAAACAGAATAATCACAATTTAGTAGAAATTCTATTATTAGTAGATTGGGTCCGTCAAATGGTACAACATTTTAATGACAATCAGTTTTCAGAGAAATTAATCATGATTAATCACATATGCAATTTTGTCTGAATATTTTATATATTTAATGCCCGAATCAGGGCTGCAACTAACTATTTTCTTCTGCGATTAATCTGAAGCCTGTTGTTTTGATTAATCGAGCAATCGGTTATGCTCCAGACGGGCCAAATCAATCTGTACCGAACATAAACAGTTAGTGGAGTGGTCCAAAACATAACAAAAATCTTGATCGCTGCCAAAGATGATATGTGTGAATATCTTGTGTTGCCTAAAACACAAAGATAAAAGGTCTGCTTTCTATCAGAGGCTATTTACATGTTTAAATCAAATCCAAAAAGCATTGAGATGGTATAGAGAAGTCTCTAACTTGGAACATCTGCCCACCCAGATAACTTGGACGTGCTAACTGAGGCTTTTGAGGCGGTGGACCATCGGCTAAAGCTGTTCTTAGACGTGGACGTCTTTGAAGAAGAGGAGGAGCTAACTTGTTTCCTGAAGGTGAGCATCATTTGGGCTTGTGTACACGTGACATTCCCACGGGATGAACGCCCATTTTGTTGTTTGTTTTGCTTTCAGACATCTGCGGTGAGATTCGGGGAACCGGAGGAGTTTCCTTCTCTGGTGGCGGTGTCGGACAAGAGAATCTATGTTCTCGAAGTGACTTCAGGAGATAGGTGGGTGTAGCCCCTCTGCAAAATATATCCCTAAATGTTGTGCGTAGTTATCGCCACAGTCATGTCCTAACCTGCGCGCTTTGTCTCCCAGCAAAGGGCAGCTCTCGGATTGGCTCCAGAAGCGCGACTGCCACCCAATCATAGCGCTCAGCTACCTGGAGGTGGGGCTTGGCTCTCAGAGCATTCACATGGCGTTTGACGGCGGTGGAACAGAGGGCGCGGCCTACAGCCTCCTGGTTCGGGACAGTGTACGCTGCAAACTCTTCTTTGGCCTGCTGACAGGTAAGAAGGAACGCTTCCTGTCAAATGTGGAAAAATCACATAAAAGGATGACTTATATTGTGTGAAAGAAAGTCATTGACGCTCGCGGGGTTGACCTACTCTTGACATGACACGTCCGGTGTTAATGTAATGCCAAATGAGGCATGGACTCATTGGTCATTTCTGAAACAAACCACTTTCACGTGCGACGCGTAGATCCGTCCCAGACCCGCTCGTCTACGTGGAGAACCTTTTATTGGGCTCCTGCTCAGCCCTGGAATGCCTGGAATAATATATGGAACGCAATGAATTACTCCCCTCGCTGTAGTTTGCTGAAAAACATCTCGACCTGTTTGATTGGCACCCTAAATGGGACATCTGCACATAATTACGTTGCCAGTTTACTACCTCAGGTGGACAAGACTGGAGAAACGGCCCCAAAGCAAAATGGTTCCACCTCGTGTTGTCGGGCTAATTTCTTTGCCCGCAAGCACGTCGAGTCGAGTCTGACAACATCTCTCCTTCCAAGCCTTGTCTGATGGATTCAGATGTTTACTGGCAAACTCCAGACGGGCCTGTACATGTGTCGGACCTTCCGAGCGCTGCAGAATCTCAATCCGTGACAGTGTTTGGAGGCAGAGAAACGCTGAATGGGAGTCCAACCACACCATCCGTGCTGCCAAACGCGGGAGGTGGAAACATTCTGCATCAGGACTCGTTCTCTGTCCAAAATCCCTCCGGAGATGTGTGCTGGTCATTTTCATATTGTTTATTTTCCATGCCGCTTAGGGTCATTAGGGTCAGCTGACTTAGGGCGGGAGGCGGCAGTTTTGGGTGAAGCTAGAAGCGGGAACAAATATTGAGCAGAAATGGGCATTCTGTCTCTCTCGGTGAGAGTGAACCTACCATAGACGTTCTAAACCCTTCATACCTTTGTAAGGGGGTAGAAAACGGCCATCACGTGCAGTGGAACGTGGGTGTTTGGCATTAATTTGTTCCAAAAGCTCAGATGAAAACCGAAAAGTGCAAAAAAAACAGGTGACATATTTAATCAATCTAATCCATTCTAGACACCCAAAAATAAGAACAAAACAACATTTAATTGCCAAAAATTATTAGAAACAGCAACTTAACATCCAGGCAGGATCGAATTCAATAGTGTTTTTTTTGTTGTTGCCTTCTTTATCGGATCGCTTGCACCTTTTTGGCCCCATGGCGGGTTATTGCAGTGAGTCAGCAGTGTGTAGGGTGCTTTCTTAGAGTATAGTACTGTACAAACGGGCTAGTTTGTACACATAAGACTTGCTATACACATAAAAAAAACCTCCATCTTTTGCACAAGCACAGGCGTGTTGAGGTTCCGTATTATTTTTCCTCCTCCAGCATAGTGTCCTGTTTTAAAGATCCGTCTCCGAAGTGCGTCCATTCACAATCAGCTTTGCTCCATTATAGCCGTCAAGTCGGAGGACGCGCTACCATTGTCGAAAGTGAGCGCGATTTTGCATTGTGCTGCGGACATTTTCTCAGCCTGCAATATTACACGCGCAACCAGAGACACGCAGTCGCAAACAAAAGTCTCAGACTGACTTCCGACCTCTTTGTCATGCAGGTTTGGGTGTGTGCAGACCTTTTATTGCAGCGGTGTGCTCAAATGTGTTGTGTCCTGCTTGTATCGTTTCACTGTAGGAATCGTGCGTGAGATGGCGCACAAGTCCGACAGCAAACTGAGGTCCATCTCGACCACCAGGCTCAACCCTCAGCACCATCTCTGGTAACTTCCGTTCCGCCATGTGCTAATGAGCTAATTTGTATGCGCATGCACAAACACATCTTTTCTCCATTACATGCAAGCCTTTTTAGGCTGAGTCCCGTAGCACGGCCCTGCAAAATTAGCTGGTAAACCGCACCTTAATTGGAAGCATGTGCTGCACAGCGAGCCGTGTGGGTGCTGTTGTGCTGGTTGTTGTTAGCCGCCCTTTTATTGGATGTTTTCTGTTCAAGCACACACCAGCCGTCCTTTTTTTTTCTTCTCCCCACCAGAGAGCAACAAGGCCACTCACATGAACGGTTGATTAAAAGAAGACGCAGACACTGAATAATTACTGGAATTTCACACACACTCACAAAAAACATACTTTCTCGCTATAAAAAAACGACAATTAATAATAATATGTGCTTAGAGTTGCGTGCTGTACTTTCCATAGTGTGTATTGTCGTGTCAAACGGGTCAGATAATGAGGTTTGTGGGCCCCTAAAAGCAGTTTTAGATGCTACGTAACAGCGGTGTGAAAATGTTCCTGATTTAGCCAATGACAACACGACTGAACGTAAAAAGATGTTTTTGAGGAGAAAGTTCTTTGGATGTTGTTGTTGGGGTCTTTTGTGACCTTGTGGGGTTATATTGGTTGGCCGGCCACTCCAGAAGGTTCACCACCGATTTTATTTTGCCATTTGTGGATAATGGCGCTCGCTGTGGTTTGCAGGAGCCCCACTCACTGTGGTTTAGAAATGGCTTTATAACCTTTTCCAGACCGTCTGCTTGGGGGGGGGGGGGGGTTCAGTGGTGTTGTCGTTGATTAATATTTAAATGAGTTTGATTATCTGAAAGATTTACGTGTGACAGACGAATAAGAAACCATGAAGGTGTCAAACGGGAGAATCCCAGCTCCCGTATCGTTTTGCATCGCTTGTTATGTATCCGAGCAGCAGCCAGCACCATATGTGCGTCATGTTCCTGTGTTCTTTTTCTCTGCCAGGCCTCTCGTGCGTGAAGACATCCAAGCAGACGTGGAGGACGGCCAGCTGCAATTCTGCTATGTTCTGGCTTTTTTGCTGCAAGGTTAGTCACCTGTATTGCTTCATTATTTCATTATTACTTTCCCCTTTTTTATGTTGTGGTGTTTTTTTTTTTCAACTTTCTTCCCAAGTCTTTCTTCTTGTAACATGATGACTTTATTCTCATTCAAATGTTCAACTCATTCCCATAGTTTTTAGACTTTTTCCCCAACCTTTTAACTAAAAAAAACTAAATGTATTTTTCTACATAATATTACGAGTTTATACTTTTAGTTTATTTATTTTTTGTTAGAGTACGACTTTTTTCTCCAAATATTTTGGCTTTATTCGCATACAATTACAGCTGTTTTCAAAGCTGTCTTCTTGATGTTATGCCTGTGAATATTCTCATTCATTTAGGTCAGTGTATCCTCAGGGCATTGAATCGATCGCAACCGGTTGGTTATCTTGGAAGACGTTTCGCCTCTCGTCCCAGCAGTCTGTTCATGCCGAAAGACTAGGTGGGACACTCACTAGTCAGACTAGATAGGACAGCTCTAGTCTGAGAACTTGGTACAAGATCCAATCTATTTATCCTCTGAAGGTGTCAAATAGACCCTGCCGTTAGGGGACAGTAGAGTTTGTCTGCCAGCAATAGTGGTTTGAGTGGTATCACCTTTGTTAGCGTCCCATTTAGGTGTAATGATAGTCATGGACCCACCTGAAACCTCACCCTGGAGCCAGGCCTGGGGGAGGGGCTCGCAGGCGAGCGCCTGGTGGCCGGACCTTCACCCGTGGGGCCTGGCCGGCCTAGCTTGAAGAAGCTACACGGGAACTCCCCCCTGCCTCTGTGCTGGAGTCATCCCCAGTAAACGAGAGGGTTATTTCCCTACGCCTTAGGGCTGGGGAAAGGGTCCTGACTGTGGTTTGTTCGTACGCGCCGAACGGCAGTTCAGAGTACCCACCCTTCTTTGAGTGTATCAGAGGGGTTCTGGAGAGCACCCCAGCTGATGACTCCATGGTTCTGCTGGGAGACTTCCACGCCCATGTGGGCAATGACAGTGTGACTTGGAGGGGCGTGGTTGGGAGGAACGGCCTCCCTGACCTGAACCCGTGCGGTGTGTTGTTGCTGGACTTCTGTGCGAACCACAGTTTGTCCATAACAAACACCATGTTTTGAACATAAGGATGTCCATAAGGACACCCTAGGTCGCAGGTCTATGATCGACTTTGTGGTCGTATCATCAGACCTGCGTCCGCATGTTTTGGACACGCGGGTGAAAAGAGGGGCTGAGCTGTCAACTGACCACCACCTGGTGATGAGTTGGATCAGATGTGGCTCTGACTTGTTAATTAGTTAGAGACGAAATGATTCCTTTAGGAAGGGATGAAGGGGCAGCATTGTATGTGGGCGAAAGGTGGTGTCGCAGACCTCCCACTCTTTTCAGCGATGGCTTCTGAACCTTAAACCCGAAACTGAAAAGAGCCAAGCATTCCTGCCTGGATCTGACTCCGCCTTTAGAGGAAGAGTAGGATGGATCTTGCACCGAGCTCTCAGACCAGACCTGTCCTATCTAGTCGGGCCGGTGTGTGTCCCACCTAGTCTTTAAGCATGAACCGATGAAGCCTGCTCGGATGAGAGGAGAAAGTCTGCCCTGAGTCTGACTTTATTCCTATAATATTTGGACTTTATCTTTGTAACATTACTAATAATTTACTAATTTTCCAAAAATGTACCCATAGTTCTGTGTGCTTTTCATAATACTGCAGCCTAATGAATACAGTATGCCTTTCTTTATTGTTTAAACCCTTGCTACTAAAATGACATTATTTTTCCTCATAATAAGAAGTTCATATTAGGAGTTTTTCTGGTGAAATTGCGACTTGACCGCACGGTGGCCTAGTGGTTAGCATGTTGGCCACACAAGCAAGAGATGGGGAAGATTTGGGTTCGAATTTCTGTTGGAAAGCTCCAATGCCAGCTGGGATAGGCTCCAGCATACCCTCGTGACCCCAGTGGAGGATAAGGAAGGAAGATGGATGGATGGATATAATTTTTTCTCTTAATTTTTTGACTTTATTATCGTAAAATTACAGCTGGCTTTTTTCTGCTGCCCAAAATTTTCCTGTTATCATAATTTTACTCTCATATTATTGTATTGTTTTTATATTCCAATTATTTTTTTGTTTTTTAGGATATTATGACTTCAAAAAAAGGACATCTTTAATATTTCAGCTTTATGGTACTAAAATGACGTAATTTTTTTATTCTTGTCAAATTCAAACTTTTTTTCTCGTTCGATTACAACTATTTTTATGTTTATTCTTGTAAAATGACTGCTGATTTAGCCATTTTTCTGGGGCGCCGCAGGCGCGGGACGCCGCCTTGAGTAAAATCAGCTTCAGGCACGTCAGTGGAATTTACATCCCTGCCCATTTGAGCTTGTCGGGATCTGCTCTGCTTGTGTGATACCAAACTTTTCTGACAAGTCACTCACCGGCAAGGCTTGGTTTGAAGCCCGGCAACACAATGCCAATGTCCACATCAATCAAACCAAGTCTTGACTTGGTGTGTTATCTCAGACAACTCCTGGGTGCCAACAACTGTGCTGGCGACTCGAGAGACTCTGTACCTGCTGCGTGAGGATCACCAGTGGAGGAAGAGCACGACCCTGACAACGGTCAACGGCAACCCGGAGCCGGGCAGCGGGGGCTTCTCCATCCTGGAGACGCTGCCCATCAGCTGCGTGAGCTCCGTCCACCTGTGGCCCGGCGATCAGCGGCAGATGGATGTCAAGCTCTACGACGAGGTGAGCCCTGCCTGAAATTGTCACCACGTCAGACAAGCTCTTGATTGACGGGTCCTGATTTCGATCTTCAAGACGCAGAAAGAGGAGAGGACCTGGTGCGTGCGCTCGGAGAGCTCCGAGCTCCTGCAGGCCCTGCTGGCGTGGGTCAGAACCCAGTGGGAGGCCATGTTTGGCGTCAGGCTGCACACCAGCGTGCACGACACGGAGACGTAGCAAACAGCGGGAAATGCCTGTACTTGCTCTCTACGTGGAAAGATGCAGTTAAAGTGAAGCAGGCCTTCTCCCTCACTCAGCCATTCTGACGCCAGGGAGGAGATTGGGGACATTGCGGGACATTGTGGGACATTGTGTTCAAGTTTGTTTTTTGTTGTGGTGAAGACATGGAATTCCAAGCTGATTGTAGTCTATCTTGTTTTGGTATCTTGCTGGTATTTTGGTTGCAAGCTGTGCGTCAGAGCCATGTGAAGGCTGCATTAACACCAACGCCACAGTGTAAATATTTCTTCTCGCCACCAGCCCTGCAGATGTGTTGTGCGCAGGATTGTTGGGAGACCCGGATCACCTCCTGCTGAACCCGTGCGCTCCAGATCCAGCAAACAGGCTCTGTCGCGCACATGTTGTTTGCATTATTGGTTGAAGGAACATCTGCCCGACTGAGGCTCTTGTGGAGGAAGGTGCAGAAGCAAGCCTTCAAGGGGGTCAATGAATCCCATGTAACGTGGAAATGAACATTAAGAGACAAGGAGGAGCTCTGCAAAGGGGCAGGAAGTATTGTGCCACTGGTGTCCAAAGTTTGGCCTGAAGGCCATTTTTTATTGGCCTTTGGCATAACAAGACCAGACGATACACGAGATTGGCTCTACGAGATGAGATTTTAACATTACTGTTCGAGAAGTACAATAAAAACATTCTGTATACAGTCCAAGGTGATGTCACTGTTGTTAGTATATTTTTATTGCACCAGTAGGTGCAGTAGATTCTCAGAAAACAAGCTATGCACGCTCTGTAGTTGGGCAATTAGTTGAAAGGGGTGTGTTCAAAAAGTAGCAGTGTCCGCCGGTAACTTTACAAACACAAAACTCATTCATCCGTCATTCATTTTCTGTACCGCTTCTCCTCATTAGGGTCGCGGCTCCACCAAACTCCAAACTATTTTGTACAAACGTTTTGGTTCTAGGATTTGGCAATCCAATTCCACTCCAACATTCAATAATTCAAAAAAACAATTCATTAAAAATTCTTGGTTTTCAGCATTTTTGACATCACCCCACAAGTTCTCCATTGGATGAAGGTCCTGGGATCAGGCTGGCTACTCCATAACAAAGTTTTACTCGTTTACTGGTGTGTTTGTGGTGATTGTCTTGTAGAAACAGCCATTTGAAGTCCTCTCCAGCAAAGGCAACATGACCTCTTCAAGTGTTCTGACATATGCAAACTGATCCATGATCCCTGCTATGGATAAATAGCCCAACACCGTAGTAGGAGAAACATGCCCGTATCATGATGCTTCTCTGTCTTCCTTGTGTACTGTGGCTTCAATTCAGAGTTTGGGGTCGTCGGGCCTTGGACCCAAAAAGAAAAATTTTACTCTCATCCGTCCACAAAATGTCCCTCCATTTCTCTTTAGGTCGGTTGATGTGTTCTTTGGGAAATTGTAAACTCTTCTACACATGCCTTTTTTTAACAGAGGGTCTCTGATTGGGATTCTTGTAAATAGATTAGCTTCTCACAGATGTATTCCAACTGTCACAGTACTTACAGGTAACTCCAGACTGTCTTTGAACATTCTGGAGCTGATCATTGGCTGAGCCTTTTCCATTCTGGTTATTCTTTGATCCATTTTGGTAGTTGTCTTCCATTTTCTGCCACGTGTCTTTGGTTTTGCTCTCCATGGGAGATCATTTTAGCTCAACAGGCAACCTTTTTTTCACCTCTTCTTAAGGTCTCCCCTCTCAACTTTTTAATCAAATTATACTGTTCTTCTGAACAATGTCTTGAACGGCCAATTTTCCTCAGGCTTTCAAAGAGAAATGATGTTCAACAAGTGCTGGTTTCATCCTTAAATATGGCCCATCTGATTCACATTAATTTTTCATTGAATGCTACACTCCTGTTTTTTGAACACTACTGTATTTCGCAATCTACTACGTTGCCTTGCATCTCCCCCCATGAGGCTACACTCTTCTGCACTCTGTGTATGCGAGTGGCCCCGCCTCCGCCCACCGAGACGAAGAGACTATGTGACTGACAAAAGGGCTCACTTCGTTCATGCCGTTGTTTTATGGAACAAACTCGCCGAGGTGCTGAAACCATTGTACAGAGTGATTCCGCTTCCTGCCTGTTAAGAGGAGAGACGAGAGAACCGAACACACACCCATACAGAAAAATGATTTAGTTCATTTTTCATTTATTATATGATGAATTCTTTATCTTCCCAGTCCTGGTGCCCACAAAACGGGAAATATTACGTTTTAATCCCGCACGATCTTGTGACATCCCCATTATTGAGTAATATTCATAGAAAAAAAACATGTATTTTCTTGATGCAGATGTTTTCAATGGGATGCCAGCAAATTGTTTTCTGCTGGCCTAAATACTATCACAAGCACCGAGCTACGTTTACGACTGGAATTCTAGTATTTGTTCCATGAAAATGTATTCCATTATTCCCAACAGTCTGTCATCTTCATTTTATAACCATCTCCCGTTGCTGTATGTGTAGAGCATTCTTTTAGCCAATCAGATGTGTTGCCATTTCCATCTAATCTACCCAGGGCCTTCAGAATCAGGAATGCTGGCTCGATGTCACCTGGAAGTTGTTTAGTTAACCAGATCGGATTTCGGATTGGTCTCACAGAGCCACCTTGCCGGCCCACAACAACATTAGCTTTTTTCTATCCTTTGATTGGCCTGAAGCTCAACCCGGGAGAGGTGTTGTCACCAATTCCAGACCAGCGATTATGAGCGCTACAACCGACGTACAGCCTCCAAAGGAGTATATTCTGATGTTTTTGTCATGGTATTGGTTATTTATCACTTCTGAAATGCTCCAGATGGTGATATGGTGTAGAGGTTTGGCGTGGTCCAACGCCTGTTTCCATGTGTCTGAGTGCCCCATGTCACGCGAGACAATGCGCCACATCCGGTGCATTGCAATGTTGTCGGTGTTTGCTAATAATTGTATTTAAGAGGTAAAATGATGGTGCATTACGGGATTTTTGGAATGATTCATCATATAGAGAGCAAGCCCTTAGCAAAATGTAGTATACTACAGACCATGTACTTTATTATGCACTTGGAGCAAGCTATACTACTTTGTGGCAGAAAATTGTAAAAAATATACTAAGGCATAAGTTTTAGTATTAAAGTATAAGTTTAAGTCTTAGTATTTACATTATTTGTACTTGGACATATACTTTTCAGTATATTTCACTGTACTATGTATAAAATGTAGTTTGGTATACATCCTCAATTGTAGTATAAAAAAATGAAAAAATTAAAACGCTATTTCCAATTTTCAAAATGTTTTGTTAAATGGGGTCCATAAAAAATTCCCCCCAAAAGTGATGTGGGCAAACTGGGGACATTTGCACGGCTTGGTCATTTTTAAAAACAGCTTTTGTGTTGGGGCAAAAAAAACAAAAAAAAGTTTCTGCTCTCAGGTTTCATGCAAAGGGGGGGCTTACACAGCAAGAGGAGGAAGAGGAGGAGGAAGAGCCAGGAGCCCGCAAGAGCCTGAACTACTTTTCTGGTCTGGCGGACCCCGGTACAAGGGGCTCACGATGGACTCGGACTGAAGGCAGCCTGACTCGCTAATTAGGAAAAGCTGGTGGAGCAATTAAGCGCTTGGAGGGAAGACGCGCGGTTCGGGGCGCACGAGGTGGGTGCTGGCGGCGCGGATTTCTCCCTTCAGCCGATCATTTGTCGGTCCACAGAACGCTGTCGGGGTTCGGTCTGTCGAGCGGCGCCGGGTAAGTGGGTAACTCGTTGTCTTGATGGAACTTCACAGCTGCTGAGATTCCAAGCAAGCAGTCGTTGCTCCTCAAGTTGCCTTCACTTGGTTTTGGAATGTCCAGATTTTTTTGGTTTACCACCAAAACCTCTTCCCCCCCCCGTGCATGCACACCACGTCTGCTCCTGAACCCCGAAAGCCAGCTTGCTGCTTTAGCTTAGCCAGGAATGTTAAGGCGCCTCCGCTGGGTCTGCAACCCTTTGCACGGACTCTCCGGAGCCGACACCAAATCTGGCGCCACATTCAGAAAAATCTGCTTTTACTTTGTCATTCCAGACGCGTTCACATGTATTTGTGCTCCTGTGACTTGAAGTACTCAATACTTATTCACCAGTACCTAGTCCTCAACCCTTTCCTCTGTCTTCTG